>NTHP01000320.1:137566-166124 GCA_003416845.1 Oplegnathus fasciatus | reverse complement strand
AAAAAAAAAAAAGACAGAAGGGGAATACATCACCCTCTGCATGCCTTGCCTTCCTGTGGCCCTTACCCAGAAACCTGGGGGTGGTTGAATGCTGTGTCCAAATACTCTGCCTCTCCATTTAATGAGTGCACCCCAGTCTGACGGGAATGTCAGGACTGTGCTAATAACAATTCCCTGATGCTGGAATGGATGAGTAGACGAACGGATGAAAAAACACTGGCAGAGAAGAGTATGCGTGCACACTTCAAATAAAGGAGCAGAGATTAAGGACACAGGTTAAGGCACCTTGGAACCCTGATGAATCTGAGGCACATTCCAGGACAGTAACTTTGAAATGACCCAGGGTGCGATTAGCATCGATCTCCTGCTAGGATGTCTGGTGGCAAACTGCAACCCAGAATGTGTCAATAGTGGGTGTTATTAAATATGTTGAGCTTTCTCCCATCGTTCCCCACCTCCATCTCGTAAGCCCCAGGAAGAACAGCATCTACTGATTACAGCAACTTGTGACAGAGGCCAAGTCTGTAGTGTGCGTTACTTTCTGGCCTGTGCATTTACAATCATACAATTAAAGGAATAGTTCGACATTTTAGGAGACACCCTTCTTTCTTACTCTTATGTCTGTATGCTAAATATGAAGCCAGAGCCAGCAGGTGATTAGCTTAGCTTAGCATAAAGACTGGAAGCAGGGGCGGGCAGTTAGCCCGGCTCTGTCCATCCACCCAACAATCAATAATTAACACATTTTATCCTGTTTATTTAATCCGTACACGAACAGAAATGTAAAAACGACATGTGGGTTTTTGGGGAGGTGCATGCTGGAACTATTTCTTGACTTCCTGGAGTCTTGTCATCACCATGAGGTTGCCAAGCAACCACCATAGACAGTTAATATAAGCTCATTGCCTGTAGCGTCATATTTAGCAATACCACATGAGAGTGGTATTGATTTTCTCATCTAACTCTCTGCAACAAAGCAAGTAAGAGTATTTCCCAAAATGTTAAAGTATTCCTTTAAGACACAAAACAACAGACACGGACAGAAGACTTAAAGCTCCATTCTAACATCACCAGAACTCCAACAATGGAAAGAAAAACAGCGCAGTTTGACATAAACCGAAATATTTTCCATACGTTCAATATTCCAACATCGACGTAAAGACACACACACACACACACACACACACACCGTTAGTGACAAGTGCAGCAGAGCTGCCAAGTCCATGTGTCTTCACGTCAACCCGCCCACCCCCTCCCCTCCAATATCCACACTTACAGTAAGAGAGATGACTACAACACCCAACATACAACACAGATCTGGGAAGAGTAGGAAGAAGAAGTGCATTGAGGATGCTGCAGTCCATCAAGGGGGGTTCTAAGCCCACCTGCATTTTTTTCTGTACATTAAGAACATTGTGACGTATATATAAGACATCAGTGGCATTTAGCCAAATGTAGGGAAAGGTGACAGCAGTGTGGAGTGATGTGAGGCTTCATGCGCGGCTGCTGTCCTGGTGTTGTACTGACTCACTCTCAGGTTTTCAAATCTCCAAGATGACAAGCTCATGACAACACTTAATAGTGGTGTGGTTACAGTTAAAACCTACAAAGCAGCATTAGTCATTAACAGTTTTCTCTAGCGTTTGCAGAATCCAAGATTCTGTCATCTTGACACAAAACGACTCAAACGAAACAAAACCCATTCTCTCACAGCTGAGTCCCAAAGTGGCAAGGTGCACAAGAGAGGTTGGAGGTGATATCAGTGGCAGGGGCTGTCACTTGGGCACCAGGCCGCGGGATTGTGGGTAAAGCGGGGATCCTGGACTGGAGGGGCTGAACGGAGAGGTCGGGGTGCTCGACTTCTTGCCTGTTCTTGGTCGACTGAGTGACAGAAAGCAACGACAGAGGTTTAACATATTGTGGGAATGACAGCAAAAAGTTATGAGCCCACACACTTTGAGGTTCTCTATGATTTCTGTGCTTTCTGACCAAATGCAAATAATGCAAGCACCAGCCTAACCACAGTGTATGCCACTTGAAAATGAAAATAACTTGAAGTCTCGACAGCAGAAGGAGAGCTGCAGGTGACAGCAGTGATTTACAGGTTGCCTTACCCAGACTTTGGTTTCTTGAGGCTGCCGCTGCCGCTGGCGCTGGCGGGCGGGGTTGGTCCCAAGCTGCTGTGAAAGCCTGAGGCATCTACCTGGATCTCATCCTCATCCCTAAGAGCGTCCTCCAGAGCTGCCGCCACCTTTGGGGCGATAACTGGCTCCTGATACTCTTTAGTGGTCCGAGCCGGCAGGTCCATGTCCAGCATCATGATGTTTTCGGCCTGGGGGGGGGGAACAGAACAGAAGCACACTCACCTGAGACAAACGAATCAATCCAAGTACATCTTTATGTGTTAGCAATGAAGGTTAACATCTTGTATATCTTATAATCCTTGTTGATTAATACCCACTTACTGAATGTTTCTATTTGATTCATGTATCCCTGTACTGTTACTGCTGCACTGCACTGTTTGGTTTTGTATCAAGTGTCATCAGTACATCTAAGCTCAGCACCGTGTCTGTGGTGTATTATGCGCAGAGACCAGTCACCTGGAGGTTTATGTGTGAATACATTCAAGGTGAGGAGGACGTGCAGCTTACTTTGTATCTCATATCAGGCCTCATCATCATGGCCATGCGAGCATGGTGACTGAGAGGCCTCCTGTAGCCGACCGCAGACAAAGGCCTGGTCATCATCTGATGGTCACTGAAGCAGACACACACACAGTGAGACAGTGTATACAGTATCATGGGAACATTTGCTGTTTGACACCTGTCTTGATGTATCAAGCAATAAAGCAACGAACTGTTCAGTCATCAGAGAGGAAATAACACTTAACACTGTACTGAGTATTCTAAAAAAAACCCTGTAAATACCGCTTTAAGGTTTAATACAGACGCCTTCTCGCTATAAAACTGAGCCCACCCGGACAAAAGAACAATGATTTCAAGGTAGTCTGACGTGAACGGGCAATGATCCCCTCTTTGGAAACATTAACTAACCGTGAACATTTATGTTTTCACATTAAATTGCATTTACTGTGAAGCTCATGCAGGAAGTGGCGTCGTGTTGACAGAAGCTTAATGAATCAAAATAAGCTCACCACAGCAAATGAATGGAGCAGAGCTGAAAACTGACCGCTGAGTCATCTAACGTGGTCAATATCTGCGTCAATACAATCCAACAAATCAGATCGGGCCAATCTCTACAAAACAATTGAACGTAACGTGCGTTGTCTTCCATCTCCACACCTCTACACACAACTTTGCCCTCCGCCTAGAGAGGCCTTGCAGAAATTAAGGCAGAAGCATCGGACAAACGGTGCAGGTTTGATTCCCCTGCTGGCCCTCATCTATTAAACATAACATTGCAAACATACATACAATACGCATGTTATTATTAATCTGTAACTTACTCCTCTATACGTGTGATGGGCTTCGTTTTCCAGTATTCGTCCTCCTCATCAAAGTAAGCCCTGTTGACTATTTTGTTCTTCTCCTCTAAAGGAATGAAGTTCTCGATGATCAGGTGCCTGAAAGACAAACAGACATGCGATTAGACAGAGGCAGTAACAGACAGATGGACAGGCAAGCCGAGAAATGACAGCAACACAGAAATGGTCAGATGACACAGAATAAATACAAACACACGGACAAACACACCACTTCAGTCTTGTGACTCTTGCCCTGCTGTGTGTTATTTATTACTAAAGCATGAAGTCTACTGCTTCGAGGCCGTGGTTTAGAAATAATATACCTGATACATTTCACATTAAATAATAATTGGAATCTGGCTGAACAGAACTGAGGTCCGACTGAAAACCATTGTCTCCTTCTTATGCATTATTTAAGCATTATGTTAGCATGTAACCTCAAGTCTGTGATGTAATGCACATAGATACTTTTCACTGCCAATCCCTTTGCATAAAGGGATAAAAACCTTCATTATTCGCTTGCATCAGGCTTTAAGTTTGACAGCATGAAATCAGATTCAGTGTGGACATAGTTACAGTACAGGTTCCCCCCTCTGCCAGGGCAGATGGTGTTCATGATATACTGTGTATCATATTGATCAATGTCCTCCTGCCAGGCCAACGGTATGATACGCAGGCTCCATACTTGAGTTTGAGGTCCCTGGTGAGCTCGTTCTGGGTCTGTTCCAGCTCCTGGCGCTCCTCGATGTGTGCCTCCTGGATGTCTTGGATTTCTGCCTTCACTGCCTGCAGCTTGGCAAACAGCTAGAGGACAGAGAAGAAGAGGGGAAACCAGGGTCACTATGACGAAAAGGACTTTAAGTATATTCAGGCTTAGAGTTCGGCTTACACACCCGACTGTCATGAGGAACAAATGACGATCAAAGTAGACAAAGAAATCCAAAAGTGTATTTTTACCTTATCACCTGAAATAGTACCTGACCTACTTACAAAGTATTTTGTTACCAGATACATAAAGCCTTAAAAGTACTGACCATCAGACTTCCAAAATTAAATAGTCATTCTTTCACAAATGATCAAACGCGTATTTATGCCAGCAGTGTATTTTTATGTACTCGGAATATATTCATAGGTTTTAGCAGCCAGGACTGGAAACACACGCAGAAAACAGTGTCTTGTGCCAGCGTGGATGGAGGACAGGAAGGACAGTCATTAGTTAGACCACCCAAGGTTGCAGCCGCTACCTTTTTCAGCTTCTTGGTTTTGATGTCGACCTCCTGCTGCAGAGAGCTGTAGGTCTCCTTCAGCTCCAGAGTCTCTTCATCACGACTCTCCACCTGCTGCTGCATCTCTCGCTCTCGCCGTTTCTGGAAACACACAAATGTGTACGTTCATAAATTTAAACCATAATGCTCTGAGTGTGCTGTTATTCAAGATAACTTCATGATGCTGATGAGAATTAACCGGAGTGTTTTAGCTTGATAACAGCATGTGAGCCTGAATTAGTTAAACCACGTTTGAAGATGTAGATGCAGGTGTACTGATTACAAGATTATTCCACTTGGAGAAATCCACAACTGGAGGAAATGGTTGTGATATTCAACGAAAACACATGAGAAGTCACTGTCAAGTATTCAGGTGCAGATGTGATGCATTCTGTCCCAGACAGTGTTTGTATCAAACAAAAGAACAGCCGTAAAAATAGCACAGATGGGATTTACACAAGCCACAAGGAGGAAATGTGACTTAATCTTTAATCTACGGAAATCTGAGTTACATCAGACATCGAGTGAGCACCACACAAATATCTAGAGGGCTGAAAACCAGAAAACTGATCAGAAATTCTTACAAAGAATTTTTAATGTCCTCAGTGTGACTGTAAAAGCAAACAGAAGGTGGGAAGTTGTGGTTTGTTTTGTGATAAACCTGAATTTCAACTTGACATTCAATTACATGTAATATACATGTAATACTACAGGCTGCAACTGCACTGTTTTGATATTTTGTTACTGTATTTATTTCACTGAAACCTCAGCTGCTGGACCTGCTGCTCCATACCCCCCTTTCCCTCTCTGTCTCTCTTCAGGCTGCAGTGGCTGTATATGTTGTCTTTCATGTGTCTTATTCATTTCCCATGAAGCTCATTCTTATTGCATTAATAATATAATCGGTGGCTGTGTGCTGAGCTGTTTTAAAGTGGCCCTGGTTTTGGACTATGATAAAAATGAAACATGTTTAAAGCTGTCACAGCATCTGGATAAAGACATGTCTCTGAACTACTCGAACTAGGAGACCCGTCGTGATGAAGCATGGATTCCATGCCGACCTGAGAGTTTTCGTCTCAGATCTCAGAAATGTGTCTGGGACGGGCAAATCGTGACAAAAGTCTTGCAGTCTGCACCTGACACTCGCGCAGTGTCGAAAATGTTGTCTTCTCACTCCATCTCATCCTCCCTACATTCAAAACAACTATCCTGTAACCTGTGATCACATTTTGTTGACTTGTGACCTTCAAACAATTGCTCTGATTAAGAGTAGGGTTCATGTGTCAGATGTTTGGTATACCTGTTCAGCGATTTCCTGCCTCTTCAGCTCCAGCATCCTCTGCTGCTCATTGGTGTGATCCACAATGTTCTTCCCCCCTACTAGGAGCTTACTCTCCATCGCCTGGATGGAGAAGAAAAAAGAATGAAACCACTTCAAGTCACATGGGGAAAAAAAGCAGTTGCAACTGTCTTCAATACATTTCACCAGCTGGGTTGCATGACAATTAAAAGGAATTTGACCGTAACAATAATGTTGAATCCAATGAAACAAAACGTGACATTTGAGCCTGTACTTTACCGTCATAATAATAAAGATAATTCAGATACATACTGGATGTACAGAAACAAAATCTGCTTACTTTCACTTTGGCTGCAAGCATCTCTCCGGCCTCCCTCTCCTTCTTCAAATCTTCCATTTTCTTCTCTTTCTCTTTAAGCAGCCGAACCTTCTCCTCAGCCACCAGACTGTGGTCCTCCATGATAGCCTTCCTCTCTCTCTCCAGCTTCTCCTGCTGCTCCCGCCAGTAATCCCCTTTGTCGTCCCCATCTTCATCGTCGTCCTCTGTCTCTCCTTCTTCCAGATCCTCACCATCGCTCCCTTCCCCAGCCCTCCTCCTCTGCCTCCTCCTTTTCTTCTTCCCAGAGCGCTTTTGCAGCTGTTCCTTCAGCCTCGCAATCTCCTCCTGAAACTCCCTGAGCAGGGCATCCTTGGGGTCCTCATTGATACGTGGTTTATTCTTGATGTTCTTAGCCCTGTTGGAGTAGCGCAGCGTTGTCAAGGTCTCCTCCACATTGTAGGATGCTGGGCCAATGTTGGCAACCATGACAGTGCGGGCGTTGCCCCCCAGAGAGTCCTGCAGCAGACGGGTGAGTTTTGAATCCCGGTAGGGGATGTGGCTGCTCCTGCCATCCACCAGAGCTGATATGACATTCCCGAGGGCAGAAAGCGACAGATTGATCTTTGTGGCTTCTTTAAGTCTCTCCCCCTGAGCGCCAGTCTTGGTCTGCCTTTCACTACCGGCTAAATCTACCAGGTTCAGTTTGCCAACTCTGATATGATTCTCCCCGTCCACACCCAACTCACTGCACTCCACGGTGATGACAAAGATGGCGTGAGAACGGGAGCTGTGTTCATTCATGTTAGTGGCACCCACTGAACGATTCTGGTTGCCCACATTCATGACATGTTCGATCTCCCGCACACTCTTGGTGACAAATGATGAAAGGTCTTTCACATACACACCCGTGTCGGGCCTCTCCCTGAGCTCGAGACGTCGTGACTGGTCCTTGGAGAGCAGGTCTTTGATCTCCTCTTGGTAGATTTCTAGATAAGACGCTCTCACCAGGTACTGCTGATTCTGGGACCGTGAAATGTGAGTGAAGATGTGCTCAAAGGAGTTAGGGATCACCCCTCTCCTCTCTGGATCATTTCTCACCCCCTCCATAGTGTAAGTTTTCCCTGTACCCGTCTGCCCGTAGGCAAAAATGGTCCCATTGAAGCCAAAAAGAACTGAATCCACCAGGGGCCTGAAGGTTTCATCGTACAGATCTATTTGTTTGGAGTTCGAGTCATAGACTGAATCAAAAGTGAAGACTTTGGGGAGTTCACTGGCTGAAGCCTCCCTGGGGTTCCTGACAATAATTTGGCCCAGTTTGACATCCACAGAGACCACCCTTTCAAACTTGGCTGCCTGCTCTTTTTCATTCATGGGGCGACAACGGACCACCACCTTGACAGACTCAGAGCTCTTGCTCTTGGACATGTTGCAGAGCGGCGTGGCACTTTGTACGCTCTGTCTTCCAGGTGCAGCTTCAGGAACAGTTCACCAGCACAAATGCCCACATCAGAACCTGCTGGAGAACACGCATTCAGTGGTTAGTACCCATTAAAGCTCAATTTAACACAAAGATATTAACACATTTTTAACAATTATATAACAGACACCTGCACTGCAGTTCAGCGTCTTGACAGCTTCTTCTTCTCCTAATAAGGTTTTTCCAGATGTCACAAAACAGCAGCAGCAGCAGCCTGAGAGCTGGTGGTTAAATTTAGTTGGTCAACATGAACAACCTCTTCATAACGTTACCTGACTGCGGTGAGGAGCAGAGTGCCCTGTTAGGTAACACACCAGTGCCACTACCCCAGTTTAGCTAACTAAATTTAGCCTGTTAACCGGCAACTATAAACTAACGATAGCCAACGTCCCGGGTCGTGAGGTGACAGCCGTTGGGATCACTCTGCCAGCCGTTAGCATGCTGACAAACCGCTGCTTTTTACGGTAGCTGCTCGATTAATGTTAGCAACGATTCGTCAAAGTAGCGGCTCAGCTAGCCAGCGTTAGCTTGTGCAAAATGCAGCCCATAACGAGACCACAAGACCGGCCTAGCAACCACAAACACACTGGTAACCTCAGCTACAAGTCTGGTAGCATTACCTGGCTAACGCTAGTAGGCGAGGGCACACGTTAATGCAACATATCTTCATACAAGAGACATAAAAAAAATCACATTGGACACATAAAACACACGCAGTACAAACACAGCTTCACACCACACACACATAGAAACGTTAAAGATTTACCAGTGGCCAACGTTTGCTAATCCAGAACTCCCAGTCAGCCATTAGCCGCTGCTCATCCCCGCAACGGTCCGGGTTACACAGTTGCCAGATTCACGCACCGCATCCCCCAAAACAAGTACGCGTGAAACCACATTAACCCGCATAAATATTATCTGTGCGAGCATATGTGTTACACTTACACATACAGCCGTAAAAAAAGATAATATATTTAAACAACTGTTAATAACAAGCCCACACACATGCATTATGATGACTACAAAGCCAAAGCATCCTGGCGTATCTGGCAACCAAGTCTCAACAAGCTTGTCCAGCATAGCTTAGTATATCAGCTGATTCAACTGTACTCACAGCTAAGCTTCACTGAGGGAGATAAACACACCGAGGCTGCAGGTTCTTTAAAAATTAGTGTGCATCACTTTATTGGTGGAAAACATGATAGAAAACATGTCACTTCAAAATCACTGCATTCACTGCTTTCACACAACGGAACATAATAAGCTCGCCACGCATCCCCACTTGCTTTGAATCAGTTCAACCAGTGCAAATCAACTCTTTTCTCTCCCCAAAACATCCCTGAAACATTTGTTCACATTCACTGAATAATAATACTGTCCCCACAACATTCAGTACAGGGTTCCACACATTTCATCAGTTTTTTGGTCCCGGTAAATTGAGAGGTGGAGAGGCTGTCCCCTCCTTCCTCCCTATAATTAGTATGTACAGGAGGATCAGTTACTGTGCTCTCCTTGGAATGGAGGGCAGAGAGGACAGGAAAGAGCACGCTCGAAAGACATGGAGGGATGGAAAGGTAGAGAGAGAAGAGGAAGGAGGCAAAAGAGAGAGGGAGAGCGTGAGCGCTGACACTGCAGTCAGTCTTTTCCAGGGTTCATTGAGGTCACCACGGGTCCCTCTAACATGTCTGGGTTGCAAAACATGGTTGCAGCTACAGAGTAAGGCAGTAGCTAAAGGAACTGAGCATAGGAGAGGAAAGTGAACACAGGCAGGTAGAAGCCGAGTCTTGAGAGGGAGCATACAAATACTGGATTTTCAAGCAGGGAACAGACAAAAATAAAGTGTTTCTTGGTAGCAGCAGTGTCCATGTCATAATATTTCACAGACATTACACTACTGACTTGCTACATCCTATCTTATAAGCCCTTCCTCCTTTCTCACAGATTAAAACTCACTTCTAAAACAGGACCGGCCTCCACACACTCTGAACCATCACGTCACATATAAATATTCTCTGCCTTCCACACGCTCTCTCGCCTCCTCATGACAGTCATCCAGCAGTAGCGCCCGGAGGACGACCACGTGAACCTTGTGCTCAGAGTTCGTCATTGTGATTTAACTTCCCAGGCTTGTCCATGCCAAAAAAGGAGGATGGAAGGCCGTGGACGTCCCGTTCTCTCTTCACAAAGGCAGAAAAGGAGGAGACGCAGTTGCCGATGAAGTGGTCAGCTCGACCTAAGATGTACAGGTCCATTTGGGCCCAGTCTGGTTGAAGACTCACCACTTTCACCTGAAAAGCCAGAATGAAATACATGTGAAAAACGCTTGTTCCTGGCCAGTAAAATGTCCATATCAGACAAATTACATGTGCGGTACACCTGAAGGGCAGCATTCTGACTTCAGCTCTTACGGCATGTTTACCATTAAAGTGCGTCTGTAAACTGAGTAAAGAATTTGCTAATCGTGGCAAAACCTGTTTTCCAAATTGAGCTACAGTCGAAACAGAGCTAGTCAGTTCAGGTTACATGTGAGGTCACACATGACGTAAACAAAAGGGGCCAGATTTAAAGCAGAGGTCACTTATGACAGCGTTACAAACCCACCTTGCCCTTGAAGAGCTTTTCAATATCCCTACTGTGGGATTCTGAGTCAGTGGCGATGTAGACAGAGCGGGCAGAGGTATTCTTCACCCACAGCTTGACAGCCCTGCGGATCTCTGCCAGGTCAGGAAGGCACATGTTCATGGTGAGAGGTAAGGCGGTCTGGCGGTTGTAGCCAACACACTGAGGAGAGGCCATGAAGTGAGGCCCTGCATCGCCACTCTTCAGCATTTTGCAGGCATTTTGCTGTAAGGGTGGAATAAAATAAAGATTTAAATGTGACTAGATGTTGACGGGCATGAGAAGCAACCTGGTACTACACTTCCCACAGACTGTGAAGGTGCAAATATCATCCAAAATCTACCATGTTTCTTAATTGTGACTTAAAGGAGAGATCTGGTGATATTCTATATTTTTCTTATTGTCAACAAATCTAAATCTTCTTCCTCTGTGCCATAGAGCTCCATTGTTGCCCAACAACTATTAAACACATCAATGAGCCACACTGTTGCACTGTTCTTCCATTACATGAAACGCCCGCTGTAGTTTGTAATGACTAATCACTAATCTTTATCCTGTATAACAGCATACACCTCCAAACCACAAATGACATTTTCAACCACAAGTAGACACAAGCAATCAAAGGTCAACTCTGAAAGGATTGGTGTTATTTGTGAAAAGGCTAAAGATCTGAGAATGGTACGTTTTCACATTGCTAAACAACTGGTAGGATTTGTAGAAAACCATGTTGTTTGATAAAATGCAGACATACAGGCGAGAACTGAGTGACTGAGCTGATTTCGTTTCCTGGTGAAAACAGAAATGTGAGCTACGTGTGAACAGATATGTGACTGTCTGTGTGACAACAGAAAGAGAGAGAAGACAGCCCTCGTGTGTCCAAACAGTAGCTCATACGCAGTGAAGCGCCTCACCCAGTCAATGCCAATCCTCAGGTGAATGCTAACGTATGGCCTCGTCAGCAGGGTAGCAATGTGCTCTTCTCCCTCCTTTACCATCTTGTCTGACCACACCACGTAACGCTGCAGGCCCACGTGCTCCTCCGTCACTGGGAACTGGGCAGGAGCTCCAGGCAGTGCCAGGACAGGGTGCTCAGAGGGAGGGAACCTATTCCAACAAGGGAAGCGTGAGGAGAACCTACCTGTTAGCAACTTCAGAGGAGGCACCATCTTTGTCATTACAAATCAGTCAGTCAGTCATTATGTTTAAGGCTGACGATGTTCCTTGTGAAAACGTGGTATTTTTCATGTTTCATGTCATCTTTGTTAATCCCAAATGCGTCTACGGTACAGTGAGGCTGCTCAAAGACGTACTCACTTCTTCATCCACTGAGGTAGGTGGTAGGCACTAAAAGAAATACCACCAAACAAGACAGAGTTGTCAAACTCCACGCCGACATAGTCCCAGAATGGACCAAAGGGGTTCCCATCCTGAAAATGAAGCAGAACCATCCGTCCATGTCAGAGCAATGAAACAGTAACAGTAGCGTCATAATTATAAGGTTCATAATTGGTGGTCTGCGGGCCACAAGGGGGCAGCATTTCGCCATCACCCTTTTCACACGCAATTGCCATCATTTACTGACGAACAGGCTGAGTAATGCAGGAGTACTTGAGTCTCTATGTTGCTTTACTTTCCCCTTTATTAACTATTTCAAATCTTTCAGGAAAGAGAAATAATACTGATTAGTAGACTATCTAAAAGCTAATATCATCAGATAATAATACTTCGTTGTGGCTAGCTGAGACCTCTGGACTCTCACCTTCATAGGGCAGGATTTCTTGTCTGCGCTCCGCTGTGCAGCGGTCTCAAAGCAATAGGCTTTCCTCTGTCCTGAGAGCCAGTGTTTGGGAGCCAGCTTCTCCATGAAGTCCTCCAAACTGACCACACGGTGGTAAGCAGACAAGGCCTCCAGCTTGAAGAACTCGCTGTAGGGAACATGGGCCTGAATAGAAAATAATGAAATAAAACAGCACCGTCCAATTCAGGTTTAAAGGATAATGGTGATATATTTCCTGACTTCCTTACCCTGTCTGTGGCTCTCAGCCCCAAGCCCATTAGTTTCTACTGAAGGCAGGTTATTATACAAAAGGTTGTTAAAGGTGGGAGATGTTTAAGGGTGTGGAGGAGTGGCAGCTGACTTCAGAAGCCTCGGTACCTTGCATGCAGGCTCACTGGCATCACTCAGTGATGTCATTATTTACACCTGTGCTTTTCCTGTTATGACCGGTCAACACATCTGCTATTGATGAAGGCAAACACTGATAACTCAAATGATTCCAGCATCAGAACCAGTAATTACAAGGAACAGGAAGTTATTCCTGAGAGTCCCCTCTATGTCTGGACAGGGGGCTCCCTCTGGTCACCTGGACTCAGGTATTTATTTATTACATTCATCCATGGGATCCATTACAATCTTTCAAATATTTTTTGTTTTACATTATTCATACATTATATATTAAATGTACAGTTAATTCTGTTTAATATCCAAGAACAATCCTGCACCTTACTGTACAGCTTTTAGCAATATCTACTTGACGTGCACTCATATACAGTAAATTACTTGTTATTCAACACACTATTCTTTATTCTATTATTCTATTTCATATTTAATTTTTTGTTGTTGTATTTGTGTCTTACCTACCTCACTTGTTTTTGTGATTTGTGTGACTTGGCTGCTGTGACACTACACTTTCCCTTTGGGATTAAGAGAGTAATCTATCAATCAATCAATCAATCAATCAATCTATCTATCTATCTATCTATCTCATAAATAATCACATCTGCGTGACTGCAGACAGTGGCAGCTGCTCACTGGCTGTACTCACATTGGTGTAAGGGGGTGTGTGGTGGCGGTACACTATCCAGGGAGGGACTGCCAGGGTTCGGTTCAGCATCTTTGCAAAGCCCAGAGATCCCAGGAAGTGGTCTGCCTGGTTTCCAAAGCGACCTGAACAATAACACGGAGCACTTTACACTCACTCACTATCAACAGCAAACTTTATTCTCCTTCTCGTGACAACAACATGGAAACCTGAGTGAGTGGAGGGAAATGCTGGGTACCTCCATATATCATGCACTATGTTTAATGAGTGTAGTTATTAACAGCTGTACTTATTGTTATTATTATTATTATTATAAGAGAAGCCCCAGTTTGTCTGAGCTCCACTACATTATCTGCTAACTGTTGCATCTCATCTAACAGTTTAAATGTTGCACTGCTCCTGACAGAAGGTCCTCCATCCTGGACTGAGCTGGACAGGCTCCCAGCAGGGGTTAACATCAGTCCGGGCTCAGATTTAGATTCAGACACGTCTCCTCTCTCAACTTATGAATGGGTGAAGTTTTGGACTCGCTAGCTTTGTTCCTTTCCTACAGCAGAGGGGTAGTTACCCATGCACGGGCAGTACAGCACGTAGCCGTTCTCATCCCACCGCAGGTCCTCGGCAAGAGTCCGACAGGTCTGGAGCAGGAGCGCAGAAAGTAAACATGTCACCGCGAGAGCGTTATGTGCTTGTTGTTGAACCGCCATTGTAGTTCATTTCATATCCCAGAATGCACTGGTTTTTCGACGTCTTTTCTTCTTCTTCTTCTTCTTCTTCTTCTTCTTCTTCTTCTTCTTCTTCGGGTTTCATTGAAGATTTCAAACGCGCACTGCTTCCACCTGCTGTACCGGAGGTAGTAAGAGTCACGTGAGTGTGGCATGCGTAAGGTAGGCTTCACTGCATCCCTGGGTCATCCTTTAAATACTCTATCAATTAGCTCAGAGCACTAAAAAGTACTTTATCCTACCTTTTAAATACTTGCTCACCCTGTTTGCTGAGCCTTCTGCTCCTGCCTGCTTCGTGTCACAGTATTTACTGTATTTGTCTTTCAGCTCAGAGAAACTGCAGAAGATTTATTACAGGGATCATTTCCTGAAGACATGACCAGGCTTGTTGTTTTATCTCAGTATCTCTAATAGAAACAGATCTTTAAAGTATTTCTCTATAACACTGAATATCACTCATTAAATAAGCAACAGTGAAAGTGTGGAAAAACATTCTTAGGTATTATTTATTAGGAAGAAACCCTGTCTTGACTGACAGTGGTCTGACAGCATAAACCTGATAATCTGACTGAACTGACACTTTGTTTCACTTTATTCATTTATCCTGACACTGTGTTCTGTTTTTATGTTATTAACTCATCGATCTCACTGTCGATCTCATCCACGCTTGTCGCCATATTTCATCGGTGTAGCAGGTTTGGGCTGAAAAACGTGCGTTCATGTGGGACTCCAGTGAGAAAGTAGATTTACAGGGTCACGAAGCTTTCACTCACTCTGCTGAAAATAACCATAACTGTAATAGTCATACAATGTAGGGACACTACAAAACAATAAGGTCATTCGAGAGACAACCTTATACGAGCATCATGTGAGTAATTTTGAGGATGAAGTGTGAAAAGTTTCAATCCAAACTGAGACATGAGCCGTTGAAAACTTGACACAGCTCTTGCAAAATGAGGATGTGAGAACACACGTCAGTTTTGTTTTTTTTCCTGACATAAGGTGTTAATTTATTTTCTGCAACTGAACAGAAGAAACACGACACTTCCAGTTATTAGCGTTCCTGGCAGCTGGGACATCTGAAAGCGTTTCATTAAAGCACTGTATATACATTAATACTCATCCAGTGGGCTTGACAGCTCGAAGCTTAAAAAATGTGCCAATGCCACCCAGACATTGGTTGAGATGAACAGTTGAATCTGATGTTACAGGAACAACACTCGCTCTTTAAAAATGAATAATGATGGGTGTCAGCACATGTTGCCAACACACTTAAAGTTAAGAAAATCACAGTTTAAAGCAAGTAAAACACTGATTCAGAAAAGTCTCTTATCGTCTCTTTGTTCTTTTCTGACTGACAAACAAAGCGGCCATACAAAGTTCACATTGCAAAGGAAAAAGAAATGGCATTAGAGCGTCCTGCTTCGGATTCCCTGGTGGAAATCAGATGGAGCCAATCAGAGCTATGTCCAATGATAAAGACGAAACGAGGAGCAGCGTTCCCAGAGCTCCGTCCTTAGAGGTTCTTCATTAGATGTTCACATGTGTGCTCAACATGCCCAAACCCAGTATGGCAACATGTGGCCTGGGTGCGGTCTCAAACCTGTGTTACTTTCATTTAACTCTGCGGACTCTCTGCCAGCCTGCCTTGTTTGACTGAATTGACTGATAATTGCTTAAATATGTCACTTTAAAGAGATCATTATCGACTGTTGAGAGGCTGAGTGATACAGCTGATATGATCTGCATACAATTACCCCAAGAACAACTGAATGTACGCCATTCAATGGTGATAACAGATTATTATCACCTAACAAATAACACATGCGGCCAAAACACCCAAAAGAAGTGAATAGGGTTCTTAATAAGGGCTGTGGAAATGTATATTCTTCTGTGTTTAAACCAAACTCCATGACTTTTTCTGCCAGTTCTTCACAATGAGCAGTTTGAGATGTTTTCTACTCGGGCCTTGGCTTTGAAGGATACTTAATCCCTCCACATCCTCCAGTTCAGCCGAGCCCGTCTAACGTATTCTCTCTTTGTATTCAATCACTCTCGTTTTTCTTTTCTCTGATGCTCGACAGCTGGCTGTTCTTTCCCTCTTTTCCTGTGTCGTTCTCTGTGTCTGCTCCTCCCCCATCCCTTGAACACACACTGTTTTTCATTGTTAGAGATGACAGCAATGATAACAATGCAAAGAACCACAACTCACAGCCTGGGTATGAGAAAAAGACAGAAAAACGAGAGACTTCCTTCAGGTGAACAAATGACACGGATCACAACAACCAAACCAAACACATGCTGTAGAAATCTACACCTTACTTTACTAAATACTTCTCGTTTCTATTGGATATTTATGGCGTATATGGGGCCTGATCTTGTAATGGTAGTAGATTATCATATTAATCAATAAATGGTTTTTGTTAATTTAGGATGAGATTGTATATTTTGTTATTTTCACGTATCTGACTCACTGTGCTCTAACAATTTCATTTCCCTTTTTGAATGAGTTCCTCAGACACATAACATTTTACTCTGAGAAGCTGCAGAGGAAGAAGGTGACGTTTACATTTCATAATAACATCTTACAGATGCATATATATATGTCTCTCAAGTTTCTTGTTTCAAGTTTCCTCCCTCTCTGTCTTAACCTCTGCCTCTTTCTTACTCACTGCTGATGCAGAATAACAGGCGTAACAGTCTGCCTGTGGCCTTTCAGAAGAGGGAAATAAGGTAGTCAACCTCAAACAACCCGCCTCCTGTTGACCTTTCTGTGTTGTTACTGACAACCTGGCTTTCAATTCAGCTGAAGGCTGTGACTAGAATGCGTGGTGTAATTTCCCAGATTCAGCATGCAGAGACCTAGTTAATGTTAAATCCACCTAAACTACAGTTTTTACACCAAATAGGTCTTTAAAACAAAATAAAGTGCAGCAAAGTTTTTTTCCCCTGAAACTAATAAAAACTCGGTCTAACATGAAACTAACAAAAAAGTTACTTGTTTCAGCTCTTAAAATGTATTTGAGATGTTGAGAAAACGACCCAAAAACTCAAACTGCCTATTTTTATTTTTCCCCCTTTGACAGCGGTGTGCCAATAATAATAATAATACTGAATCTATCATAGAACTAGCAGAAAAGTAACAAAACTCATTTCCGCAGTACAATTTTATTAAAGTAAAGTTTTATTAAGATTTAAAGCTAACCAAAAGTTACAAAACTCTGTTATAAAATGCCTGTTTTTAGTCTTTTCCTCTCAACTAGGAAACCCTGTTTGTCATCGAAGTGCCTCAGTGACGTGGGAAAAAATCAATTTAAACATAAAAGTAACAAAACTCATTTAGGCTCTAAAGATTTATTTAGATTCAGATGTGTTAAGAAAACTAACAAAATAAAACTAACTAATAGGTAACAAAACACATTTTGGTTGTAAAGATTAATTTAGATTTTTCTGCTTACAAAAGGCCTGTTTTTAGTTTTAGTTTTCCCCTCAGCAGGATCCCCTTTGGCAGCGGCGTGCCTCAGTGACGTAGATAAAACTTAAATCTATTAAATGAATCTCTGATTGTCAATCTCTGTTCACAAAATGCCTTTTCTAATTTGAAGTTTTCCTCTGATCTCCCCCTTCGGCAGTGATGTGCCATAGAGCATGGATAAAAAATAAATCTAACATAAAATTAACAAAAAAAATAACAAAACTCATTTTGGCTGTAAATAGTTGCTTTTAGAAAATGACCAAAACTAACAAAACTCTTTTGACCTAATGCTATTTTGAGTTGTAGTTTTCCTCCCAGCAAAGATCCCCTGTTTGGCAGCTGTGTGCCTTTGTGACATGGATACAAACTGAATCTAACATAAAAGTAAATCTAATCTAAGTAAAACTAATTTTGGTTTGGCAGATTTATTTGGAAGGTGTTGAGAAAACTGGCCCAAACTAGCAAAATTCCATTGACAAAATCCTTGTTTTTATTGTTAATTTTCTTCTCAGCTCACCCTTTGGCAGTGTGGTGCCACATGGATAAAAACAGAAACATAAAATTAACAAAACTCATTTCACACATTTATTTAGATTTAGAGGTGTTAACAAAAGTAGCAACAAAACTCTTTATTTTCTCTTTATAAACTTTTTATTTGTCCTCTCAGGATCATCTTTTGGTAGCAGTGTGCCTTAAATAAAATGAATCTAACATGAAAGTGACAAAAAGACTAACTAACTAATTCTGGCTCTAAAGATTTATTTAGTTTTAGAAGTGAAAGCTAGCCAGTGCTAACAAAACTCTGTTGACAAAATGCCTGTTTTTACTTTTAAGGTTTTGCCTTCGTGACGTGGCTGTGTAGCCGGACAGGACACTCCGTGTTCCACCCATCTACCTTATCAACCTGCTGCAGACCACTGGTGCCGGCTGTCTGCGACCTGATACCCCACCTCATCATGCACAGAAAAGTCAGTCCCAGCTGAGATAGACTTCCCCACCTTTTACTCTGTGCTAGAAATAATCACACAGCAGACGCTCGATGGTTACATCACCCGCACAGGATGTGATCATAAGCTGTCTTTCTGTGCAATACCACAGTGTTCATCTTAGCAGGTATTCACATGTTGTGTAACATTTGTGTCTTGGACAACAATCACATTGATTTTTAGGGTGTTAGAGGTGTGTTTTAATCAAACCTCATTGGATGTTGGCTGTGCTGTGCCACTGGACATTTGTGTTTGAGTTACGGCCAGATATTACCAAAAACCCCAATAAAAAGAGTTTGGAAAATAACTCCCAAATCCTGTCTAAATCCACGATTCCTAAGCCTTCTGAGCCCATGAACCCAACAGGATAAATTTAGTCTCACCCTGAGACCCAGGCTCACTTACACATACTACATAACCTACTTTTACATAACTATAATTAAAGAAACTGGCCAAAACAAAGCCGAGCGAGAAAATCATGTACAGTACGTCCACAACAGGCGTCAGTGCCTGTCTGTGAAACTGGAAGGGATGGCGGTGTCTCTCTCTTTGTGTCCCGGCGGTTTCCCCCATCCTTTCTGAGCTGTTTATCGCCCATCTCCGCTAATGTAAACCGCCCATCTGTTTTAAACAAAACACATAAAAACACACACATAGTCATTTCCTACCACGCCAGGACCCTGAAAGAAGGGATTGCTGGGTATTCTGGTGGCAAGGAAATACACTCCAGATGTGAACAAATTGTCCTCCTTACTAATTGCTATTGTGCTCACTGATGCTGATTTTGGATCTCTTAGGTTTGTGTAGATGAGGCTGAGAGCGCTTGCCAGAACTTGATAATTGCATGTGTGTGTATTTGTTTGGAAGCTTGAGTGTGTGTGATTATAAGGCTGCTGGTGTTAAAACAAGAGCTGCGAAGTAAAGGGTGTTAAAAGAAAGAGAGGTAAATTGGGATGACACTAGAGGAACAGTTGGAGATCTGACTACTGTTATACAGACGCCATAAACAGACGCAGATGTTTCTGCTCAGTGCCTGATGAAGGCTTTATTTAAGGGAGCCCATCGCTTTCTTCTGTCGTGTCATCATAACTTCTGAAAGGCTTCCTCGTCCCTTACAGTGCATCTAATCAGGGCTGATTAGGTGTGTGGTAGCCAGAGACATGCAGGGGAGTGGCTGCTCTGGAGGCTGTTGTGTTTACAGGGCGGTTTTTCTGCATGTGAGAGGTGTCCTAGACGGTCCGGAGAGATGAGAGAGACAGACAGAGAGGAATCACAGGAAGTCAGTGCCACGGCATGATGTGGCGTTTCATAGGATAGTTAAAAATCACTCCACGACTCTAAATAACAGACCACCACGCAACTGCAATCAACCTGACTGTGGTCGCACCGACCACACTGTAATCCAAATAAACAAACAATGGCATAATGAAAGAAGTCTCCCTCTTTATGCTGGGAAATCGCTTCATCTCATCCATCTTCAACCTTCAGTTTCTCTATCATCTATTCCTGTCCAGTTTCTGTTTGTTTTACAGCATCATCACATGAGAAGCTGCAGGAGAAAAACAAAACGACTGCATCAGACTACAGCCGGTCTACGGAGTGAGGGTTTCCTATAAAACAAAGCGTTAAAACCAACATTCTTATAACTCGATCACTGACACTGTAATAATGCCGGGCTGCAGCAGACAAAACTGACTGGGTTGAACCGTAGATTTTGTTTTATACTCACAGTAATTTTATCATTAGGCTGATGATGTTACCTCCTGCACCACACGGCCATTTATTGTGAAAACAAACTTAACCAAAGTGCATCAGACAGCTGCCTTCATCTCTTTCTTTTGACGTTCTCTAAATTTCTTAATTTATTACACACCAAATAACCAGTTGTCTTTGGTTTTGCAACATTCAGACACTTTAAATCGTTCATTTGTTTGCCTTTACAGCTAGTTCATAACGTCAGAGCCGTAAGAGTTTAAATATATTCAGTTTTTAGAGATTATCGAATAAACAAAGAGAAAGACAACTTACCAATAATTATGTGTAATATGTGTATAAAAGATTAACTCTAATTCTACCTCAAATTGCAATGAAATAATCACATTAATTCATCAAATATTTGAGTCTTTCCTGTTTTAGAGTCTGTTCGTGTAATGTATGAAATCTCCTATTTAGATGTAATTTATTTGAAAGTGCAGCGGTGGATTATTTTTTGAAAATAGCATCATACTAAAATCATTTTAACATTTGAACCTAAACATATTATTTAATCTGAACTTTCTCAGTTTAAAAATTTCAGTCTTAGTAATTCTTTAATTGTCTTAATAATGAATGAATAATCAATGATACATAACATTAATAATTTGCCTTTCAGGGTTACAACACAAGTACAAATCTGATTTAGTTGAATAAGCCATCACTTTTTATTAATGACATTTTTATAAAGAAATATTTGTAAGAAAACAATTAATGTTGTGGTGTAAAAACTGACTAAATTGCCTATTTTTTTCTCTCTCAGTTTAATGTTTAATCATTATCATTTTTCACTCGGGCTGCTTTCAAAAATAAATGTTTGAAGACAAAAACTTGGTTGAGTTTTTAAAGCCAAATCGAAAGCTAAACAACATCCTGGTCTTAACATGGACCTTCTCTGATTTTAAGTCTCCAGCACTCGACTAAATAAAGTTTCCAACGTGTTTTGGATCCTGTTTCTCTCGCTGTTATTTTATGTTGAAACGGGACCGTGACTTCACAGTTCCCCTCAAAACAATAAAAACAAAAGTCGGACCCCTGAAGGATCAAAATAATACCTGAAGATGTTGACTGTCTTCACACTTTCATCTGTATGTTCGCACCCAACTCTTGAAAATAAAACCTCTCTGTCATTCCCACAAACTATCTTCACCACACTGCAGCAACAGGTAAGCCTGTTGAGGTTTTGGAGGCATTTCCCTCTGAACAACTGGCATTTTCTACCCCGCTCCTCTGTATTGAACACGCCAAAAGGCTTTTGATGCTTTCATGTTCGGTCGGAAATGTCACAATTACGAGGGAGCGTTTGATTACCAAACAAAATATGAGGAGATATAAGTGGAGTTCTTTATGATGGGGTCGTTAATTTTGATTGAGTGGTCAGACAGCGGCTAAAGTAGCAATTTTTAACCACGTTTCTTCCATAATTTAATTAAAACATCAAGAACTGGCACTCCAACACAGAACATAGACTACATCATGTTTCAAGTTATTTGTAAAATAAATCAATATAAATAAAAACATGTGTTTTTGTTGTTGTTGTTTTTTCGTTCACAAAACAGTTTTCTCCAACAGTACTTAAACACACACACAAAAGTATTTTTTCTATAAATCTAAATTTGAGCAGACGGACGGCACCTGAAGGCAGCATTATCGAAGACTCTTGCTCCCCCACCCCCCATACTCACTCTCTCTGCACAAACACATTCACCCTGCGGGCTTGGTGGGGCTGTTAGAAGCCCGTGGAGGGGCTGGAAAGAGGTGGTGGGGGGTTAGGGTGATGAGGAAACGAGTTGATGTGCCCTGGAAGTAATTCTTTCACCCCCCCAAAAAAACACAAGGTGGGAGAACTGGGACCACCACCAGCACCACCGGTAGCCTTTAACACGTGGGGACCCGGGGCGACCGTCCACATTCCTGCTGATGGGCTGAAAATCCTGCTTGTTTTCTTCCTCCATGTTGTCACTTGTTGCTTTAACAGAAAAAAAAAAAGAAAATATGAAATTGCAGAATGATTCAAGTTCATGTTCTGTGTTGTGTGATTAAGACGCGTTTCTTTAAATAATTTAACTTTTCATATTTTGTTCATTTTTTCTCAATTTTTAAAAGATTTTTATGTTTAATGTGCACAAGAACAGTGTGAACGTGTCCCAGATAAATGTAAGAAAACCTCAATATTTAATTATAGTGACAAAAGAAATGACAGCTAAAAAGTCTGTGAGGTTTAGATGACATCGCGGTCGTTCATCACTCCTGAATGCACTTTTCTTTTCCACAGTTTCATTCAAAATAGAGAACACCAGAAGCTGTGAAAATAAACGAATAAACTTACATTTATTTAATTGATTTTATAATTTATATTATTTATTTAATTGTCCCTGAAGGTGCTGGTGTGGGCTCATGTGATGACGATAGAGGGTACATTTTCTCTCTCATTCCTGTTCGGTTTCAGAGGAGAGAGAGGACATTACAAAGCCTAATACAACAAACAAAACAAATAAAGATTTTCACATTCGGTCAACACAAGTTCTTCGATTTTTAAAATATATTTTTTAATATTTAAAACCTGCAACAAGCCTGAAAAGTCTTTAGCAACATTAAGATATTTTCAGATAGTGAATAATGTTGTATTAAACTTAGACTACAGGCACCAATAAGAAACTCATTCAAATATCAGATGTTAATGAGTCAAACCTTCGCTCCCTTACAGACAATATAATTATGATATTTTTATATAAATGTTTATTATAAGCTGAATATGTATAAGCGGGACTGCAGGTGTATTAAATGCATCTGTTGCTTGTGACTGGGAGGACTGGCTGCAGGCTACTAAAACACCAGTAAGCTGTCCCTGGTTGGAAAAAANAAAAAAAAAAAAAGTTTGTGAAAGTGGCCTGACGTCACACTCCCACAATGCTTACCGCCCCATAACTCCGCTGCAGCCTGAGGGGAGCCAGACACACTCTCAGGCCCCGAATATAGAAAAATTATTGAAAAAAAATCGGTAAAAATAATCAAAGAACAGATCGAGGGGAGAAAAGAGCGGGGAGCGGTGGCGTGGGCTCTCCCACGGTGGTTTTCTGGTCCGGTCCGGGATGGAAGGTTACCGGGGCTCCATGTGAAATTGACTAATGCGGTGCTGGAAACTTTTTGGTGGGTAAACTGCTCGTTTTTTTTTTCAGTAAGACTTCATAATGTGGCTGCACGTCCTGATGTGTGCATGTGTGCCTTTTAAACAACTTTACGAGCTTTAGATCAACTCTCAGCTCCCGCTGACTGACACATCGACGTGCGCGACACTTGAATTGTTATGAATGTGTTGTTACTATCGCGCAATCGGACTTTGCGTAATTTTGCGTATTTTTGTGGCAGCGTGGAAGGATCTGGGCATTTAATTTTTAATTACGCGATCGCCTCCTCTGCCTCTCGAGGCTTCTTTGGTCGATAAATATGTTGCAAATGCGAGT
This sequence comes from Oplegnathus fasciatus, assembly GCA_003416845.1. Lineage (NCBI taxonomy): Eukaryota > Metazoa > Chordata > Actinopteri > Centrarchiformes > Oplegnathidae > Oplegnathus > Oplegnathus fasciatus. The sequence continues at coordinate 142,436 of NTHP01000320.1, read as the reverse complement.
CTGTGAAGTTGTTGAACACGGTGCACTTTGTCCAGCGGCCCCTCGCTGTTGACGTTTGATGTTCTTTGCAAGTTTTCGGCGATCTGGTGAGTTTTTGAGCAATTTCCGAATATTTATCAAGTGTGGCATGGCAGTGCAGAGCAGAGGGAGACAGAGGGAACGTCCCGTGGTGTGTGTGCGTTTGCGAGACGAGAAAACTCTGATAAAAGTTGCTGTAACGTGGAAGCTGTTTTCTGTGCGTGCATCATAACGTTACATTCTTTAAATGAGGACTTTTGTGGCTGATATCCAGGCGTCCCCTGGACCCTTGGAGCCATTGTTGCTGACTGAATGTATATTTGGCCCCTCCGCTAGGTTATCTTCATGGCTTATGTCATGTTTGTCGCTGGTCGGATGTTTTGTGTCTCTTGCTTGCATGTGTGTGTCTGTGAGAGAGAGAGAGTGTGTGCTTTTCCTTGGAAGCGGGTAAATAACAACCAAGACCCCACCAAAGGGGGGGTTGGGGTCAGAATGTGGGGGTTCAGTTTATGCACTTGTTATTGATAGCTGACTTGGCCGCAGGCTTCTACTTTTTACACTTTTATTGCCAATCAGAAGTGTGGAAATAAACAAAAACTGTTGTTGAAGTAACAAAAAGAAAATTAATATTCTGCAGCACAATAAGAAAAAACAACCTGGACTGATCTGAGTTTACAGTCAGCTTATTGTTGTGCTGTTTGTGCATTCTTTCACTGTACTGCTCCTGCGATATTTAGTGTTATTGTCACTGCAGTAGCATTTTATGATTTCTTACAAGATTTCTGTTGTTTCCTCTCTGCTGAATGTGGATCTTGCACTCAGAATACACTTTGTCATATTTAGATGATCAGCTGTAAGCTATGAGCAGACATCCTGTGGTTGTACAGACGTTACACATACAGTAGATCTCCACAGCCAAACAGCTTATTTTGTCCGACCAACAGACCAAAAACTCCATCATGATTGATTTACTTTCACATGAGACAAAAGAAAAACAGCAAGTCCTCAAAACTGACAAGCTGCAGCAAGAGACTGTTTGGTAGTTTTGCTTGAAAAATGACTTTATTGGATGTATTTTCAAACTAGATGCTGATTAATTTTCTGTGGATTGATTAATCGATTAATCGACTGTTTCAGCTCTAGATTCCACCTGCACTGGCCTGGTAGGTTTCTCATGGCACAAATACCCTTCTGCATTAGGACATCCAACATCAGCATTACTCATCATTTTAGGAGATAACTGTGTGAGATATTAAGTACAGAAAGTAAAGAAAATCAAGCTCTCTGCCTAGTTTGAGTGACATACTCGCTCTGTAAAGACATAATGATTTACTGTAATTATCCCGACGATTTGTGCAGAAAAAAGAGGCAATCGGTGATTTAGTGGTAAATTAAAAGGAGGTAAGTTATGACCTCAAGGCGTTTCCACTACCTCACAAAGATTAATGTCAAAGTTGCAGATCAATAAAGTCTGGTGAAGTGAGTTTAGGTGGGTTTTTCCCTTCACTTCACCCCTGCAGCAGATCTGAGACGAGCATGTTCCATCAAGGCCTCCAGCTACATAATAAGGAAATGGAAGTGAGTTTGTCACGAGACAATGCCTTTGTTGCTGCCAGTCGCTGTGCAAGTTGAGACCCATGTGTTGATGTTTGCTGCTCTCTCACTATAACAACCCTGTTAGCGATGGATCTGCTTCGTGGGCTTCGTTTCCTCCAGAGGTTTCTCAAGCATTTGGAACATTAAGTGAGCTGGTCGGTGCACCTGTTTGTAGATGCAGCGGCAGACAAACTTCGCTCGTGTGATTAGCTTTAATAGTCCTGTCGAACTTTAAAAGATCAGAGGTGAATTTGTGAACGGTCAGAAGATAAATTCATGCCTGTGTGTTTCCCTAAAAATACCATTAAACAACTTTAAAAAAAACTGAACAATAAATATATGAATTATTTAACAACATTTGACCAAAAAAGCTGTAATCAAGCGCTAAACAGTCCAGGAATTAGCTTGAAAACTACATTTTTTGTATTTTTTCCTTTATCTGTTAGCGATTATGTGCAGAATTAAAATCAGAAAGAGTCCCTCCCACTTCTAAATATTTTTTTCACAGTCATAAACTCCTGATCATTCGTGTTATTCTGGTGCATTCGTAGCTGCTCTGCTCTCCAAAATATTTTCTGCCGGGTCCGCTGAGCCAGCTTCTTCTCATTAACTTCATGCATTGCCTTACATTACTTCCATGCCCCTGTGGTTGGAGGCAGCACGTTTCATGTTTGCCTTTGTGATTGAGTGAATGTGTTTGCCTGCGAGAGCTCGCGCACATGCCTGTTTGTGAGATGGTAGATGTGCGCGTGCACGTGTGTTTGTGTGTGCCTGAACTCACGGTGTGAGGTTGTGTGTTTGCGAGAGAGAGAGAGAGAGAGAGAGTGAGCGAGCGAGAGAGAGGGAGCTGTTTTTGAGCTGGAGGGAGATCTTCTCTGAAAATCCCCCACAATTCCTTGCACCTCTGCGGGCAGCGGTGGTAGTGGCAGCAGAGACGGTGGCGGCGGCAGCAACAGCAGGCTGATTTCCATGAGAAAAGAGCATCAGTTGGGTTAATGGGAGGGACAGCCCTCTGAGGGGACAAATGGTAGTTAATAACCAGGGAAGAATCGGAAAAGCTCTGATCCCTTTCTTTGTACTTCTTCACCTTCTAGAGGCAGGGATGGGGTGGGGTGGGTGAGGGTGCAGAGGAGATGGGTGAGGGAACAAGGGACACTGGGTTCATGCTAGAATGGATGTTTTTCACTGAAGGGCTGCAATAAGATTGTACTATTTGTTATTTTCTCAGGACAGCAGGAGAAAAAAACGGGCAAGCTGAGAGCCTGAGAACTGGAAAAGCAATATGGGGAATCATAGAAGAAGTGCGTGTGTGTGCATGTGTGTGTGTGTGTGCATACGCAAGGGCGCAGTTTGTGTATTGTGTACTCACGTGTAGATTTGTTTATATGCATGTGTGTTCAGCGTCGCTGGGCGAGCAGGGGAAGATTTATTTATTTGTGGTATGTGAGGTTTCACACAGTAGCTGCTGGTCACTCAGGTCACTTTGAGAGCGTGATGGCTGGAGAGGAGGAGAGAGAGATGCTGATATATTGTAGGGAAAGAGTGTGAGAGAAGTAAGTCAGGAATGCAGAGATAGACAGGAAGAAAGAGAGAATAAGAAATAGAGAGAGAAAGGCAAAATCCAGCTCAGTCTGTGGGTCTAATATCCATCCGTGCATCCAGCTCAGCTGAGTGGAGATGATGTTTCAGAATCTCACACACATTACCCAAGTGCAAAAATTAGCAAAGAAGTGATTTGTGGCTCCCATGTAGGGCTGTAGGTAAAGGTGTCAACCGCAGTACTAAAAGTGTCTGTAGCACTGAAGGCTTGGTCACATTCACAGTCTTGTTTATTTATTCTTTAATCAGATATAATCAGTTTTAGACTGTATTTAATTTACGTAAAGCTTGTTGAACATTTGAAAAATTTTGATTCTTTAGTAGAAAAAAATGTTATGTTCCTCAAAGGAAAGTATAAAAAAAAATATTGTTTTGGTATCAGTACTGAAAGTGAGTGTCAGAAAGCGTACCCCGCCCTTTGATACCCAGCCCCACCCCCTCATAGCTGGGTGCGTTAAATTTTCTCCCATGTTGAGGTTTCCTCAGTTTTCAATTTTATTTTTTTTTATTTCAAGCTATTTGCAACAGTTTAAAAGTTAGAGGATGTATGTAAGTGCTAAAAATGGATTGATGATTTGTAATTTTAAGTAGTGTCAATTCTCTTTTCTCAGTCTTTTTTAAATTCCATTACATGCTGCCAAAAAGTTTGTTTGAGTCTGTCAACTCAGACTGTGAAAGCGAGACTATGTAACTTTGGAAAGACAGAAATATAAACGCTAAAACGCACCACTGCTCAATTCAGTGCACTCAGGTTTTGCTGCTCCAGACTTACTTGTTCTGGTGTGACCAGCAGCTTACGGCGGCTCATGTTAGTGTTACGTTAACCTTAGCTATGACTTCTCTTTACTTGTGCTACTGTTGCCAAATTAAAATTGAAGTTCGTTAGCAGTAAAACACAATTCACACTCAGGAGTTTTGCTGCTCTAGTTGTGCGTGGTCTGATGTCACCAGTAGCTTATGGTGGCTATTGTTAGCCAGCGTTAGCAAACTTTAATAGATTTTGCTGTAACTGACATTACTGAGTCAGTTTGCTGATTTTATGACTCTAGAGTGTGAAAGTTCATTCATGGAAATGGTAATTTGACCAAATTATCTTACAGAATCAGCTTTTTGAACCGCATCTCATGGTGTTCATCAGCGGTAGGATTTGGATAGAAACCTAACACGAGGTCGTTGAGTTCACATTTTTTTTGTCAGCTAATGACTCTTCTCTACTTGTGCTACACATTTTGAAATACACTGTCAGTCCGTAATTGCCGCTCATGGCCACATTTCTTAAAGGACTCAAACTGTACAGAGGAGGACGGGAAATTAAAGGAAACAGTTTTTGTTTCCATCTTTTACATGAAAGTTGATCAGTGTACTGATTCATAAGGTACAATTATGGACATTTTCATATCACTCTTTCACATTAAATTAACTGGGTTTCTGTTTGGGATAAAGTCTACTGGGTGCAAAACATGCACCAAACATCACTCTTTACCTTCTTTATAGTGAATACAGCACTACATACATTTACTGCATTTAGTTGGCAGCCGTGACAGAGAGAAGAATGATGCTTTGCTGTGTAACAGACTGATTGAAAACAGACATACAAATGTGCAGTGCAGCACACACACACACACACACACACACACACACACACACACACACACAC
>NTHP01000320.1:116490-136630 GCA_003416845.1 Oplegnathus fasciatus | reverse complement strand
AAAAAAAAAAGAACATTCACATTTTCATTTTTATTATGCATAGGCACAAAGTTAATACAGGCACACATGCTCTCATTTACTCACACTCTCGCCGAGGCTTTTTGGACCAGTGCACATTCTGACGGGTCCTGCAGTATGCCGGTCAGAAATAGTAAGAGGATGCTAGATGCTTGAACCACATACTGCCACTTTTCCTTGTGGATCTTTTTCTAGGAAGAGCGGGGCAGCTGTGGCTTTTCAGAACCTAGATCCATCCATCAACCAGCACCCATGGTTTACAACACACAACACACACACACACACACACACACACACACACACACACACACACACACACTCTTTCCTCTCCCTCTTTACCCTCCCTCCTCCCTCCTTTCTCCATTTCCATGTATCTTAATTTCTTTCCGTCCTCTCTTTTCTTCTCTCTTTCTTCATCCCTTCTTCTCTCTCGCACTCTGTCCATCCATCCCTCTCTGTTTTACCCTTCATCCATCCTTCTCTCCCAGACTGAGTTTACAGCCCCCGGGCCACTTCCGCCAGGCTGTCTGCAACAGATTTATTAATAGGCTTTTCTCTCTCTGCAGTAAACACAGCGTTGGTTTAGGGGGTCGTCTCTCAGACACTGATAGACTTGTACTTAACCTTAGGCACTGACTGACTTGGAAATAGAGGAAAGTCTGTTGGTTACAAAGACGATCCACAGCAGATTAAGTCATAGAGAGACTGCTGGAAATAAACACATGTAGGAAACAGAAATTACTTGCTGTGCAAGAGCCAAAAAGACGAGCAAACAGTGATATTTTACAGCATTTTTGAGTTTTCAGGTTGAGTTTGGTGAGGTGAGAAGACAGGGTGGCAGAGGGGATGTCATGTCACAAAGGTCATTTGGTGGATTTAATTACGTGTGTTGCGAACGTGCAGCGTTCACCTCAGCCTGCTGATCCTCTGTAATGTATTTCAGCAAAACAGACCAAAAAGCCTCATCACAAGGTCCATTCAGCAGCTGTTTTGGAGCTTCTCATCATTTCACGCGATCCTCGTCAACAGATGGAGTTTGCCCAGTTGGATTAGTAGATGTTGAACATTTTTTCTGAGCGAGACTTTTGGTCCATGTTGGTTTAAAAGTTAAGAGTGGAAGTTCATTCTTGACCCTGGAAACAGAAGTTGACAAAACCACATGCAGTTCACTGTGATAACTAATGTTTTTGTGATTTTAGTGGTAGACAAAAGCAGGCTTTTCATTTCTAGCCACTCACCGTCGATTTGCCGGCTGAAATGACGACTGTCACTAGCAGATTTTATCAGCTGTGGTTAGCTATCTAATTAAGCTAAGATAGCTCCATGAGTTGGTTGAGAACACTTTCTCTGAGGGAAGTAATGCTGAGTTAGTTTGCTACTGTATGTAGTAAGCTAGTTACTCGTGTTTTTGGTTAAAATAACACCGCCCTCCAAACATTTTATATCGGAGTATGTCTCTCACTACAGTCCCACGCACACCGCTTCAACATGTGGAGAAACCCAAAGCTTGATAGGCCTGCTGCGCCTAGTTACAGTTGCTAAGCAATGATTGGACAATCGCTGCTCGGGGGAGGGGTTTAGACAACAGTCAATTCCATGACAAGTGGGCAAACTCTCTGTTGACGAAGACTGTGTGATTAGATCGAAAGCTCCAGAACCAGTACTAAATGGACTGTGGTGAGATTGTTTGGTCAGTTACAGTGCCGAGGTTTAATCTCTGCCTCAGTAATAGTTATGAGTTAAAGAACGCAGGTAAAGGAGGAGAAATTTGCAGACTTGCTGCAGTGGAAAGTCAATTTGAGTCCAAAATGAACCAAAAAATCTCGGTCCTTTTATGACTACATATGTAGCTATAAATCCTCTGTCATTTACTATACTGGGATATGTGTGTGTCATATTGACCCCCCCGCCCACATAAATCATTCTGAACCGTGGAAATCCTTCAAATTCATTCAGGTCCAACTTGGGGAAAATTAAGACATTTTAAAATGGAACATCTGCATGAACCATTTAAGAAGTAGTGGAGCAGTACTGGACCAACTGATCAGGTATCTGCAAACCCACCAAATGAAACATGACCTACCGCTGTGCCGACCTGTCATCGTGCTGAATTGAATGCTCAGAAAAAAGACGGTATACTGACAACCTCATGGTTGTTACAGATGTAGCGTGTAAAGGGTCTTCTTATCACTGCATGTGTTGCTTGCGTGATGGATCTGCTCAGAGGAGTGGCCTTCTTGACAAAAGGATCATTTGGTTTGTCTTTCTGTTACAACTGTGTAACAGTTGGACTCTCTGTTTCAGAATGAAAGTGGGATAGATGTTTGATGAGATGCTGATTGAAAGCTGCTGCAGAATTTATGAAGCCATTAAACTGGTCTTAAAAATATATAAATAGACTATTTTTTATGCTTTTTTAAGCTACAGCTTATTTTCTTTGTGCATGTTTTAGGGTGGCAACTAACAATTATTTTGATTATTGATTAATCTGTGTTTTTAAATTACATGAATAATCATTTAGGCTATAAAATGTCTGAAAACACAAGCTTACAGTGACGGTCAGACCAACAGCCCAAGACCCAAAAATATCTGACTTATAAAACACTGAAAAGCAGCAAATCTTCATGTTTGTAAAGCAAAATATTTGGCATTTTTGCTTTAATAGTTTAAAAATGTATTTAATTACTCTCTTACGTGACGGAAACGCTTGTAATCCGTCATAAACTGCAACAGAATTCCTGCTTTAAGTTAACAGGCAGCCAATGAGGAGCCTGCATTATCCAGAGACTGACTCTGACTGATTTAAATGGCTCGCGGTCAGAGCAGCTGTATGGAGGCTAAAGCTGCAACTAATGACTGTTTTCGTTATCGATTAATCTGCTGATTATTTTCTTGATTAATTGATTAATCGTTTTGTCTATAGAATGTCAGAAAATAGTAAAAAACACCATTTTCAAGTTCCCCTGAGCCCAAGTTGAAATATTCAAATTGCTTGTTTTGTCTGAACAACAGACCCAAAGATGTTCAGTTCACTATCATAAAATATCAAGAAAATCATGTAAGAAACTGCAACCAGTGAATTTTCGCTATTTTTATTTAGATAATAACAAACAATTAATTTATTATCAAAATTGCTGCTGATTGATTTCTGATAATCAACAAATCGATTAATGATTTCAGCTTTAATGACGGCCAGCAAGGGCAAACTTTGACAACACCAAAGACTGTTTGTAACTGAGATGTTTAATTATTTTAGGGCTGAAAAAGAAACAGAAAAACTGTTCATTGATTGGTCAAACCGTAGAAAATTAATTGCTGAACATTTTGATCCATTAATTGATCCGTCATCAAAACACCAAATGTGGTGGTCTGCTTCTCACATACGATGACTATTTCAGACGTTGCTAATTTAATACTTTAAAAATGTTTTCACTGTTGAAAAAAAGCAATTTATGCTGAACTTTAGACTCCTAATTTTGAAACAGAATATGTCCTTATCTTTGACATTTTATATACTAAACAATTCATTAAAAAGGAAAAACACCAGCAGATAAGCAGGAGAGTCATTATCAAGAACAAAAACTGGGTTTCCCAAAAGCATCTGTACTCTGAAGTCGCTCACACCTAACAGTGGACAGATGTATTTATGAAATAAGGCAGAACCTCAACCATCGACTTTACTTGTGACTATAATCCAAGTCTTTTCATTCCCTTCTGTAACTACAAAATTGTATCCAGATTTTGTTCAATTTAGGGATTTTTTGGCCGTCAGGCAGCAGTGTTATGATTTCCTGTTTGGAAGAGATTTGCCAAAGGTGGGCAGAAACAGAGCTAAACACAGACCCAATCTGAAATATAAAACTGTATTCACAATCATTCCTAATATTATCTGTTCACATGTTAAGCTGCGACTGGAGCCAAAGTGGAAGTATTGTGGTGCACTGGTATCATGCGCTGTAGCCGAGGAATGCACCAGTACTAGACAGTCTAGTATGCACATGCAGAGGAAGGACTGATGCGTGCCAAAGTGTTGTTGAGATTCAACACGTGACTCAGCACGCAGTTATGTGTGTGTGTGTGTGTGTGTGTGTTAGCAGCACAGTAATATCTGGAATATGGACCCGGTATGACCGGCCCAGTCCAGAGATGCCGATTAGTGAGTCAGCGAATGAGACGAAACCTGATCCATGCGGAGAGAGAGCGAGAGCGAGAGAGAGAGTAACTCCTGACTCACACACTCACTCTGACACACACACATGTACAGCTACAGTAGTAGTGACAGATGATTGCGCTGCTCCTGATTCATGCTCAGGAACGAGTAAGAAGGGAGCAGAGAAAAAGCGGGAGAAAGTAGAATGTAGCCACAGTGTCTGATGACACATCCCCTCTTCCTTCCTCTGAAGTGATTTTTAATAACGCCTCCACCACCCCGCCCTGCTCAACAATCCCGTACTCACTAAATAATGCCAAGCAAAACCTCCAACTCCCTTGGTTGACAGAAGAAGTTTCTCCACAGCTCATGCGAGTGTTCACTGACTGAGATGCAGATGAGAAGATGGAGGGTGAAAATTACTAGATTGTGATGAATGAGTTGATTGATGTATCGACTGGTTGACTGGCTGCCACCTGAGATTTGTCTTTGAGAAAAAATGTGAGAGGAAGAAGAGGAGGCAAGTAGCTGAAAGGTCTAACAACAGCACACTGACGACTTGTAGGACTCTCTACATGCAAATATGTGCAGAAGGATTGTTAAACATTCATGTCTACCATTACTGTATGCATGGTTGGTTTCTTGTTACAGTCCAGCTATACTGTGTAGTTCAAACCAACTTCAATGGATGCAGCGGCGGAGGAAGTATTCAGACGCTTTAATTTTATTAAATGTACCACAGTATAGAAATATATTACAAGCATTACATTCAAAATATTACTTCAGTAAGAGTTGTATTATCATCGACTGTTATCAGCAAAATACAAATGAAAAAAAAAAAAAATCAATAACAATGCATCACATTTTGTAAAGTGATCGCTTGTTTTGTATGTGAAATCTTAATTTGCAAAGTACCTAGTCAGGGGGTAGGTGGGGTAAAAAGTACAGTATTTCCCTCTGAAATGTAGTGAAAATTGTAAATACTCAAGTAAAATGCAAGTACTTCACAGCTGTACTTAAGTACAGTACTTCTTGAGTAAATATACTTGGTTACATTCCACCACTTCGTGGATGTAAGATGTAGGAAAAGGCTCATTAATGTAAAGTTAGTTTGCAGTGAACACTTTGTGGCCTATGGAGGATCCAAAAAGATCCAAAAGTGATGACATTACATTTTGGTTGTTTGGTAAGGTGGTGTAGGATATGCTTACAGTGGGGAGGATGAGACTCTTAAGAGACTGTAACTTTGACATGAGATACCTGTTCAGCTACCTGCTTATTACAACATATAGCATCACCATTACTCACAATCACTATTAACAGTCATGACCTTAGCTCTTCATGCCTAATTGTAAGTGTTTCTATTAACTCTATTGCTTTTTAACCTTTAGCCATGTGTATCACAAACTAAATTAAGGCTGTGTGTAGACATTATGAGCCATTTCACATTTTACTAAAGGTATCTCACACTGAGTCACTACAAGTGAAATGTCCTTTGAAGTTTTTATTCACAAAAAAAGTCATAAATGTGCCAAAAGGAACTTTTTCCACCCGGAATATTTCCTGTCTGTGCCTCTTTACGCTGCTGCCTGTCACATAAAAGCAAAATAAAACAAAAAAAAGACATGCTGAACTTGAGATTCATTCCTGACCTCTTAACTCAAGTCCCCTTACTACCTTTCTTTTTCAGAGCTTTCAGCTACATCCTGTGGCCTTCATCTGGAAGACCACAAGGTGCAGTTTGATCACTTGCCCTGAGAGTAAAGAAATATTTATAAATTAATACATATTCACTAATAATTACAGTTCATATAATTACATTTACATTTTAAAATATATAGCAATGAAAAATAAATATATATACAATATTAATATAATAGATACCTTGTATTTAATATTCATGTACAGTTTGAAGACATGTTTTATATGATTACACCTGTGTTATATAATGAATCATTCATTATCTGTTACAGACACTGTGAGTTATATGTTGACAAATACATTAATAAACTTAAAAATATCCTTATTTCTGCTTATAACTACATTAGAGTGGGTTATTAACCAGTTATTAAATGTTAATATATTGATCAGTTATCACCAACATAATTACGCTCTTCCTCTCTCCTTCGTCACCTGTTGCTTCTCTGGTTTTCTTCCCTCCCTAACTTGTTTATCGACCTGCTCGCTCCATTCCTCTGCCCTCATGGCTCTCGCTCTTAATGCTATGTTTTGATCAGTTGCTGAGCTCCCTCTCTTCTCCCCCTCACAGCGCATTTCCCCGTCTCCCCTCTTTTCTCAAGCATACTTCTCCTTCTCATTATTTCCTCAAGTATACTCCTCTGTGCCATTCTCTTCTCAGAGCTTTGAATTTTCCCCCTTCTCCTCACTCGCTCTCTTTTTCTTTCCTCCACGACCACTTACCAAATTAAACCCCTCACCCACTCAAACGCATTCCATCAGCTTCATAAACGCACACGTGCTACCAAACATGTAATGGTACTTCCTCCTCTCTCCTCCTCTTTCCTCACATCTCTCCATCCATTCTCTCCCCCTCTGCCTCTCTCTCTCTCTTTTCGCTCAAAGTCTCGGTGAACAACAACAACAAGTTGGAAAAATGAAAGTGGGGTGACAACTGCGAGTCCCCTTTCTGCGTCCCCTCCAGGGCCAGTGTGAAGTTTTCAGTTTGATTGAAGGCCTCTTTTCTGTGGTGTGCGGTGTGAAAGCTGTCCTAATTGAATGATAAAGTGCCCCGAGATGGAGTCCAGTGAATAGCCAACAATGGCCAGCCTGTGTGTGGTAGAGGGATTTTGGTTCACATCCAGCCTCTGCCTCTCTACTCCGAGAGGGGGCCTATTATAACACTCTCTGCTGGACTCGGTCACGTGATGCTGCTTCGCTCCCTGCTACTCACCCCCCTCTCCTCCCCTACCCTCCCTATTCGTCCTCCCGTCTCCCCCGCCCCAGTGTGGCCTGGCCAATCCGATCACATCATCGGCCTCCTCTTCACTCTGCTGGTTTGGTTGGATGGTCTCATTTGGCCAGCGAGTGACTTTCAGTAGCAGCTATCTGTGTGTGTGTGTGTGTGTGTGTGTGTGTGTGTGTGTGTACATATCTATTAAGTCAAAGTGCCCTCAGCTCTGTGAGTCCATCCACTGCTCCCAGGTCACCAGGGTGACATGGGAAGACATGGAAAAACTGTAAGAGAATGAAGTTTTCTGGAGTTTCAAAATTGGAAAAATCACCAGATTCCAAAATACATTTCAAATTCCTGGTTACTTTTTAGGTTTGTGTCCCATTAAAATGAAGCACTATCTACTTACTACCCCTGTTATGGCTTATGGCCTTTGTGTGAACATGAGTTATGAGCAGTTCACCTAAAGAGTGTTTTTTCTTTCTCAGATTGTTTGAACAATTTTTTTGGGGTTTGAAGAAGTTAAAGTGTCCAATATTTCACAAGAAAAAAAGCAAGAATTAGAGAAAATTCAGAATTGTGGATTTGTTTCCCTTTTATAGGCGTTAAACAGTCAAATTGCGTTTGTCCTTATTTGCTACGGACTGCACAGAAGAAATACCCTCTGCACCTGATTTACCACCACAGCACTGACCACTGCAAAAACTGTCTGCAGTTTAACGTCTGGAAAAAGCAGGTGTAAAATGTGCAGCACTGTTTCATCAGAGAGAGAGAGAGAGAGAGAGAGAGAGAGAGAGAGACAAAGAGAAAGAGAAAAACTCTTTTTAATTAAAAGATGCATCATAAAGTTACTTTACAGTAGTTCAGTTCAGCACCACAAGACAAAACAGAGTTAGTTATTTTCACACAACTGTACCTTTCTGTTTCCCTCAGTTGCTTCCTGCTTGAATGAAGTTTTTCCTGAGTTTTAACGACTCACAGCGGCTCCAGTCCAGTGCGATATAACTGAAGCAGCCAGTAATACTTAATAAGTTGGACATTATTTTATTTTTTAAAAGTTTAAAAGTGTTACCAGAAATCTCCAAAACTGATTTTCACTGATCTTTTTGTTGACAACATCAGGCTGTTTAATATTTCCTCACATACAGTCTTGCTTTAGTAGCTTTAGTAGATAATTATCTTTTTATCTTTCTGTCCGTCACGCCTGGTTTGAAGTTGTTCACCTGCTGCTTGGTTGTTGTTGTGAGGGCGTGAAGATGGCCGGTTGATCTGCCTTCATTCTCAGCTAGATGGCAGCATGGCCACCAAGAACCCAATCAATACTTTTACTGATTTATCAGTGGTTAATCTGATATTTAGTACTGCTGTGGTGTTCAGGGGAATTCTCTCCGCATGTGGAGAAGTTGAGTCGGTAGGTTTTGTCCTGACAGGGAGCGGTGTTAGTAGGCACAGAGGGGCCGAGGATGGGTGTGCAGTCAGGAGCTGTGGTACGGATGCTGGGCAATCTGTTAACTATTTTACCCTCCAACTGAAACCTAAACCTTTCTCAGAGAAGACAGAGCTTCTAACAGAGCTCCTTACATTCCCCCCACCCGCACACACACACACACACACACACACACACACACACACACACACACACACACATTTAAAGTGTTGGAGAGGTAGTGAGGTGGAAGACCACCCTCTGGCATCCCAGTCATTCAAATGAGTGTGTGTTTTTATCTCTGGGGACTGGAAGAAAGGAGAAGGAAAGTGCTGTGTTAAAATGTGTTAATGAATAACTCCTGAGCTCAACACTCTTTCTGCTCAGACTCCCTGTCAATTCCTCCTAACTCCCTCCCAACAAAGCCCCTCTTTCTTTCTTTGTTTCTTCAGTAGATGTGGTACACCTGTTGAGATTTGTCTTAGCTTGCATTGTACATTTATATTGAACTGACAAATAGTGTAGGTGAGATTGATAATACCGGAGAATACAAAGTGTTTCTCTCTGGACGGTTTACTTTCAGGGGAGAATTCATGAGTATGACGGTGCAATCACTTTAAAAAAACTGGCATCTCAAATGAGGTACCAGTTTACTTTTTCTGTTAGTTTCAGTTTTTTACGTTGTGAATGCAATTTTTTGTGTAATGTATAAAAATTTGATGACTGGAAATATCACAAAAAATCATGACATGATATTTATGTAATTTGTAATGTTTAGTTTGTAGTAAAACAAGTCTAAGAGTCTACCGCCATGCTAGCAGCTCTATGAGGCTGTATTTAATATCAACGCGCTAACATGCTCACAGTGACAATGCTAACATGCTGATGTTTAGCTGGTATAGTGTTTTCTATGTTCACCATGCATGGTAGCATGCTAACATTTGCTAATTATCACTAAACACCAGAGCACTAAAGTCATTAGGATTCATCCTCCGGGGAACATGAATGTTTGTACAAAATTTCATGTCAGTCCATCAATAGTTGATGAGATATTTCAGTCCAGACCAAAGTGGTGGACCGACCGACAGACCTGATGTTTGTCTCATCTGACATCGAACACTTTGTCCATAAATCTACTGGTTATTACATGTACTGTTTTGCAAACTTTGCCTTTCTATTCTTGAGGCTTATCACACTGCAGGTTTGCTTATTGTGGTGAAACCTCTTTTACTAGTTTCACTGGTCCTCCATGGTCAGGTTGTTCAGGTTGTTTCTTAACACTCTATCAAGCAGTTGAGTTGATTTCAGTGTTTCTAGTTTTGAATATAAATGAAAGACATCATATAAAGACCAAAACCAACAGTGAGTGTTTCCACTAACAAGTATCGTGTGTATCACAGCCTGATATATCTTCTTCCTCTGAGCCATAGATCTTCATTATTGTCCAGAAACTATTAAAAACACATCAATGAGCCACACTGTTGCACTCGGGGACATGTTTCTTCATCACCATGAACACACACACTGTAGTTTATTTTGACTCAATCCCACATACACCGCCCTGCTGCCACAAATGTGGATTAATCCACCACTGAAAATAGTCCCCAACAAATGCACAATTTACTCCTTTTGAGTAACATTTCTTAAAAACTTCATTAACCTGCTGTTTTAGGAAATTACTATATACTATACTACTTCTTAAAAATTAGACTTCATGTAATGTACGTACTTTTACATCTTTTACCAGTGAGAGCCACAGACAGGGTAGAGAAGTCAGAAGTATTGAGAGGTGGACTAACACATTGTTGCTTTTGTTTTTTCATGGGATTTGTTGACAATAAGAAAACTATAGAATATCGCCAAAACAAAAAGAAAACCGTCACAGTCAAATACTTCGAGACTGTATAAAAAACAGGTATAACATTTATTCTGGACAGTGAGAAATATTCAGTGGAGGTGACATGTTGAATCAGGATTGACTGTTCTTACTGCAAAGCACAGCATGATATATCGGTAAATTAAGACATGTTTAGCCATTTTAGCCACTAGTTCACTTTTTGTTAGTCACAGTGTAATTATATACAAAGTATAACACAGGATCAGACATATACAAAACATTTTCAAACACAGAATTTCAGAGTGACACTGACATAGAAAGTGGATTTAATGTGGATCGGTCACATCATGGCCGAAACCTAATCCGCCTGATGAGGTCAGTATCAATCAGGTGTCTCTGTCTGAAACAATTAGTCCGTCAGTCTATGAGTTGATTACAGAAAATTAATTTTAACACTAAATCATTGAAGTCTTTTTAAAGCAAAAATGCCAAACATCAGCTGGTTCCAGCCTCTCAAATGTGCGGATTTGCTGCCTTTCTTGGTCATATAGTAAACTGAATATCTTTGGGTTTTGAACTGTCGGTCAGACAAAACATGCAATTTGAATTTGAACTCTTGGGCTCTGGGGAATTACAGTGAAATGGACATTTTCACAATTTTCTGACATTCTATAGAAAAAACGATTAATCCAGAAAGTAACTGACAGATTAATCGATAATGAAAATAATCATTAGTTGCAGCCCTAACAGATACCTGTACAGTTGCCTCACCAATTTGTGTTGTGCTCCTACTGTAGGCCGTAGTTTTGTAGCTTCCCCTTCCCTTGTGTCCCAGACCGAGCGGCTCACCTCTGATCTGTCACCCAATAGGTAGCTACTGTTCTGCTTCAATACAAAGGCTCATCTGTGAGCTCTGACACTGGAGAGAGGAGACTCGCTCCATGTCACTGCAGAGCAAGAATGGGTTAAGGTGATATGGGTGAAGCTGTGCTTGTTTTTAATGAATCTGGGGCCTCGGCGTGAAAAGTCATTTTTATGCAGTTTCTCTTTTAGAAGTAACAAAAAAGGCTGCATGAGTTGATTTTTCTCTCTAATGCTCACACTGTCACACTGCTGTTTGAACTGAAATACCCCCGATGTACATCAGCGGCTGATGTTTTGAACATCTGTGTTATCTGCTCTCCTCTGTCGTTCTCTCTTTCTCTCTGTTCCTGTCAGCTGGTTGCTTTCTCTTCTTTTTTCATCTCGTTCTTGTTATGTTGTTATGTTCCCTCTCTCTCTCTCTCCTTCCCTCCTGCTTGCTTGTCGTACGGCTGTCATCTGCCTGAAGGTGCCTGCAGCCTCTGATTCTCAGAACGTGATCAAGTTTCAAAAAAATTCAAGGAATGCAAGCTGCCCACTGCCCATTTTTCAAGGCCCTGTTTATGCAAGAATGTTATTTTTACAAGTCTCTACCTTTAACCCCCCCTCCCCACAACCCCCCCACACACACTACTTTCCTCCTTTTCCCTTCCATTACCCTGAACATCCTTTGAAAATACACATGGAGAATGGATAAAGAGGGAGTGGGGTTGGGTGTGGGGGCATTCAGCAAACAAGGAACAAAACAGAGGAAAATTAGCCGTAGAATGAGAGGGGTAAGGAAAGAAAAAAAAGTGGAAAAAGCTGTGGGATCTATTGAAACCTGTAGATTTCTGTAAACAAAAGCCCGTTTAACAATGCCTGTTGTTTTAAGCTTAGCTGACGTTGCCAAACTTAGAGATTGTTTGTTGCTGACCCCATCTGAATCAGAGAGAGCCGGTGGCAGCCCAGGGAAACAAAAGTGTCAGAGTCCCAGCGGCTGGATGGACTGGCTCAGACCACAGGCTGCATGTGTTTCAATCAGAGCAACTAAATAATCACTGTGTGCCAGTATGTGTGCGCATCAGGCTTTCATAGGTACACTGTTTTTATAGCTGTAACATGCATACTGAGTAGGACATACTTAGTCTTCAGGTCATTTTGTTAGCATTCAGCAGGCAAGTCCACAGAACCTTTCAGACAGTCACACTGGTATGTAACTGTGATGGAAATCTCATGTCTGTCAATCTCATGTCTGAGATCTGGTCCCTTTTACGTAAAGTTCAAAACAGGAATCTTACCAGGTATCACTTCCAACCCGGCACAAGTCTGAACTGAACACTGTTAGATTAATAGAAAGGCAGAAGTACAAGGTAAACTACACGCAGAGAGAAATTAAATATATCTTAATAATAACAATAAGATAAGATTTTATCACGTCTCATGTGCTCACAAAAGTGGTTACTGCCATTACTTTAACAGATAGATGAAGTCAAAAATCTTATGTATTCCAGACTGTCTGAAAAGGACTTCAGCCAACCTCTGTTTAGGTATAATTTAGCACAAATGTGAACACCTGATTTATGGCATTAAATAAAGCCTCAACAGCGACAGAATGTGGCCTGACTGAATCATATCTTCTTTGCTAATCAGACTGAATTGCCAGTTTGTTTCACTTCGTTATCTTCACCCTATTAGCTTTTATCTCTTTTACAGTAATCACTGAAGAATTCAGAGATGTAGGGAGTGATTGGAAGTCTGGAACCAGGCTTCAGATGTATGTACAGTTCAATAGCACCAAAGCTAGTACAATCCTAAAACAATCAACTGTGGTTCAATCCTGCATCAACCTGGACCACTTGATGGTGGCACCACAAATGAGTAGAGTTCTTTAAGGAATAACCTGAGATTATTCAGGTCTGAATGTCTTCTGACTATATGAAACACTGCCAGTGGAGAGAGTTCATTTTGCTCGACAACACTGCAGTCTGACCTGCTGAGAAATTCCCATAATAATTATTTTGCACCACACTATAGTATCAAGATAATGGGACGTTGTGGCTCGGGGGTCTGTTGAGTCTAAAGGCACCGTCATGCACATGAATTCTGGGAAAATTCTTGAATATTAAAGTTGCTCTAATATTTTTATATGAACAGTGGATCAAACAATATGAAATATGGAAGGGGAATTATCACGTGACTCTGCAGCTCATCGGAGCGTTTTAGCTTTAGTTTGAATTGATTTGGTTTTATGGCCCGCAACTTTACTGTTTTGGTTCAGACTCGGCGCTCTCATCAGCCTGGTTTCCAGCAGCAACAGCTGTTTTGTTCTGATAAACCCATAGTGGAGCATTTAGAGCCAGATATCTTTCTCAGGAGTAGATGGAGACCAGAGTGAATATTGGACTTACATTCAGCAGGTGGATACAAACACTCAGAATGAATGTTGAAGTTGCTCCATGTCTTCTTCATATGTAAATAAGCCACTGTTTGCTTACATGTTAGCTGAATCAACTTAATAAGGTGATAATATTATTACATCACATTGTTGAGTTGATATGGCTATCTAAATACTATTATATAATAGTATTTAGATGTCACATCTAATTTTGTTGCTGTTATGGTGGACTGGTGGACAGATACACTGCACATTTAATACCATAAATATCGTATGGTTATGTATGTATAAAAGTCAGGAGGCCAGTGGTTGTAAAAGTGCGCGTGTTTGTTGTGTCCGCAAAGGCTCTGCTCTTTAAACATGTCGGAGAGAGGAAGAGAGAGAGAGGGGGAGGGCGATTGGCGTGACGCCCACTGGCACCGTGCCCACATCTCCGGCTGCTGTGGAGCTCCGTGTCACGGCCAGGACTCCCTGCCAGAAGGGCTTTCCCCAGAATCACCTCTGCACACACACGCACACGCACACACACACACACACACACACTGACTCCTTCACACACATAAAAACACATGCGCACACACATGCCTTACACTCAGCCATGCTGCCCATGTGTTTAGTGTCAACATTTCGATAAAGCTGTGCCAAGCAAACAGTATATCCTGTACTAATGGTCTGACTTGGCAGTTTTTTTACTGTGTACCAAAAAGGAGAATGAAGCGCGCTTTAACTGGTGTAAATATAAACATCATAAATATCATCTGTTATTGTTGTGAACATGAAAATGCTAAAAGCCTGTAGGTTCTCTACAGTACATTTACTTAAGTTCTGTACTTGAGTACAATTGTGAGGTACTTGTACTTGCTACTTTATACTTCTACTACCCAACATTTCAGTGAGAAATATCATATTTTTACTCCTCTACATGTATCTAACAGTTATAGTAATTAATAAAACATGATTAGTTTATAAAATACAATGCACTGTTATAGATTAAAAACCTAGTAGTATATAAAATAGTTAAAATGATCTCCACCTTAACCAGCTACAACATTAAAATGCTGCTGATAATACTTGTTACTGATGTACTTTTACCTCTGTAAATTTCAAATGCAGGACTTTTACCTGAGTATTTTTAAATTATTGTATTAGTGCTTCAAATTAAGTAAAGAATTTCAGTGCTACCTGTTAATGTTCACCCTTCAAAAGATGATTTTACACATGAACTGAAACATTTCATATGATGTGACCAAAGTTTCACATTCGGTTTCATGTTTTTAGTTTTTTTTATGGAAACTTTTACATGAGACAAAAGACAACATGTTTCCAGGTTTGCATATGACTTAGTAAAAACTTGTCTCTGCAGTTCTTATAAAGAGCACGTTCTTCATATGTGAGGAATGTGTCCATGTTCGCCAGACATGCTTATTTTTCACAACAGTTTCAATATGAAAACTGTGTCCAATACCTGTAAGCCTTTATTGAATAAGATTTGAGTAGAAGAATCGATGCATACTGCATGTGATGTCTATGGTCTATCGACTCTTGTCTAACAAAATCAAGAGAATGCATCTTTTTAATTTGGGCTGAAGTAGTCTATGAGATGAGAGCGGAAACTCCTATGCGTGTTTATCTGTTAGGATTACTTTGACACACACCTGCGCACGCATCCATCGTCCTATCATTTTTCAGAGAGTGCACAAGCCAACGTGTTGATGATAATAGGTGGTACAACCGCCTCAAACTGTTTTCTTCGCAAATTAGCATAAAGAGAGAGAGACGCCCTGTTGGTGTTTGTTTGTGGAGCCACTTAATTTTTTAATTAGTCTCCATCGAACCCCAAGCATCGTTAAAGGAAGGATGTGTGTTACCCAGATGTCTCTCTCAATGTGATGGTACCAGGCTGGGCTCCGAAAAGAAAGAACGAGAACATAGAGAGGGAGAAGTGAGGATGATGATATTGATAATAATAAAGACAGTCGTGGCTGTGATGATAATGATGATGAAACTATTTTGTGTCTCTGCTAACTTGACATTACACTTTGATGTGGTTTATGTTTGTAGGAGATGTCTTACAGTGTGTGCCAGCTTTTACACGCACATATACACACAGGAAGACTTGAAACTAGACTGCTTATTTTGATAGGTGCCTCCCAAACGCATCTGCGGTGACCACAGCAGGAGATGAAGGAAGGGAAACGACTAGAGAAAAGAGGAGAAGATGAGGCTCCTAACGAGCGCAGGCTGATTTCTGGGTGTTTGAATTGGCATGCGGGACAGAGGGAAGAGAAGGATTGAGGGATGAAGGGTTGAAGAAATGAGGATGATGGGAGGAAGAAGTGGAGGAGGTCAAAACAAATGCAAGACGAAAGGGGGACAATGAGTCACTAAAGCAAAAGGAAATTGCAAAAGAAAAGCAAGAGCAAAAGAAACAACCTCTTTCTGGTTATTACAGTTTTGAAGAAGTCAAAGAGGATACATGTACTGATGTATGTACAGCTTTTAGTTTCATATGTAGTGAACTTTTCCTGTGTGTGTTTTAGTGTGCGCGTGCTGTAAAATGTGTGCACGTTTATAAATGTTTGATTGGATTGGAGATGAGATTCGCAGGCCTGTGCATTCATGTGGAAAGTATAGGACTTGTTCATGCATTTGTGTGTGTATGTGTGTGTGTGTGTGTGTGTGTGTATGTGTGTGTGTGCATGTCTCAGAGTGTGTGGCCTGCGGCCTCACTAACAGACACATTCCCAGTGTCAAATAGGCAGCGTGGACTCAGTGTCACCCCCAACAACCTGGCTGACCCCTGCATCCTCCTCACCAGCTCAACACAGCACAGACATAGCCCACACACACACACACACACACACACACACACACACACACACACTGGACGGATGTGTTAGTTTAACAAGTAATGCTAGTTAATGTGTCTGTAATATACCTGTAGTGTTATTTATTCTGCTACTGTCACACTGTGCTTTTGCATCATCTTCTGTTCATGAGTTTGTGTCTTACAGTGCAAACATTTGTGTGTCGAGACAGTTTTATAAGATTAACTAGTGATACCATGGCCGATGCCTTTAGCTACACCATCAATGTGTTCCTTTGTTGTGCTGCAGATGGATGATTGATGCTTGTTGGCTATGACTGTACAATCTGATTATCTTGTTTTGGAGATCACCCTGAAGCATATTCAGGAAGTTTGTCTCCTTCAGTCTTTGTGCTTTAGCTGTCGTGTCATAAGTTAAGTTGAATGTGTTTGTATGAGGTCTTTGGCTAAGCTCTCACTGAGTCGTGGGGTTTTGATGTGCACTTTGCAGAGATCAGTTGCCATTAGGCTATAGAGTATTATGGAGTCTTTTTCACTGGATTTCCTGTTTACATTTTCTAGGTGAGGCTGTTATGTAGATTTTTTTGTATGTTCAGCTGCTATTTCTGCTCATGTCAACTACCCAACTATTGTTAGTTAGGTATGTCATTTGTCATGCACATACATGTGCCCAGCCCACAAGGACTCATACATATATATTCTTACACATAACATTATAATGCAAACAAATCTCCCAGGCTCTACAAATAAATTCTGCTGCAAAAAAGTTCCTTCCTAAAACAGGACTCTAGCGATGTGGCTCTAGGAATGTCAGTGTTGGTCCACCACTTTGGTCCAGGCTGAAACATCTCAGCAACTATTGAACAGAATCCATGAAATTTTGTTCAAACATTCTTGGTCCCAAGAGGATGAATCCCACTGACTTTGGTGATCCCCGATTCTTTTCTTCAGCACCACATTAAGTTGACATTTTTGGTTTTAAGTGAAATATCTTCATAGTTATTGGATGGATTGCCGTGACTTTTGCCACAGATATTCAAGAATAAATCCTAATGACTTGACAAAGTTGTACTTTGTGTTAAGTGCTAATCAGCAAATGTTAGAATGCTAACAGGCCAAACTAGATGGTGAACTTGGTGAATATTACATGCTAAACATCAGCATGTTAGCATTGTCACTGTGACCATGTTAGCATTTAGCTCAAAGCACCATTGTGCCAAAGTACAGCCTCATAAAGCTGCTGGCATGGCTTTACACTCTTAGTCTTGTTTATAATCATTCAAGCTGAAGAACCGATCAGAAATGAAGGACATTTTACTGAAAAGTCTAGCCCTTAAATTGTCATTTAATGAACAATAAAACATGAGATGGATGCTGTCTTCAATCTAACCTAAACCACATAACAAACAAAGCCTCTTCAGGCAGACCGTTTAATCGGCCTGTTTCTGTAGCTTATGGTAATGAACCTGAACGTAACGTGACTTTTGGTTAAATTCTGCTTCACATAAGGCTCTTCACTGTACTGTAATTTAGGTTTGTGCCAAACATCAAAAGACCATAATCTGTAATCCGGGGATGTCCATGCAACATGTCCCAGTTAAAGATCGTTCTGGCGAGCCACTGTTCGGACATATTCACAAGTCTGTCCCAAAGTCCTCTCACAGGTCTGTTTGATGTTTGGAGGTTTCCATCCTAGATCAGCACCGACGGCCAAAACTGGTGTAAGTTTTTAAAACTGAACTGTGTCACAATTTATATGTTCACAGAACCCCCCATTTTATTTATTTATTCCAAACAAAACACCATTTCTGCTTCTGGAAATGGCCAAAATCCACCACTTCTTGTGCAGTGGGTGCTAAGATCAGTAACCCTTTTGTTAGCTGGTTGTAGGTTGAATCACTGTTGTGTTTAATCTGCAGGAAAATGGGCATGAAAACGTCAGATAATTAATTAAATGTAGCCTTTCAATGCGTGCAAAAACAGTGACAGTTAAGGGAAATTTACGTCTTTTTTCACTGGCTCATAACAGCAGGATGAAGTCAGGAGAAGTAGGCAGCACAGTAGTGAAGGTGTTCCTTGGTGACAGTTAGATGAGCCCTGCCTTCTTCCTCCCCAGCCAGACCACAGCCTGGGCTATCTTTAGCCAGGACACCAGGGCAGCGGGGCTGGTTTTATGGCCACATCCCGGCCCAATGTGGCCGGGACTAACTGTCGGGATGGGTGAGGGTTTGGCATGGCAGAGCTGAGCTCTGGTTGTGGGGGAGGACTCTTCCTCTCGCCCTCCACCCCTCTATCCCCCCCCTCCATGTGTAGAGCTTCACCCCGGGTCAGAAAACACAAGCAGGAGAGGAACTGAAACCTGGGGGAAGAGGTGGGGGAGGAGGGAGGAAGGATGGAGTGAGAGAGAGAGGGAACACTGTTGAAATAGATGACAGTATGTTGGTATGCCCAGACACATTTTCATGTCCTAGTTCTATTGTATACCTGATGTTGTGAATAGTTAACAATGCAACAATTGATCGATTAATTGACTAGTTGATTGAAAGAAAATTGATTGGCTATTTTGATAATCGTTACAAGTAATTCTTCCATCAAACATGCCAAACATTTGATGTTTCCAGGCTCTCAAATGTGAGAATTTGCTGATTTTCTTGGCTACATTATAGTAGATTGAATATTCTGGGGTTTGGGACTTTTGGTCAAACAAAACAAGATGTTGGATGACATCTTGTTTGTTTCACCATGTGCTCTAGGATATTGTGATCAACATTTTTTTTAATTGTTTTATAGACCAAAATACCAATTGATTAATTGAGAAAATAGCTGGCAAATGAATTGACAATGGAAATACAATGCACACTTATTCATTTACAAACACTGTGAATTTTCATTGCTTCATTATTTACACTGTTTGGCTGAGAAGTTGTGTTAGCCTCATCTATATCATCTCTCTGTTGCCATAATGACCCAACATCCCCACAAAAAACATGTAATGTCTTCATTTGATTAAATATACCAAAAAAAGAGTTTTTGGAATTTGCTGGAAATATTTTCTGACATCACTGAAGTGAGCTGATGGCGGCCATGCTGCCTTCATCCTCCCAGGCTTCCAGTCCTGGTCAATGTGGTTAGTAAAGCGTGACCTGCCGTCCCCCCACCACCCGCCCTCATCTCTCTCTGGAGTCACTTGACTGGTGCAAAGACCCCTGACTCCACCACTGCAAATGACTCCTGTTTTCCCTCCCTTTTTCGTCATCCTTTATCCCGCTCTGGTTTACCTCGCTTCTGCCCTGTATAACCCCCCCTGCTTCACTCTCTGTCTCTCAGCCAAACTCTGCTGGTTGCAGTCGTGGAAGAAGTATTCTGATCCTTTAATTGAGTAAAAGTCCAAATACCACACTGTGAAAATACTCCACTACACGTAAGAGTCCAGCATTCAGAACCTTACTGAAGTAAAAGTATGTAAGTATTATCAGGAAAATGTACTTAAAGTATTAAAAGTAAAAGTCCTCATAGTGCAGTAAAATGTTCCCTGTCAGTGTGTTTCTATTATATCTGATGTTTCTGGATTCATATTACTGCTGCATTAATGTGTATGTTGCATTTTCCTGCTGTAGATGTTTCAGGTTGAGCTCATTTTAACTACTTTATATTCTGTTGGCTAGTTTAATCTACAGCAATGCATCATGGTCTATAAGATCATCATGTGTTTGTAGCGTGGCTGTCCTGTGAG
>NTHP01000320.1:72024-110802 GCA_003416845.1 Oplegnathus fasciatus | reverse complement strand
AAAAATATATTTTTCAATTACAGTCAATAAATGTTGGTTTAGCTAAGGCTAGCTGTGGCTATCTCACTAGCTGGCTTATATATATATGTACTTTCTCTACATGCATTTTGGCTAGTTATTGCAGTATCGCAGCATCAAGATTTCAGGGGAGGAAACAGCAGTTTAAATATTGCAGTGATCATAATTAATTTATTTTGATACCTATGTAGTGTATGTAAAATGATGTGAATAAAAAAACCCAACAAAAAATGTCAAACTGACACCTATTACACTGAAGTGTATAGGCCTTTTTCACAGAATGTGACAGACGGGGAGTGTGGTAACAGTCAGATATGTGGGGTAACTAAAACATTTTAACTGAAGAGAGTTTTAGCGTAATGTATACATAATGCAAGCATAATAATAATGCACAGGTCAGTATGAGTCATTCGGGCTTGTTCAGGCCTGAGGGCATCCATGTGAGAAGTTACTGCTCCACATGGTCTGTCATGGTGTGTCCTTTGTGTTCAAGCTCTATTTGGTTTATTTCTATAACTTGATGGTGTGGATTCTCTTCATTGTACTGTATCTGCCTGTCTGTGTGCGCGCCTTTGTGAGTGTGTTTGAGCATGCCGGCTTGGGGGGGGAGGGTGTGTACATGATGTTGCATTCGGCGTGACCAGAACTCTGTGTGTTGTATGTGCTGTTGTGTGCGGAGGAGAGAGGCAGGGCGACACGGCATGGTTCAGGTCAGGAATGTGCGATGTGGGTAGGCTGTACAATAGAGCTGGGCTCCCTGAGGGTGGTCAATGGGACGGGTGTCACCCCCCTGCACCCTCCCCGCTGGGTGATGACCACCACACAACGCTACAGCTGTCAGGTCCTCTTAACCACCACTGTAAACACACATACATTGTGAGAACAAACACACATGTATGCACATGTACATGTACTGAGACATACGTGAGCACACAGGTCCGCATGTGCTAAAGTTTATCTGGTGTAGAAGAAATGAAGACACGAATATACACACAACTCTCATATGTACATGTTTTAGCCACATGTACCAACCTGTGGACACGTGTGTGCATTTCTGTGTCAAAATGTAAATATAGCAGATTCCAGCATGTTTGCTGTGTTTCTTAACTCATTGACCTCTCACACAGAAAGGATGTCATTACATTTGGAGTTGAGTATGTATGTGCAGACCTTGTGTGCATGTGTGTGTGTGCATTCTGTCACATATGCCCACATGTGTTTATGGTACTTATATGCGCTCTCGGTTCACGTGACTGACGCTCGGCGCACGGCTAACATTGCGATCAGTGTTGTGTCTGTTCAACCTTGGACTTAGCTGGTGTGTTAGCTAGCAGGGGTCACAGGGGTCACTGAGGGTAAATAAGGGAATGCAGAGATGACAGGGAGAGAGAGTTCAGAGGTCTCTCTGGAACACAAGTTAATATAGTTTGTGGTTTATTTTAATAAGAACAACTGCAGGTTAGTAGCTGCTTCAGCGCAGTTATGCTGACCCTTTTTTCACTTCAAGATTTGACTGTTGAAGAAGTTGAATTCAGGTTGACTGGTAGGGCTGGTTCTAGGAAGCTTGAGCTTGTGGCGTAAACACTGCCCACCCCCCGTCCTCCCCCAGCCGCCACAACTCTCTCTCTACCCTGGGGGTTGTGTGTGTTTCTGTGTTTTCCCAAGGATTACAGGAGCCTTATCCAGTTTCATAACAAGTACATACATGTACACACATTAACACACACAAAGCTGGCTTTGTGCACTGTGCTGTCATCTGAAGACACACATGACGATGGATGAGGCTGTGTAATTACATTCAGTCTTCAAATATGGTTATACAAATAAAGGTACTGTGGTGTGACTGTGATTGAGAATCATCATTCGCAAATCAGTTTCTTGCTAATCCTTCGCAGTTCCTTTCATGTCAGACAGACTTGTCGTTCAGCTCCCCCTAGTGAGCCCAGAGAAAACTTGCTTTTTGAAGTGGAATTTGAAAATGACATATCATGAGCCTGTTGAATTATGGGCTGGAGAGGTTTTATTTTGAACTTGATTGGAATCTGAGGGTTTGAGTTGTTGTCTATATTAATGCATTTTATTACAATTTTGTCAACGCTTTAAAATAAAATGACATTTGTCACTTTTTGTCACTTTACCTTTATGTATGTCGTGTTTGTGCTCTCCTTACAGGATAGTAAAAATGCAGAGCAGTGTTTCCCACTCACCGCCAACCATAGCTGTTGGGACTGGGTGAGGAGGAGAGAAGAAGAGAGTGAAGAAGAGGAGCGACTGAAGCAGAGAGTGAGAGAAGGAAAGTGAGATAAAAAGAAGGAGTAGGATTTTAACAGGTAAAAAGTAGGCTTCATAAGAAAAATATGTTCAATGTTGCCACAAACTTGGAAACAGTTGGCTTCAAAGCATGCAACTTCTATCTCACCACAGATTTTGGCTTACCTCGATGTTTCTGCTGGATCATTGGCCCTTCCTGTGAGCTGTCGGTCACCTTCTTTTTCAACACCCCCCCNNTTCCCACGTTGAGCCTGCAAGGCAGGGGAGCCACAAGTAAATTTTCATGGCAGCGGCACTCTAGGGCTGCCATGGCAGCTGCTGCCGCCGATGCCTCACACCGTATTACCGCACTGACGCCGGAGGAAGAGGGACGACGGACTGCCACCAAGCTGTTTGGGAGCGCCGCCCCGCTGCCACGGACAGAGAGAGAGAGAGAGAGAGAGAGGGGGAAAGAGAGAGAGAGGGAGAGGGAGGAAGAAGAAGAGGTAGGGAGAGCAAGTGGGAACGAGTGTTTGGTGTGCGGGGCCCTGTTCGCCTCACAGGAGAAGCTCCGGCTCCACGCCTTGAGTCATACAGGAGAGAAACCCTTCCACTGCTCGCAGCCACACTGTCCCAAGGCCTTCAGCTCCAAATACAAACTCTTCAGGTACTGAGAATTAATCACATCGCCCATTTCACATCCTTTTAAATACAGTATGATGCATGGCTTCTTTAGGTTTCTCAGAATCCCCAATGAGCCACTTGAGAAAGGATGTCATTTTTACTTATTCAATATGTGTGAACCTGAAAATGTACTAAGTGAATCTTAGTAAACTGAATCAAATCTATTCATAAAGCAGCTATAATCAATATTTATATATTAATAATGGATCACCTGACTACTTGTATGTGAAAAGAATCGCTCGTCGTAACAATCCCACAGAGAATCATCACCAGCCTTTGCAGTTCCCCTCAGTTCTACAAAGAGTTTTAGTTCTTTCAGCTTGTTTTGGTTTCACGGCCCGCAACTTTACTGTTTTGGTTCACCGCTCTCATTAGTATGATTTTCAGACACAGCAGGCAGTTGTTTTCACCGACAAAACGCTGTGATAAAGCCACTGTACACTTCTAGCCCTGGTGGAGACCAAAAACAGAGCTAAAAGTAGAGTGAATTTTGGACTTATATTCATCAGGTGGCCAAGAACCCCACTTCAAATGAATGCTAATGTTGCTCCGTAACTGCTGGATGTGTAAATAAGCAACTGTTTGGTAACACTTTCACCTTATCAGCTTTATACTGTGCGGTGATAAAATGTCAATGTTGTGTTTACAGCTTGTTTGCCCCAAGTGGCCAAAATTCTTTGCAGGTTTAAGTGACTAAGTCTCAAACTCATCAACATACTAGGATGTTTGGAATCTGGTGAATCACAGGAAGTGGTTCTAAAACCCATTTTAGGTCCTGACAGCAAACCACTGTGACTCATTTATGTATATATGGACACAAGGGGTTTGACTGAAAGGAATTCAAAGACAAGGAATGTGTTGTAACTTCTCCTAAAACACCCCTACCATTTACAATCTCTCTTTTTGTTGTGTTCCTTTGCAGGCATATGGCCACACACTCTCCACAGAAGACACACCAGTGCTCGTTCTGTGAGAAAATGTTCCACCGCAAAGACCACCTGAAGAACCACCTGCAGACCCATGACCCCAACAAGGAGGCCTTCAAGTGTGAGGAGTGTGGGAAGCACTACAACACCAAGCTGGGATATAAGCGCCATGTGGCCATGCACTCTGCCACGGCAGGGGATCTCACCTGTAAAGTGTGCATGCAGACCTACGAGAGCACACCCGTGCTCCTGGAGCACCTCAAGAGCCACTCCGGGAAGTCTTCAGGTGGCGCCAAGGAGAAAAAGCACCCATGCGACCACTGTGACCGTCGTTTCTACACACGGAAGGATGTGAGACGGCACATGGTGGTCCACACGGGCCGAAAGGACTTCCTGTGCCAGTACTGTGCCCAGCGCTTTGGCAGGAAGGACCATCTGACGCGTCACGTGAAGAAGAGCCACTCACAGGAGCTGCTGAAGATCAAGACAGAGCCTCCTGATATGTTAGGTCTTTTAGCTTCGGGGTCACCACCTTGCTCTGTGAAGGAGGAGCTCAGCCCCATGATGTGCGGAATGGGTCCCAACAAAGACCCCATGATGGGCAAACCGTTCCCCAGTGGGGCCCCTTTTCCGATGGGCATGTACAACCCCCACCATCTCCAGGCCATGTCTAATTCTGGGGTGGGTCACCCACACCCGTCCCTGATGCCCAGTTCCTTGTCTGCAGCTATGGGCATGGGCTGTCACATGGAATCCCCTGGACCTCTTCACCCACACTCCCATCACCACCACCATCATCACCACCATCACCACCACCACCATTCTCCTCCGCTGCCCCCACACCACCAGCCTCCGGCTCCCCAGCAGCAGCACCAGCCCCAGCCAGCCCCCAAATACCAGCTGGGATCTACCTCATACCTGCTGGACAAGCCCTTGAAAGTGGAGATGGAGAGTTTCCTCATGGATCTGCAGAGTGGCTCGCCAGGCCCGGTTCCCTCTGTAGAACCCCACACTGCTGCCTCGCCCCCCAAGGAAGGACTGGAGCCCACCTCGGGCCTGGCGGATGAGCTTTGCGGGGATCCCCTCCTGTCCAAGAGCCCTGCGGTGATCGCTGAGTCTCTGTGTGCTGCTAACATGGACTTTTCCCACCTGCTGGGGTTCCTGCCCCTCAACCTGCCTCCCTACAGCGCCCCCATGAGCACGGGAGGGCTGGTGATGGGCTACACCTCATCTGCGACCTCCTCCTCTTCCTCCATCTCCTCTTCCTCATCTCTGCACGCTGCCGAGCCCCATGCCGCAGCAGTCGCCGCGGCAGCAGCTGCCGTCGCCACAGCACCACTTACCTCTTTGCAACCGCAACCTCAGGAGCAGCAGAGCTCCAGCGGGGGTCTGGGCCTCGGACCCCTGCACCCCCTCCCATCAGTGTTCAGCTCCAGCCTTAGTACCACCACACTGCCTCGCTTCCACCAGGCCTTCCAGTGAGAGAGCCAGCCCTCGGCCCAGCCCTGCCCGGCCAAGAAGGCCTCCACACCTGTCTCAGCTCGGCTCAGATCAGCAAAGATGTTTCGGGGCCTGATCAAAAAGTTGGAGAATTAGAATAAATAAATACTCAAATGAACACTTAGAAGCCTTAAATAAAAGCACACAAAAGCTTTTGATTGAGCCTTAAGAGGAAGTTAAACCCCTTTGAGCAAGAAGGAAAAGGTGAGAAAAGAAGTTAAAGCAGCTTTTATTTGGGCTTTTTTTCCCTATCCTATAGTTATAACGATGTATTAACCCATCTTTTTTTTATTTTCATTTACTTCCCCTTTTATCCCCCTTCCATCCCCTATTTAGTAGTATAGAGGGCAGGATCAGTAGGCCAAAAGGCGTGGTACTGCATACTTTCTAAAGTAATAATATTAAAAAAAGATCAAAGATAATTTTTAGTGAAGATTATCTGTCTTGTTGAAAAAAATATAGTTTGAAGTGGATATTTTGTTTTACTTTATTTTTCTCTTCCAAATGTAAGAACATGGTAGAATATGTCTCATCTTGAGTTTTGAACCACCCACTCTTAATAACCTAAACTGTCATGATCAGTACGGAGAGGAGAGAGATCAGTGAAGGAAAGAAGAAATATAGACGTTGAGTCAAAGATTGAACCCTAACTCTAAAATCCTCCTCTAGATGGCTAGGCTAGAGCCACAAAAGCGACCCCTGTCTCAAAAAAAGTGCTCTTCAAACAAGAAAAGAAATAGATGGATGTCCCTTTTAAGTGTAACTGATGTGCTCCTAGAGCCAGGTCAGTTTTAATGAATATAGCTCCCCCAATGAAAAACAGACTCTTGTTGATAAGAGACTTGTTTGCTGCCAAACACAAAGACCAGCCAGAAAAAAAGAAAGAAATGTGAAAGTGTGTGAGCTGGTTGAAAATGATGTAATTTCACGTTTGCTTTTTTTTTTAAATTTTTTTTTTACTGTTCCTCAAGAGAAGCACTTTTTTTTAGCAGAAGGCACTTCACCTTTAGGAATCTCCTCGGGAAACCTTTTGTCTCCTTCCTCGTGACTTCTAGAGGTTTTCACTGCCTGAGACAGAGACTTTCTCCTCACTCTCCTTCCTTCTCCTGTCTTCCTTCTAACAGTTATCTTTAAAAGTTCCCATGATAATGATAATTGCAGCTGTTTCTTGGCTGCCCAACATACGTAAAATATATATTTTTGGAATATAATACAAACACATCTTTAGGCAGTCTTTTAAAAAAATGCATCATCATGGTAATGATGAACCCTGACATATGTGAATGGCAAAAAAACAAAAGAATTACAGTGACAGATGAGGAAAAATGTGTTAAAGAATGTTATTGCAGTGTACGAAATATCTCAAAAATGAATATTATAATTGCTTTTATCTCAGTAAGGTGTATTTTAGGTAGACGTATTAAAACTAAGTGATGATGTTTTTGATGTCTGGCAGGTTTACATTTGTGTGTATCTTGCATTTTTGATCAAACAAACGGATGAAGTATTAGCTTTTTCCCTTAAGCTTTCTCTGTCATATCCAATCTTTACCTTTACATGTACTTGAGTTAGTATAGCAGAATCAGAACTGTGGATGGGAAATATCTATAGAAGGCTGTTAGTGGCTTAATAATCAATTAGGATTTGAACTAGATAGATTGTGTCATAGGGATGCTGATGGATGGCCTATGAATCTGTGCCTAGGTCTTCATCCAGTGGAATATGTAACCCCTGCGCTGTGATGAAATCCCAGCTGAAGAACCACCTGAGCTCCCAGGAGCTCAGTGGTTTTGGATGTCTTGGAGTTTAGATCCTTTCTAACCATTCACCACCAGCCTATAAAAACCTGAGCCCAAAGTTAACCTAAGCCTCAAAGTGAAATAGGTGCTCTTTATCTAATGTTCTGTCTGTGGCATGACCAACACAACTGGCATATCCTTAACTTCACACAGGGCCGAGCTCCTGTGTCGCCTGTGATAGTTCATTTTGTGCGTAGATGCCGTTTCAGTCATAGACGAAGACTCGCTCACTTTGCGTATAGCAGTCGTCATGCCACAGGCGAGCCCCGACCACCATTAAATGTTGAGTAAAAACAAACAAAAAAAGGAAAAACATAGCACATAAAAATGAAAAATAAAATACATATTGCTGCTTTTAGCTACGGTTGCTGATGGACGACAACTGTAGACCACTAGAACATTTCAATTTTTTTGCAAGATGGACAGCGAGCTGAAAACATGCACAAACCGAACCGACAAAGTGTTCATCATCCCCGGGCCCCATCCCCTCTGTACTCCTCCTCCTCCTCTCTCAGCTGCTTTGTAGAGTTAAAGGAAAAGGGTCTGAAAATACGGCGATATCCAGAAGAGCGCAGTCATCGAATTTCCCCGGCTTTGACATTCAAAGCACAGGGGGACACGTGACTGACTGCACAACTTGGGGTATTGCTCATAGTCGTATATTTGTTTTGTTTGTTGTCATATGATATATTATTTTCTGTTTGTATAAAACAGGACCTCGAAAAACAACACAACACATCACCTCATTTTTATTTGTTTTATTTTTCTTACCAAAACCTGGGGAGAAGAAACTACATTTTTGCACAATTGCTTGTTACAAAATGCTACAAGTGTTATCCACTTTTTGATACTGTAGGATATAAAACCCCGACGATGAGCAGCTGATGGCCCCTGTGTGTTAGACAGGTGAATATTCCCCTTGGAAGGTAGGAGCAGCTGAAAATTCAGAATCAGCAAGCACTGATGTAGGAAAAGCTTCCCCACAGTCTGACTGTTTAACCACAACTTCATTGCTAAAATCGTAGATTTTATTATCCAAGTTCTGAACTAATTTGAAACGTATTTTACTCTTATTAGTCTCCCCCCTGGAAAGTCATTATTTTGATGATGACTCTTGTAAAATGATCAAACTTGTTATTGATCCTAAATAAATTAGCTGTTGGCACTTTTCTGAGAATTTACATGATATATTAAAAAAAAAGGCAAAATTCAAATTTGATCTTTATTATGACCTTAAACAAAGGTAGTTTTTTTAAGAAAAACCTTCTTGGCTTAAGCCAAATTTGTAGCAATCAAATTGAGCATTTATATTTTTCTAACAAATATTCATTTAGTCCTCAAGAAAAAGTTAAGGAAAAGCTTTTGGCATGTATTAAGTTTGTCCTCCCTGGGTTTCTGTGAGCTAATCTGAATTCTAGCACTTTCAACCTTTAAAAAAAAAAGAGTATTTTTTTCTTTTAAAATTTCAGCTTATATGTTCATATGTTTTTAATTTTGTATTGATCCTGTATATGTATGTGCCATTAGTTTGATGTGTAGACTTTATCAACCTTTGTGTATCTCTCTTCTCCAAAAGAATAACAGTATTTTTGATAGACTTTTCACTAATATCTTTCTACATAAGAGCCCCCCTGCCCCTTCTCGTTTGAAACCTTTTTGTTTTTGGGTAACAAGCTTTGCCTTCTCTCTCATAAATTGATCTAATCAAACTCTGTAGCCAAGTGCTCGGAGAGAACAGCAACAACATATCTGTTATTCTGAGGCGGTGAGAAGCAAGATCGTTGTCAGTAGAGTGACAAAAGCCACAACCTGACCACAACCTCCCATTGAAACGCTGTTGCAACAGAGACCCATCTGCAGGCCATTTTTAGACCATGTAACTGAACAAAAATGAAGTCACGAGTGACCCCAAAATATAGCACTTAAAGCTTACATCCATGGTCACTGAACTGGTTGTTCCTACCAAAGGGAACAACTTCATGCTGATAATGACTCATATGTATGAATAATGCCATAGTGTTGCAAGAATTACAGTTTCTGTAACTGACTATCAAATGTGGCTTTAAATTAAAGTTACTAAACATAAATTAATCAAGTAGTTGAAAAAAAGTCAAATTTTTAGATATTTTAAGACAGAGGTGAAAAAGTCTGGAAAAGTTGTTGAACGTGGAAGTGTAGTCGGGCTGTACTTGTAGCTGTGAAACACTGACAACAGATCTCACGCCTGTTTTACCACCTGAGCCCTTATTGATGAAGTTTTTCAGATGTGTTTCCAGAGTGATTCACCCAGGACTGGGTCAGTCATTCCTCATAGTGTCGATCTGGGAAAATGGGCCATGTTTCTGGACTCATACCCCGACCTGCATGAAAGTCCAATTCCGCTAAGAAAAAAAACGAAAAGAAAAAGAACCCGAAAAGTTAAAAATAAAAATACTTGTGGTTAATCAAATATTTTAAAGTCAGAATTATCCGATACTCCATCAAAATTATTACTTGCTAAGTCAACATTACGAGATACTATCTAATAATTCTGATTTATGATCTCAGAAAATTGTGACTTCTACTTCTTAACTACTTCTCTGTACTACAAAATTGTTACATGACTCAGCAAGTCAAAATGTGATTTATCTTAATTCTGATTTACAATGTCCATACTTTTGACTTGCAAAGTAAAAACTGACTTTGTAAGGAACATTTTTATCTACCATCATAATTTAGACTTACTACAGTATCTCATAATTTTAACTTACCATTTGTCTTCATCAGCTTTTCTTTTTCTGGTAGCAATGGGCTTCCGTAGTCTGAGCAGACACAAAAAGCTGATACCACATCAGCGTGACTGTGAAACACCTGATATAAAATGGATCCTCCCCTGACCTCTGACAGTGATGTTGTTCTGTTCCTTGGCTTGGCTGTAGCTCCATTACCTCGACCTGCACCTACTAGGGATGCACTTATCCTCACCTTTTCCTCTTTACTACTAGGTGCAGAACACAAACATTTAAGGGAATTTGTTCATCAGTTTAAGCTTGAGAAAAACTGATTTGATTTTAATTATGTTCTCTCTTTCTCTCCCTCTCTTTTTTTTTTGCTTTTAGTAAGAAACTGGGTACTGTCTGATGCAGGCAACATCCACATGTAGTTTTATATATTTCTAGCTTAACGTAAGTCTTGCATTCCAACCTCTTTGTGTATCTCGTTTAGTGACATAGCCCATTTTATTTTTGTCACTTGCTATTACAGCCACCTCTGGAATAAAAAAGGTGAAAAAAGGTGAACGAAAATAGAATATTTGCATTCACTTACACTATTTTATATAGCATGGAGTTTATCAACTACAGGGAGAATTATATAAATGATGTGCTTCGGAGAAAGAAAGAAAATGAGAAGTCTTGCTTTTTTTGTTACATATCTCACATGCAATCAGTTGCTGCAATGTAAAAGTGACAGATTTGTATATTGGTTGATCCAAAGAGATGATGAACACAACAACAGAACTATTGACTTATTGTACAGTACAGTGTATCTTTGAGTTGTCATGTGTTATGTTGAAATGATTAAAAGACAAACCAGCGGTTTCATACCCTCTTTGCATTCTTTTCATTTATTTTGAAGAGTTTCTTTTGAAAAATATAGAAATCCACCTTTTGACCTCCACTACCTTTTTGACCTCCGTTGACCTTATAGACCTCAATTAGGAAACCATTGCTACTTTCTTTTACTGGTCTCTAATTTCCAAACAATTTCCTAGGAAGTTTCCAGTAGAGGACAATGTAATCTGGTAGCTATAGAGATACTTATAGAGAAAATAGAGAAAAAGTTATTTCAGTTGGAGCTTAGTTGTGTTGAGTTTAGTAGTTGTTGATTTGATTTTCAGATGAATTTTCCATGAATTCCTGCCCAATTTCAACAAAACTTGTTAAGAATTTAATTCTGTCTGCCACAGACTTGCAACAATGTAGAAGAAGTACAATGTTTTGATCCCATATTGGCTTTTTGTCAGGCACAGAGGTATTAACAAGACCATAAGCCATGCTAGCTGCCCTTTGAGCTAGGTGTTGAGTAGGTATAATGTTTACAATGTTCACCATTTAGTGTGTTGGCATGGTAACATTTTATCAGCACTAAACACAAAGTCCAGCTGAGGCTGATGGGAATATCTGTAGTTCTGCAGGTATTTGGTCATGAACCAAAGTACTGGACACATTAACATGTTGACCTGATGATGGCGCTAGATGAAAAGTCAGAGGATCACCAACGTTATTACAGTTCTTCCTGAGAAGAACATGAATGTCAGTACAAAATTGCAATCCATCCGATAGTTGTTCACTAAAAACTAAAAATTACTTTGACTCATGACCTCAGTATGACCCTGCAGCCCTGCTTACATATAGTGATATTAGTCATTTGTGTTTTTAAAACACTGAACAACCTTTTTTTATCCAAAATTGGTATACATAGATGGCGGTTTGGGGGGGATATCTAAGCTGGCAGGAACAACCTTTGTCGTTTTCTCCATCCATCACATCCACATTCGGTTTAGGAAATGTCTTTTTTTCTGGGCACTCTGGTCGACTTCTTAAAACAGAGCAGAGGCAGAATGGTTTGACCAGACTCCACAGCTGAAGCATTACTCTCATTCTCCCCCTATAGGCAGCCACCACATGACAGGACGTGTGATTACAAACATGCTCAGAGGGACACTGAGTATAAAATGTGTCCTATATGTCAGCTACAGACGGGGTAGATTATTATTATTATCTCACAATATTTAGATTTGATTTCAAACGAAGAAATATAGTGATACATTTTTTTTTAAAAATGCCATCCCAGAATATCTCAGGACTATCTGACTGGTGGCTTGTGTCCTGCTGTTTGTCTAACCCTCATATTGGACCAGGGTCTGGATCATGTCTCGGAGAGCTGCACCAGTCAGCCTGCATGCATAGCTGAGTGTCAAGACCGCCATAATTATAGTACCCTGGAGCTAACCTATACTTACATCAACTGAGCTCACTCTCACACATACACTTACGGGATGCCAACTGTGCCATAACTCAAGAATAGAAACTCTTCTGGTTTTGTAGGATTTTCTTAGGAGGAACCTGGAGCGCTCGTAAGAAGGATTTGAGAGGAGCGAGACACCACAACACAGACTTTGTAATTAGATCATAGCCTTCCAGACACCGAACATTTCGGAAACACAGAGGGACAAACCAGGAATTAACACCTTGACAGGCACACACACACACACACAACAGACATCTTATTTAAAGGGGTACTCCAGTGATTTAGTGCTGCACGTCCACAAAGTTGGGAGGCAAGAGACATTAACAGAAGAACAGTCAAAATGACCGCAGCAGAGCCCGAGGTATCCTGACTTCTAGTCCCTTGTACAGGTCAAGCCCCCCAAATCGCTGGATCTTACACTTCCCACAATGCAACTCAGTAGCATCTTTCACTGGACTTGCCCTGCCTGGTAAATGCCCACGTCCTTCAAACTTCATGCCCCAGTTTGTAAGGCAGGCTTCCTGTTAACAGCCAGTCCAGACAGCGAGTGATTATTGCTGTCTCTGCAACTCCTGATTTCACTGATGGCCTGTAGATTTTCATACGCTACAGGTTGATGTTGTCCACCTACTGTAATCTCATCATGTAGCCAAATATAGTGATATAGTGAATAGTGAAATGGTTAGCCATATGACACGATTGATGGGCTATAGAAAGCTTTGCCAACTAATTTGTTTATTGGCCCAGAGTGGATAATCAAACTTTGGAGCTGAGGTTGCTCCAAAACCGTTTCATTGATTTGTTTGATCACAGCTGGTGAAGAGGTGTCAGGTACTGTGAAATGAGCTCATATTCTGTTTTTTTCTTTTTTGTGGTTTCTGTGGTTGCCATTGTCACACGGCGGCAGCAAGCTGTTAAAGTTGAAGCAACATCGGCTCAGACGGCGTTGGCAAATAGCTGCGTGCGTTCATGAGGGCGGCAGCTGACCACAAGTGTCAAACCCATGATGGCTCTAGATGAAATGTCCTCTGTGGAGAACATTAATGTCCGTATCAAATTTCATGGCAATTCATTCAGCGACTGACTCATTGATCAATAGATGCCGTCCCTTGAGCCATGCTGCCAAAAATGGCAAAAACTGCTCCAAGCCCAAACTGAGATAACCCTGATGACATCATAAGGGTGAAAGCTCCTCCAGAGCTCACAATTAATCAAACCTTTGTTTTTACATCTTGAGAAGTGCTCCAGCCTGAATCTGAACTGCATGAGTGAAATCGGTGGAGTAAGAATATTTCAAAAACAAAGTGGAAGCTGATTTTCAAATTCAACTTGTCATCACTTTATTGTTTTGTCATTGTACATTTTGTAATTGGACATTCTGTAAAAGAAAGAAAAGAGTTCAGTAACAGAAACAAGTTCCTTTGAAAGTCATCATGAGCATCATGCTTTTGGCTAAAACGATGATGGGATCATTACAGAGAGCGCCACAAACAGCGAAACGCAACAAATACAAAGCTGTTGTCCTTTATTTACATTGTAAACCCCTCGATCATACATACGCACGCATGACTCGGGCCTCTTAAAAGTCTATCTGTAAAAAATCTCCCCTGACATGTGCACTTCAACAGCAGGAGAGGAGAGTCTGTCTGTCTTTACGTAAGACAGCAGCCAAGTGTGAGCTCAGGAACTCCTTGAAATAATACAGAGGGTGGTACAGTAAGTAGGAGATGGTATCTGAGTGCCTGATGGAGTGGCGATAAATGAGTAATGGTCAATACTCTGGGGCTTTACTGAGCAGTCATGTCCCGTAGCAGGTGGCAGGGGTAACTTCAACATTTTGTCTCGTCTTGCTCTCTTCAAGCAGCTCATTCATAGCTTCATAGTGTTGGGTTTGCATGATTATGGTGAAGGAAGGAGAGGGCGCAGGAGGAGGAGGAGTCATTCATTGGTTCGACTGTTTTGCCCCTGGAGAATCAGGGCTGATCTAGGCACCTGTCCCTCCTCTGCACAGCCCCGCACTGACAAATCACCTTTACTTCTGTGCAAAACCACTAAAAACTGATCAAGTGAAGCATGTCAATTCTTCACCAATATTAGTTCGATGGTAAACATAAAGACTGTGATATCCAATAAATATTTACCCTGCATGCTTTGTGGGTTTAGTTTAGTTTAATCTCTGACCATTTGTTTGTGATTCTTGAAAAAAATCTTTTCAGGTCTGTGCTGCTTGTTTGTGTTTAGCATATTCTCATAGGACTAAAATCTGGCCCCTCACATCCGTCATTAACTGTATTGTAATTATATACCAGTGTTCTGCTGGTCTTGTGTTATCTGTCACAGGGCAGCAGAGAGCGATAACTGCTCTGTGCTTGAGATACATCATCGAGTTAGGATGACTGTTGATCTGCCTACGTTGTCTTTAAAGGAACAACTTGTCATTTTGGGTATATACGCTCATTCGCTTTTTTGCAGAGAGTTAGATGTACGCTAACTATGAAGCTACCTCCAGCAGCCGGTTAGCTCAGCTCAGCTCATCATCAAAGACGGGAAACAGTGAGAAACAGCCAGCTGGTCTACATTTTGTTACCTTTAGACAGATGGAGACAAGCCATTTCCCAGTTTCCAGTCTCTGTGTTAAGCTAAGCTAACCGACTACCAACTCTCAGCAAGAAAGCAAATGATTTCACAAAATGTCAAACTATTCCTTTAATGTCATGATTATTGTCATTTGATTAATATATATTGTGTAGTTCAGCTACAGTAAAATTACATACACTACAATACATTGGTTGTCTATGGGAAGCCCTTAGCTCGAGTCGCTTGCAAGCAACATCTTTTATCAGGTTCCACCCACGTTCAAAATGCATTTTTTAGTTTTTAACTGCAAGTTTGTAGCTGAAAAATCTGATGAAACCACTTCTGTAAACCCGCCCCCAAAAAATGTCATTGAAAAGAAGGGAAAAAACACGAGCTGTTATTGAAGAATATGGGTATCAGTCTACACAAAAACATTTGACTGTACAGATCTAATAAGAACACTGTGGATTACATTTCAATGCTCTGCATCCCATGACACCCACGCACTGTCAAAATAATGTCTACCTGTATTGGTAGAAACACAGAGGTGATCTTGCGGGTTTTCAAAAATCAATTTTCATATTATACACAAAAATGTATCATACATTAGATTCAAACTTAAAGAAATGAGGCGTAATTTCTCAACAAAAATGGTCTTAAACAACCTTCACAAAAAGCAATTTTGCACTCTCTTTTCAGTACTGCATAGTTCAGCAGGCATCCAGCACTGCTAAGGCTACACTGACGGCATGGTTAATGAGCGGAAAAACTGTACTTTTCTTGAAAGTTTCTACTGGAAAAGCCTCAAACACACATTTGTGTTGTAGACTTCCAAATACAAAAGGTTACTCCTCCTTGTCATTTCTGTGGTGACTGTAGCTTTTCCTTTCCTCCAACTCCAGTGGCTTCACCCAACAGTCCACTGCCTGAGGGCATCGAGTTCACAGTCCCATTCAGAGCTGTTCTGTATCATTTGGAGCAAATGGACCAATATTTTGACATTAATAAGAGACCCATTGTCTTGGAAGGAGAAGCTAATATTTTGATTACAGTTGTGGTTAACATGGTCACACCAGGACATGGAAACTGGAGTAAAAAATAACAGAACATTTAATTTATCCTTTCTTGTGTTACAATGCAGAACTTCCCAGCATAATTTCCGTCCATATCAGTTCAACACAACAAAGTTAACACCATAACCACAGTTAGACTCCCCAATCCTTCCCTGATCTCCAAAGTCTCTGAAATGAAACTAACGTGACATTTGATAACAGAGACAATGGGAAGAGTAAAGACATAATTTCTGTAAGGAAATCAGATGAAAAGAGCCTCCCAGAAGATGACTGAAAGAAATTAAGTCAGAGATAAATCATGTGATGACAAAAGAAAAACCTGGATAAGTTAGACGCGTAACAAAAAGGAAAAGACAAAACAAAAATGTGCAGAAACCATCGTTTGACAAGCTTTGGCCCACTGTGTTGTGTGCAAGGTGAAACAGCAGAAGACATTAACTGTCCCATCAGAGGAGAATTCCCTCTGGGTCTCTGTCCTGGAAAGAGGAAGGGGGATAGAGGCGAGGGGGAGAGGGAGAGAGAGAAACAGCTGGTTTAGCTCTGCCACCTTGCTGTTCTTCCCCATGAGGCCAGTGGGTGGGGCTGTTATGCCGTAAAAAGCACCCCTCTCGTTCCCTCGACACACAAGTCAGTGCTTGTTGGACATGAAGAATAAAAAATATATACATTAAAAAAACCAGAATGTGACAAAAAACAAACCAAAAACAACGAGAACAGCAGCGACAGTGACGACTCAGTCGATCTTGACCGCAGCGTAGATTTTCCTGATGAACATGTAGGCTGCGTAGAAGCCAATCGTGCCCGTTAGCAGCCAGAACGACAGGACCATCAGGGCCGTGTAACCGAAGTACAAGAGGGAGGGGATGAACTCCACAATGTCCAGCTGGGGAGAAATGAAGAGAAGAGGAATCAGTTTCGATATGCTGTCCACCTTATTTTTTTGCTCCTGATTTCTATTAAAAAGGGGTACTCCAGCAATTTAGTATTCACTTCCATAAAGCAGGCGGACTTGCAAGAGACAGATTTTAAAAAATGGTCAAAATCAAAGCAGCAGAGGCCGAGATATTCAGACTATTAGTTCCCCAGTACAGCCCTTTTCAGTCAGTCATGGAATACATTACATAGCTGGCTTCATCAAGCTCTCAAAGTAATGGCTTTTTGTCGTTCAGAAAGAGGTCTCTGTTACGGCTTTATTCAGACATAACGGAACATTTACTGAAACAGGGATGGTGCCCACGTGATATTTGGCACATGGTGCGCGAGAGGGTGTCACACACCAAAAGCTTTTAGTTGCTAATGATACGAGGAAAGAAGTGTTCTCACTGTTCTCTCATTTTAAATCTTATTTTGAATCAAGACCCCCTCCAGTCACAAATGTGTTTTTCTTCTTGTTACTTCAGTTGGATGTTTGAGCTTCACTGTGCAGAATGATGGATGTGCAGAGTTTGACACCAGAAGGCTGTTTTCACATTCATCTGCTGAAGGAGGAAAGTCTCTGAGCTCACCTTAAATCTCAGTTTAACACGCCGACGTGTGAGCAGGATTCAGGATTTGTGAAACTAGTTTGGCTCATAGTTCAATATGCAACTTACACAAGTGTGATGTGGAAACTTGAAACAATGAGAATGGACCTAACAGTGAAGAGGGAGACATCTTGCGTACAGCAGTTAAACTTTTGAAATGGTAATATATTAAAAAACATTATAAAATATTTGCATATTCACAGATTCTGGATTTTTCAAAGAGGGACACGAGACTGAAATATAAATTGCATCACATTTAGGCAACGAGGTGCAAGTCTGAGAAAGGACTTTTCCCACAAAGCAACTTGATAGCATCTTTTGTTAAACACTCCGCCTGTTAAATGCCTTCATCTTTCAAACTCAACGACCCCAGTTTACAAAGCAGGTTTTCTTTCAAATGTGACATCGCCAGGGACATTCGTTATTTCATTCAATGAGTGCTCTCAAGACAAACATGCGACTGTTACAAGTAACAACAGAATGTCTGATTAAAAACATTGATTTCTTCAGCCGCAGTAGAATCAAAGAAGAGTTTGTTGTGGATATCTGAAAAGTCTCAAACAGCCTCTGGGCTTTTACCTTGTTGACAAAGTAGAAGATGGCGTAAATGAGGACGTAGAACGCTGAGCCTCCTGAAACCAGGAAAGTCCTCCACCACCACCGGTAGTCCTGATAGGAGGAGAGGAGAAAACACAGTTTAAAGTGTGTGTACACAACACACACTGTTGGTCCCCCACCACTTGTTAAATTTGTTTTTAACTTCACCAAAGTGGAAGAGACAACCATCACTACTGAGAGAACAGAAACTTTTATAAAAACACTACAGCACTTCCTTCACACTGCAAAGTCTACTTTCTTATAAGACATCATCTATAAACGGTTTACAGGTTGTAACTAATGCCTTTTGTTAATAAATCATGTACTAATGCTTTATAAAGTAATGATAAACTATTAATAAAGACACATTTTGGGATGCTGGCTTTGGTTTAAATCCATCAGGCAGGTGTATATCCTCCTTCAGCTAACATGCTTTATCCTTTTAGTTTGCTCTTTAACACTCTGAAACCTCAGCTTTCCTGCTCTGTTCTCACCCCTTTTATTTACATGCTTTTAGCAGAGTCACTACATGTCTTAGTTAGACATGCCATACATTGTTCTTTTCAGGAGAAGTTTGAATACTCAGAAATGCCATTGATTTGAATGCGAGCTGCACTGTAAATGTTTATGCAATTCAAAACTGTTGGGTTGAGTTTTTTGCCTGCAGGTCCACGTTTTTAATACACACATAATATCAGCATATGAAACGACAGGAGTGCGAGACCCATCTCGGTGGGACATTCTGAGTCTCAGCAAAGTCAAAAAATGTATTTATAATGAAAATCAAAAAATGTTCATGTTTGATTTTGCAACTTCTATTGTAATTATTATTATTATTATTTTTTAACGTCTATTTAGGGTAAACATGTTCTGAGTTTTGGAAATACAGTTCTTGGAATGGAGTCAGTGAGCCAGCTGTGAGCTACAACTCAAGCTCTGGTTTTTAGCCTGTATTTGTTTACATTTTGGAAAATCTGCACTTTGAAAAGTCTGAACTGTTTGTACTGTAACCATGGAAACAGACAACTATCACTGGATTTCTATGATTTTTAAGTGGATTTATGGATGTTTGTCAGCAATAGAGATATTATTAATAGGGATGGGTATGAGTAACAGACACATTTTTTCTTAATCTCTCCTTTTACCTTTAGTATCTAGACAGTGAGCATGCAGGCGCACACGGAAAAAACACGAGGCCGCAAAAAGCCAAGAATTGCCAGTATGACAGAGGAGCTAAAAAAGACTGAAAAATGCTTTACTGGAAGTATTTCATGTTTTCCTTTGGCGTCTTTAATCAGGGTCCTCTAATATCCGGGCCAGTGTGGTAATTTTTTTCTCGATTACTCAAACTGGAATCAAGCAAATTACATGACAACTTGATCTGACTACAGAGCTGCTGGCTGCGTTAGCAAGCCAGATAAGCGCCTGAGGAGAGACGATGTTGTACGTGAATGAGATTTATTCCTCTTCAGTGGCAGTAAACACAACACACGGGCCCACTGATTACTGTGCTGCATTCAGAGCAGAACAAGACGAACAGTAACGTTAATCCCAATAACCAGCATGACTACAGCTATGTACTGACACTCCCCCACAGCCTCTCGTAGTAGATCTGCTAGCTCAGCTACAACACAGGTACCCACACAGTGATCCTCTCAAAGGGCCATAAACGTCCTTCTAGTGGCGGTCAAAGCTCCACCAGACTCCCTGTGTTTCCAGGGGAGAAACGGAGAGTCTCACAGTAACTTCTCATGGCTGGTTAGCTCTAACTACCAGCTCTATGTCGCTGTCCGTGCTACAGAAATCACTCTTCGTATTTATGAATCGCGAGGGTGCCATATTTTCATTCATAACAGTGAATTTCTCTGTTCAACCACCGACCCTCTGGATAAGAGCTGCAGAGCATTCAGACC
This sequence comes from Oplegnathus fasciatus, assembly GCA_003416845.1. NCBI lineage: Eukaryota > Metazoa > Chordata > Actinopteri > Centrarchiformes > Oplegnathidae > Oplegnathus > Oplegnathus fasciatus. The sequence continues at coordinate 90,932 of NTHP01000320.1, read as the reverse complement.
AGATAACCAAGGTAATCTTTTTAATCAAACACTTGTCATGCAACCAAAGACAAAGGTAAATTACAGTCTACAGTACTATCCTACATGAACTTACCTCTGCACAGAGCTGGAAATAAACCATTACAATGCTGATCTGAGAGCAGGAGACCACCAAGATGATGAAGACCAGAAACAGGAAGCCAAAGAGGTAATAGAACTGATTCTCCCAGATGGCCTGTAGGTGGTGACACACACACATTGATGTTGACATTACTGTGCGCGTGAGGACTAAGCCACCGACTTCACATCAGTTACTTATCCTCTAAATGTAACTAATGAACTTTTGGACAATTTCAGGAGATGCTTTTCTGTATAAAGTTACAGAAAACACACACACAAACAATTGTACAGCACTGAAAGAAGAGGTGATCTGGCTTTGACTTGACCACAGTACATTTAGAGCAGAGCAGTTGTACTCACACTGAAAATGAAGAAGAGCTCGATGAACATGGCACCAAATGGCAGGATCCCAGCCATCAGGATTCTAGTAGAAAGAAAAGAAAACATTTGATTGCAAGACAGCATGCCTCAATTCAAAAGTTCACTCCTCACACTACAGCCAGGAGCCATCCCAGTAGCTGGCCAGAGATCGTAAGATTGGTTAAACACTCACCCTACAAACTTGTTCATGTACCAGCGCTGCTCTGGGACCTGCCGAGGGATCTGGTTGGTGCGAACTGGGTTATCATACGGCTGTTTGCGGAAGCCAAAGTAGTAGCCCAGGTAGACCAAGGGCATGGAGATACCGAACCACATACACAGCAGGGCCAGCATTGTGGTGAAGGGAACCTGAAGTGGTGAGAGAAGAGGGCAGGAAGAATTGTCAAGAGATAAAGGAAGATGTTTAAAAACCCATGTGACTGTGCTGATGATCTTAAAATTAGAACATCAAGTTAAACCGCACACCTACATGCTCTTAATTCGTAATAACTTAGAATAGTTCAGAAGGTGTTTTGTGTTGTAGTGTACCTTGTTGTTGTACACTTTCTCTCAACTTCTCTACCAGAATTTACTGAAATCCTTTTGCTATTGATCTCTAATGTACACATTTAGCCAATTATCCACACAAATAAGAGATACAAATATTCCAACACAACAAAACGAAAAATGCAAAGTGGTTTCCTATTTCTTAGGGTTACAAGTCACACTGTGGTCATTGACTCATGGGCACAGAGTGGGACGGTCGTTCATTGGCTACCCTGACAGTCACTCACTCATCAGTCTGACTCAACAGACGAGGACTGCTGACATTAGTCTCCCCACTGGCTTTGTACTTCCTTATGGTCTCTGTCGCCTTTTTTACTGAGAAACAACAAGGACAAGTAGTACGTGGCTATTAAGTCGCATGCTAATGAAATATACTGTATATTTTTAAAATATGGCAGGAAATTGTGTTGCTGAATAGATACAAATGATAGATTTGGGATATTGTTTTTATTATTTTCTCGTTTAAATTGAAACTATGTACTTTTGAGAGAAGAAATAACATATTCTTCCACTGCTCACTTCAACGCACTCAGCAGTTTTTCCAATAGTCTTACTTGGTCTGGTTTGACCAGCAGCTTATGGTGGCAAACATTACTGATGGCTTTGTTACTTTTCTTTGCTCCATACATACAGAGTGTTTACTTCCTGTTTTACTTTAGTGAAACAGCCACTGAAATGTTGATCTGTGACATGCTGAAACACAGCGTGGCAGCAGCACAAGTAAAGAAAGATGATGAAGTCAGCAAACTGAGTGAATGTCAGTAACACAGCATCTATCTAAAGTTAACTAACATTAGCCAGCGTAAGCTACTGGTGATACCAGACCAAGTGAGGCTGTAGCAGCAAAAGCTTTGAGTGTATTGAACTGAGCAATGGTGTGTTTTATTGCTCAAGAATTGTTGACTGTTTTATACTTCCTTTCTCAAAAGTTACACAATCTCACTTTAACGTGTTAAAAGTGATTTAGAGTGAATCTTTCCTTTAAATAAAGTATTACAAGTGATCTGCTACAACTCTTACATTAACATCACTATTACAGTAACGTAATTAGCCTTTTAGCTTGCAGTTTCCCAGTTTGTTTGCTATGAATGTACACTGAACGTTCTGAGTCATGATACTCACCGCCCCAGAGGAGTGCTCCCCCCAGATGAAACAGTTGAGGATGAAGCAGATTCCAAAAACCACTGCGGGATACAAAGTTGCCGTCTACAGAGGAGACAAAACAAACACAGCGTAAGCCCTTCTGTTTACAGCAACACCAGTTTAAGGAACACTTGTTCATTTACACATAAAAACTGGTTAGCCTTGCCTCCAGAACTTCAAACAAACATTGGACGGGGCTCTAACTTAACTTTCTTCACCGAAATACAATTTAAACCGCCCCGAAGTAAATGCTGCCTGTCTCAATGATGAAATGGCTGTTTTTATACATTAAAGTCATTATCATTATTAATTATTATTATTATTAAAAGTGATGTGTGGTACGAATAAAACACCATGAAAATGATAAAAATATAAATTAAGTTGAGCTCGTCCCGGTCTCTTCCATGGTACATTTTGCAGGTGTAGCAACTGCTTCGGGATGCCATGGTAACTGCCTGACACCCGCGACAGGTACACTGCTTTCAGGTGTCATTGTCGCAGTTCATGTTGTTGTTGTGTGTGTGCGCGTCAGTGTGTGTGACAGAGTGCCCACATACTCCTGAATTGTGAACTCTCTCGCCACTCTACATTGACAACTTTGTCAGAGATTAATATTATGGTTTAATCGTGGTTGGATTATTTTAGGCTAGGTCTACCTTCCGTCCCGTGACCGTCCCAAAATTTATTTTTTATCGTCCCTGATCTTTAAGTTAGAGCCCTGTATTGGGCATGCAGCTTTGAAAAATAAGCACATTTACTAACTCAGAAGTGATGAGCGGCAGTTTTTTTTACATTGAGGATTTAACTTATTGACTGACACAAAATGCTCCTTTTCTCCACCGATGGCCCTTCAGAGTGCGGTACAGTCTGCCAGCAAAGTAGCCACCAAATACACTGGAGGAGAAACATGCACAGGAAAAAGCAGTGTAAAATCAGAGAAATGCACCATTTGAAAATAGGCTACCTCTTAATTCATGACATCTTAATGAGGATCACAGAAACTAATATGGTTCTTACCCCATGAACATGAAGAGGAAGCAAGAAGTGGTCATCAAGGCTCCTCTACTGGATGGAGACAACATGCCCAACATGGCAACAACTGTGACACCCACACAGGAACATGCGGTGGTTAGAGCATTTCATAGATTACATTGAACATCATCAATTGTGTTATATGAATTCAAGTAATCTGAATATTTACAGTTTTATGCAGTAACCTCATTTTAGACATCCCATGTAAATAATAACGAGTTTTACATGAGTAATTTAACACTTTGGGAAATATGCATATTTGCCTTCTTGTTGACAGATGAGAAGATTGATACCACTCATGTCTATACGCTATATATAAAGCTGGAGCCATCAGGTGATTAGCTTAGCATAAAGACTGGAAAAAGGGGGAGCTAGCCTGGCTCTGTCCAAAGTTTACAAAATCTGCCTACCAACACCTCCAAAGCTTTCTGATCAACGCTTGTTTCATTAGTATGAAAACAGAGATGTAAAAATGAAAAGTTGTGGTTTGGGTGTGTGTGTGTGTGTGTGTGTGTGTGTGTGTGTGTGTGTGTGTGTGTGTGTGTGTGTGTGTCAGGGTTATGCGCTGGAACTATTTCTTGGCTGGGTCAGTGAATTCTTGGAGTCCCCTCTGGTTGCCTGGCAACCTCACTGTGACAACAAGGCTCCAGGAAGTCACTGCGCCGGCCAAGAAACAGTGTATTTGGTCAAATTAATCAAAGTTACAAACAATTAATTAATTGATGGTGAAAAAACAAACTCACAGATGACAATGAGGACCATGCAAAAGAGCTGGATCCCTGAGCCCAGCAGAGAGCTAAGGATCATGGGATACTGAGGCGGCCTGAAGACGTCGCCNATCACTGTGACAACAAGGCTCCAGGAAGTCACTGCGCCGGCCAAGAAACAGTGTATTTGGTCAAATTAATCAAAGTTACAAACAATTAACACCAACAAAGTGATTTTAGACTACCAAACATTCTTCTGGACATTAACTCGTAACAGACAATGTCAAACAACGACCAAGGAATGTCTTAATCAAACTATTATTTTGATTTTGGTATTGAAAGAAATCAAATATATTTGCATTCATGTTAAAGTTTAGACCGTTATACTCCTAATAGACAAAGCACATCTAGCTGCAGATACATTTCACAATTCATCTTTTGGCTTTTCACAGACTTTTCTTCAACCTGATTTTACCTCATGTTTTAGTCATGTGAATAATAATAGGAAAAGAACCTTCTGGGCTAAGGACAGATGTACACTGTCAAATCTCTAGGGAATTGATGGTGAAAAAACAAACTCACAGATGACAATGAGGACCATGCAAAAGAGCTGGATCCCTGAGCCCAGCAGAGAGCTAAGGATCATGGGATACTGAGGCGGCCTGAAGACGTCGCCGTGGACATTCTTCCATCCTGACTCCTCCATGGTGTCCTCCTGGTTAGGGGTGAGTAAATGCAGTCAATGCTGGAATATACTGATTTAATAAACATCAAGAATCCAAAGCTGATTTCAGCAACACTAAAATCACTTTTCCTAAAATTAATTAATTCTGGTCGATACAATTTCTCAAAGACATATGCGTTCCTTCCCCGAACACTTCCTGAAACCAAGCAAACTGTTTTCTTACAATGTCATCCTCTCTGTTGTAGTTAGCAATGTCCTTCCTCAAGGTCCTGATAATGATCATACTCAGAATACCTGAGAGAGAAAAGGCAGGGAACGGGAAGGATGTCACTCAGCTAAAAGACAAAAATCTCAACATTTCATTTGTATATGTGACATAATATATAGATCTAATCGATTTACATCACATTCACAAGCTTCAAGACTTTTCACAGTCCAGAGAAGTGTAAAGAAAGCACAAGGCCAACATTATGTGTTACAACTTCACAAACTGACAATTTTAGACCTATAATGTGCATTTACTCCATATGATTTCTGCCGCAGGCCTGACGACTTACAGTACTTTATTGTGTTGATCTGGACCTTTAAGAGATGATAGTTGATCTGAGCAGAATTTGTCAAAAACTGAACATACCAGACAGGAAGAAGACGACCACCACAGAGTTGACAATGGAGAACCAGTGAATCTGGACATCGCTCATGGTCAGGTACGTGTCCCATCGAGACGCCCACTTCACCTCGCTCTCCTGCACATAGAAGACAAGAGGCTCAGCCGTCCTTCCTCTACATTCATCTAGCTTTGTTTACCCACATATCCTAGAAAACTGAAACAGCTGGAAAATTCCTGAATTTTATCATCTGACCTTGTTGGCAATTAATAAACCATCAATTTTTGAACCGCAGTCGAAGTATTTGCACAGTCACACATTTTCTATTGTTTTGACTTTGTGGTATTCTAGCACACAGGGTTTTAAATAAACAAAGGCTCTAAAGGGAATCAAAGAGAGCCAGCCCTGAGATGGTCACATGGATGAAAACTAATTAATCAGTTTTGATTTAAAACTAACCTTTAGTTAAATAAAGCGATTTGGGTGGTTTTAAGATTTTTTTCAGGGTTACAGACTCGTCTGACTCCTGGTTACAAGATGTTTCACGTCACTGAAAATCCAGCAGCAGTCACTGACCTCCCAGTGGACAGAGTAGGTGAAGAGGACCTCGTTCTCCTTGGTCGGGTCAATCTCCTGGGGGGCAGAGCCACTGGCCTCAGGCAAGGTGCAAGTCTTCTCATTTTCCACAGCTTTCAGATCTGAGGATGAATAGATACAGAGTAAGTATTATAAGAAGTGAAAGATAACAATTTTACTTAAACTGGCACTTGTGTGACTTCGTTCTACTCGAATAGTTTTTAATCACAATTGAAACATTACACAACCTCAAGATATTCAAAAAGAGTGTGTTGACACCTACCGTCTACTTTTACACTTTGGGGTACAACCTCAAATCGCACCACCCTGTAGTTGTGAACTTCCCCCTGCTCCAGCTTCTCCTTGTGGAAGTACAGGATGAAGGACAGGTGGTTGTGCAGATAAAACTGTGAAGGGGAAAAAGAAAAGGGGCAAGACAAAAATTAGTACCCTTCAAAAATTCAAGCAGACTTCTCATTTTAAGTTTCTGCCCGTAGATGTTTCATTTAAAATAGTTACAGTGAGGTTTGTCTATGGCTGTACGTGTAAGATACGTCTTTAGATTCTTAGACATTATGACCAATTACAGATGAGTGCTGGAACAATCTTAGGTACGGGCACTTCATACTTCAAACTGTTCTTAACAAATGAAAAGCACGAGAATATGGAAATTAATTTTAAAGGAAGAAAACTATATCAAAGACATTCTACATCTGTTTCATTTCCATCATCAGTGGATGAACTGACTAAAAATGTCCAGGTTTTTTAAGACATGTGGGTACTGTTAAAGCAGAAGTAGGTAACCTGTATAAAAATAACTTTTAGTCATATTTGCTCAAACTGTCACTGTGTCCTGACAGTAGTACATGAGACAGAAAAAAATTAGGCTCCTCTGGCTTCACCTACTGCTCCTAAGGCCATTTGCAAGAATCCATCGCGCCCAAATCAAAACAACCAATCAGAGCCAGGAGGAGTGTCTGACAGAGTGTTAATCACTGCTCGTGCACACGCTGAGGGCAGCACCCCTCCCCCGTGCATGTGCTAAGTCAATCAAGCTCCGTATCTTCAGTGAGCGGACGCAATGGTGGACAAACAACCACTGAACAACCAAGCAATGAGAAAACTGCCCATCCCTCCTTTGTCAACAACAGCTTACACGACAAAGACAAGTAAACAGAAGAAGACCAGTGAAGAAAAGCAAGCTAAAAAGAAAGAATCGGACTGAGTGACGCTGCGGGGAGGGGCTTTGGAGGCGAGCGCAGCGGAGACGGAGGGGAGGGACCTGGAAGTTGTACTCGTTCAAATTTTCAAGCTAAGTCCACTCTCTTCTCAGTCCTACCAAATCCTACCAACTCTCATATATCAGGCTTGATCACATCTGACTGACAGTGGCACCTGGTAACTTAAAGAAAACAACCCCATAACTTTCATCAGATTTTGATTCAAATATCACCGAAACGCAAAAAAACTGAGTCCCGCTCACTTCTCAAACTAGTGAGAAGAGCACAGACTAAACAAACAAAACAAATCTCTACAAAAACAAAGCTGTTTGAACTCTGGCAGAAAATGTAGTGTTCATGTAAGACGCCATCGCTCGCAGTAAGAAGCTGATCAGTGAAGGCAAACAATGCAAAGAAATGCAGAAAGTGCAAAATAGGAAATCTATGACTGAAGTCTTCCGACCATCTCATTATCTGTAGTCTCCACCTTCTCTCCACCTCTAAACAATGTATCAGGACAGGGAGATACCATATAATATCTACCTTGTTGTTGTCGACAAAGCCCAATCTGTAGCCATGTTCAAACTGGATATCTTTCACCACGTCCTTCTTCTGCTCCTCCTCCCCTCCTACCTCTCTGTTGGGGTAAAACTCCAACCTGGTGGCAACTGGCAGGTTATCTGCAATGCTGAAAGGCACAGGGAGGCGTTCAATTAGTTTTGGTTTACATTAACATTAAAAAAATCTAAATGCAAGAGAGTCAGGTTATCTTACAGATACGATTAAGAACAGAAAAAAAACGAAAGAAAAAATCTTTTACAACTACATTATGCTAAAAAATACCAACGAAGAATTGCTTCAGTCATTTCTTTACAAATCAGTTTAGACTGATAGAGTCTAAAGTCACTGAACAAGTAATGCATGGTACTCCTCATGGCAATAGGTCAATATTAGCATTCTGGGGGATTCCCCGTTAACAACAGTGAGGGGAGGGATGCTCACAGGTGAACATAATACTCCTCCTGGATTCGCTCAGCAACCAGCTTGCTCTCTTCTACGCTGAGCTTTTTCTTGTTGCACACCATCTCGCATTTCTTGTCCTTGTTCATCTCGACATTGTAGCGGGTATTCACAATACGATCCCCACGTAACACCTCACCTACAAAAAAAAAAAGAGTTATGAAAAATAACAAAACACACATAAACACACATTGAAAAGTCCAAATTTTATTTTTTTTGAACTGAAAAAAGTAAGACAACACTGCTTCTGCTGAATAGGACGAGGTCAAACTGAGTGATTAATTTAGACCACATTCCACACATATCAGCAGCAGTACACTTACCCAGGTTCTCTCCCTTGTAGAAAACAGATTCTGGCTTACAGAAAGGCAGGGAGTAGTATTCATAAGGAAGCTGGGTACGGGAGCTGGTCAGCTTTACTGCCTGAAAAAGATATACAGATACAGAAATAGTGATATGCAAAACTACACTCACAACAACTTGGTCTGAATGACACTGGAAACTGTACTTTGGGTACATATGCATGTATGTGTGTGTGTCACAGGATTTGGTGATAATAGATATTAGATTTTTTTCATGAATTAAAACTCTAAACTACTATTAAATCCATCCGCTGAACATGGGAACTATCAAGTGATCTAAATAAGCGACTTATATACTAATGCAAGATCATTTGGTAGCCATGGTAACACGTTACGCATGTCAGCGTGCGAGTGCAGGGATGCTTCCTGCTTAATTAGAAAGTCAAATAGGGTTTAAAACAGAGGTGTGATGTGCTTGTGTGTTAGTCTGTGCTATCTGCTGAACAACCACATCACAGTGTTGCTGCTAATCTGTGAAATGTTGATCAAATGAATTGTACTCTTACCTTAATATCTACTGTGTCACCGTCATGGAAGTCCCGGGGAGCGACTCCGGGAACATAGAAGGGCCTGACCACAGGCAACAAGGACAACAGCAGCAAGGCCCACCACGTCTCCTGCAACACAGACACCGCCAAAATTTTACCACACAGACACAAACACGACATAAAATGTGTATATGATGAGATTTGACAAAAAAAAATAATTACTGTGCAGGTGTATGCAATACAAAAACATTTTAAACATGAACTAATTTCATCATGCCACATAAAATACTGCATTTGTTACAGATCATTTGCGCAGATCGTGCGGAGCTTCAAGTTGTAAGAGACAGAGAAGACAGCTGAGTGTGCATGAAAACTCTTTCAGGAAATGCCTTCAGGCAGAACAAACCTGAAACCACTGCCATTTCATGACGTAAATGTACACACACAAATGAGTCAAAAAGTTTATCTGTGGCAGGTTTACACCTCACCTGCAGAAGTACTGTTTCGTTTTTTGTGGAAGACAATGTCACATCAAAATGCATTACAAAGTCCGGCAGTGCCTGACTTTCCTCTAACATTAAACCAAAAATAACATTTCAGTGACTCTCCATGTTTGCCCAGAAACACAGTCAGGGCTTTAAATAAGGGAAAGTACTTTGCCTTGCAAATTGGATAAAGCCATAGTATGACATTAGTAAAGTAATGAGGGGATCCCTTCAAACCAATAAACATCAAGCTATCTTACATATAAAATGCCAAACAAATCCAAGACTTCAAAAGTAGCTATCAGGGGAATATTCCCATCACAAGAGTATGGTTATTTTAATGGAAAAACTATGGCACAGCTGTAAATCTGCCTGAAGCAAAAACTGAGTGTCCCCATGATAAGAAACCTGTGATTCTCAGTCATACAGGTCTTGGCCTGTGGACTCTGAGGGAGGTACAGCGTTCAAAAGCTGATGGGAGATAGTGTGCATACAGCACAACTGTTGGCCAGGTGATTCAGCTGTGGCAAACCTCACATGACATCCAACTGCCTGCATGCAGCACGAGAACTGGTACAAGAGGGAAGACAACAATCCCAAACATAAAGCCATAGCAACAGAAAAATGCCTTCACAACAACAACGTCAATGTCTTAAATCCAATCCAAAATGATCTAACTTAGTGGGCGACTCCTTCTACCTGCTGAGCCACAGCCGCCCCAATTCTGTGGCAGAACCGGAGCTGCTGTTCTCTCACAGTCCTCATGCAACTTGACAGAGCTTGAACAGTTGAGTGAAGATGAATGGTGGAGAGAAAACTACAGTGTCCAGATGTGCAAAGCTGATCCAGACCTGTCTATCCTAATAAGGCTGTGGATGCTGCCCAGTGTGCCTCTACTGAAACTCGAAAGAGACTTACTGATTCACCGTAATTACCTTGTCTTTAACATATATAGGTTCATTTTGACATTACAGAGTCATTTTATATTGCTCAATGTCAAAAAGCCTCTTTATGAATGTGTGATTCAATACAGGAAAACAACAAATGATGAACAAGTCGCAGGGGAGCACATGCATTTCACAGGCACTGAGAGTTAATGACATGGAAGTGAAGGAAGTCAGCCAGCGTGGCTTCTGACTTTAACGACACTGAAGTGCTCAGACAGGAGCAGCACAGCGAAACAACACAAACAGCCTCAGTTCGCGGTATTTTTCTGTCTTTGTGTGGCTGATCTGCCGCTGTCACCTCGACATGTTTCAGCAACATGAACTACACCGACAACAGCCTCCAACTGACGCTGCCTGGCAGAGCTGCTAGCCGCTAACGCTGAGCCAAAGTTCGGCCAGCTGATTTCTCTTGGCTGCACAGCAAATGACAGTCTAACAGCCGAATACGTGGCTATTTACACTCTGTGCGCACAGTTTAGTATGCCAGACAAACGACACAAATCAGTGTTTGAGCCGCAGCTCTCTGACAGTCAAGCTAGGTATCAACGATAGCTAGCTAACTCCAGCAAGCAGTTAGCCAAATCGCCAACATTCAAACAGAAGCGAACTCCAGTAAATCCGCAGCTAGTCGGCGTTAAAATGTCGTTCATCGACTGAGGCAGACCTCCACTCTGACACGGTCACTGCCCTGTGTCTGAGTTCATTTGGGAAGACAGTATGAACGATGTGTAGTTTGAAGAAAAAGAGTTCGCTTCTCCACTTACCATAGCCGCGGCCGCCATTTTGAATACGTGTCATTAGTGACGTCGCGGAAGTGCTGTAGTTTTTCGATTGATTAATTTTTTTTTTTTTTTACTTGACACACCTATAAATGTAGTTCTGCTTAACAGCTGGCTAATTTCTGACATGCGCAGACTGAAGCGACTGCTACTATAAATAAAAAGTAATTTGTTCAACAAAGCGTTAACAGGATTTTTCCCATCTTCCTTTGAAATAATGTGAATTACTTGTTAACCATCAGTGCAGTGTTGGGGACTAGTGAACTACATGTAATTAAACTAGTAGTTAAACTACATTTTGCAGTAGTTTCCTGGTAGTTCAACTTCATTCATATTTGCACAGTGATTCAAGTCGTTAAATTACTTTTTTTTTTTTTTACCATTTTGTTGTGTAGTTAACTACTGAAGCTACAAACAGTTTTGGGCCATAAAAGGAATGATTTTTTATTTTACCATTGCTTCTCTACTGTAATACAAAATCCAGATTTGTTTACAAACAAATATAACATTCCTTGCAGTGTTGTCCTTGTGAAAAGCCCAGATTGTTGTGTTTAGGACAGGTTCAGGTCTCAGGAAGCTGGATCGTCAGCTCACCTGTGAAAAATATTTGGCTGTAGGTTTTAATGTTTTGAATCTGAATTTGTAAAACTATACTTGAGTATATTAGGTGTCAATTAGTCATAAATATTGATTATTGCTATTTATTAACAAATGTTCAGAGAAGTTGTTGCATGCTATTTTAGAAGTTACCTGTCTGNCTGAGTAATCCTGCATGGTGCAACACCCCCACCTGGACTCTAGTCTCTGGAAGGCAGGTGTCTGCCTGACATTGTATACCAAACCAAAGCTGACATTCCTGCACTTTCCCATGGATAGTGAAGTTTTTTTTATTTTTATTTTTTGGTTTATTTATGAACTGTGAACAAGTGGGCACTTTTTGCAGTAAACTCAATTGAGTGGCATTTTTTGCCGGCATGTGACTTTTTTGTATTATATTTTGTTATAATTTGGTATCACATGTACATGTGTCAATTTGATCTTTTTGTTATATAAAAACACATTTGGGTAGATTTAAAACCATTTATTTGAAAATTTTCACCACAGTTGCATTGAACCAAGCATCAAACGAAATATGCAGAGGTTTTGTATATTGATAAAGAAAAACACAAAAACATTCGTAACCCTATGAATATATATATACAGTGCTGGGCATTGATTCAATATTGTCACATTTCACCTCTCTATATAAGCGTTCCATAGAAAACTTCTCTCAGATATTTTTGCTCTAAATGGATGATATCAAATCATGAAAAGACAAAGCAATGAAATCTTAAATATCCCCTTAAAAAAAACAAAACATCCATCCAAACAGTGTCAAAAAAAAAGAGCAGTCATGAGTGATAGAAAAGCATTTGGAGAGATCATTCCATTCAAGATACACAGATGTTCAGAACAGTACTACTGTATTTGCACCAATAAATAATTTTTCCACACAGAAAAAAGAAGGCCAAAAGATAAGAAAATCTGTATGCACTACTTTTTCGCATTTAGTTCTCAAATACAGAACAAACATTTAAAGGACCAAAAGGATCAACAAGCATTATTAGTTAATATGGCTTCACATTAAGACTCCTAAATAATTGTATTTATTCGTGTACACCAGTTTATATATACAGAGCGTATAGAATATATTATAAATGTTGAGACTGAAAGAAGAAACAACCACTGCAAAAGGCACAATGAAGGAGTAATGCTGAAACAAGACACGCATAATGGAAAATATCTATGGAATATAAATAGAGGATTTAAGCATAATCAGCCATATATCTTGCACTTTGTAAAGTCTGCAGTACCTGATCTCATTTGAAAATGTAAAACACTGTACATTTAACAGGAGGAGAGGACAATGACAGCTTTGCTTGCTGAATTGTTGACATCAACACAGTAATATGGGAGCTGAACACTGCACATTTCACTGTGAACATCTGTGTTGTGGTTATACCTTCCTTTGATGGATGCACAATGTGTGCTGGAGCATAACAACTAAATCCAGTCTTTTCCATGTGAGTGCTTTCAGGTGGCCTACAATCATTTGTTTGTGAATATAGCCATGTATCTTCGTACTTGTGTAAAATAATATTGTGTGTGTGAGAAAGTCATGCTTTTACAACAGCATGTACTGTACAGTACGGCCTCCTACATACTGTCCATGTTATGTATAACACCTTCAAAAGTGTTCGAATGTTAGGGACTGTACAAAAATTATAAGAGGGGTGAGGGCAGAAAAGTGGGAGGGCTATTTATCTTTTCTTTTTGTTTAGGAAAAAGTACTTAGAATTGTTTTTTGAATTTGTTTTATTTCAGCCTTCCCTCACAAATTTGTAAGAAGGACCCAGTCTTGCTGTCCTTGCCTGTGCACCGGCACGGCTTTTCCAAGCACCCTTGCTATTTTCACTTACACATGTACAGAAGAGTCTTACACGGGTCCAGTTTTGCGACCCACCCCTCACCTGCAAAGCTCCGACCTATTACTAGCTATTATCTCTTGATAGAGATATTAAACGTCAAGTCACTTGTTTTCTGTGCATAAGGATGTGCAGCTTTATCTCGCAATACAGTGATCCACATGATATGTGCAATCTGTAGTAAAATAAAAGTAAAAATAAATTATGTGAAGGATTCTTTCGTGCATCACTTTTCATATTGGAGGCTGCAGATATAACGAACACACATACCTGTCTGCACATATCATGTACTGATCACTGATATACTATTACAGTATGTCCAGTGATTTGCAAGACTGCTGCTGTTGTGTATCCAGATGATTAATGGTCAGTTTTGTAAAGATAAATAAATATCCAGGACAGCTGATGCAGCTGTGGTCATGTTAGCCTCTAACCAAGCCTTCAGAACATCATCATCTGTTGTGCTGTGCCCCTGACCTAAGTATGAGGTAGGATTGTATTGTCATAAAATTAATAGTAATAGTTACTGGATGTATTTTTAATCTCCCTACTGTGGTTATATTACTTTAAAATGTTCTAATTCAAAGGGGAGGGCCTAATGAAAATCTAAAAAATGTAGGGCCTAGCTTCTTAAAAAATAAAACAGAAGTTTCAAGTCTCCCAAATAATTTCTGCACAGTCCCTTGTTATTATACAGTATGTGTGTGTGTATGAGAAAGACAGACAGACAAAGAGACAGTGGTAAAGAGAGAGCATGTGTGTGTGTGCTCTGAACTGCACTGCTGCATGTAGAAACTGGACTTGCTGTTTAGTATGAATTGAAACAGTACTGTAAGAGAAAACATGTCTGTGGATGTTAAGTCTCAAGGCTGCTGCTGATACTGGCTCTCTGTGGCTGTGTAGAAATCCTCCAGGACACTCTGCAGGTAATCAAAGGTGGGACGGTCCTCAGGCTTGTTCTTCCAGCACTCCAGCATGATTTCATAGAGTTCGGTGGGACAGCTGTCCAGGCGCTGCATTCGGTAGCCCTTCTCCAGGGAACGGATCACTTCTGGGTTGGTCATCCCTGAAAACAAGAGCACATCATTTGTTAAGAGAGGCTGCAGAGCCATAACCTCAAAAGAATAAAAGAGAAATATGACTTCGGCTGGGACGCTAGCTTCGTGGCTCTATAGATGGCAATCTATACGGTCAGTTGGTCGGTTGGTCGGTTCGCCATTTTGGTCCAGACTGAAATATCTCAACAACTATTGGATGGACTGCCACGAAACTTTGTGCAGACATTCTCTGACTTCAGTGATCTCTGACTTTTCCTCCAGCGCTACAATGACGTTGACAGTTGTGGTTTTGAGTTAAATATCTCGACAACTGTTGGATGGATTGCCATGTAATTTGGTACAAACATTAATGTTCACCTCAGGATGAACTGTAATAACTTTGGTGATCCTCTGACTTTTCCTTTGGTGGCATCATCAGGTCAAAATATTAATTTATCCAATGTACTTTGGTTTATGACCAAATAATATGACCTGTAAAACTAATGACATTCCCTTCAGACTCAGCTGTACTTTGTGTTCAAATGTTAGCATGTTATAATGGTTATATATGTTATAATGGTAATTAAGATGGTAAACATGGTAAACGTCATATCAGCATGTTAGTATTCACATTGTGAGCATGTTACCATACTGATGTTAGCGTCTAGCCCACTGTGCATGCCTGTGTACAACTTCACAGAGCAGCTAGCGTGGCTGTAGACTTGTTACTACTGCAGCTGGCATGAAGGGTTACCTTGAGAAAAGCTCAAATGATAACAAATGATAAACGGTGGAGGGATAAGGTAAACAACACAAGGAGAAAACTGCAGATGGCCCTCCACTCCCACAAGTGTTTCCATTCTGCCTCTAGCTTCAATAAAATCTAAATTATTATTATCATTCCAGCGCAGAGTTATCTCACCACTACTCCTCATTTTGGAAGGCCACTTTACACCAAGGGCAGGAGAATTAATGGGCAGAGTTTAGGTGTAGAAATGGGACAAAACCTGTGTGTACTAACGGCAAGTACAAGGTCCTTGTTCTTCAGAGGCATTCTGGTGAATACTTTGTCAAAGTAGAAATTAGTGATCCACTTACCTGGGTATGGTGTGCGTCCATAGCTGATAATCTCAGTCAGCAAGATGCCAAAGGACCAGACGTCAGATTTGATGGTGAAAGAGCCGTAGTTGATGGCCTCAGGGGCTGTCCATTTGATGGGGAATTTGGCTCCTGTTTTTTGTGGACAATTGAAAACAAGTCAGTTGACATTGTTATGGAGACATTAGTTGGCTCCTAATGACACTGCGGAGACGTTTCCTGCTGGTCACACATCCTCTTAAACTCTTACATCCTCCGCTCATTCAGTAAGCCATACAGCAAGTCACTCTCGTCTTCACTCGGGACTATTTTGGTCACTCGTGTTGTAATCCGACATCTTGCTGACACAAAGTAATTTCCCCTGAACTGATGAAACCGTGACTGCTCCCATTT
Source organism: Oplegnathus fasciatus (assembly GCA_003416845.1). NCBI lineage: Eukaryota > Metazoa > Chordata > Actinopteri > Centrarchiformes > Oplegnathidae > Oplegnathus > Oplegnathus fasciatus. The sequence continues at coordinate 74,861 of NTHP01000320.1, read as the reverse complement.
CATCAGTTCAGGGGAAGCAGTTCCCCAGTTTCTTAATCACATCAGCTGATGACACCTGGCTACACAACATATGACAGTGAATATTGTGTCGTACCTTCTCTGGCTGTGTACTCGTTATCTTCAATGATACGAGCGAGGCCAAAGTCAGCAATTTTGCACACTAAGGCCTTATTGACCAGGATGTTGGCAGCTCTCAGGTCTCTGTGGATGTAGTTCCTCTGCTCAATGTAGGCCATGCCCTCTGCAGTCTAGAGACAAATAAGTCAGTGTAAAAGAGTCGAAACATTGTTCCCGATAGTAACTGTCACTGGCAATGAAATAGTACAAAAGCCTGAAACAGGATGCTTCCACTCTAGCAGCATTTCCTTATTAAAAACAAACACTTCCATGCTCTCAGACATACGTTGTTTCTTTCAGTAAATTGCACTGCTGGTAATAACAGCAAAGGACACTTACTATAATATGCGTGAGGAATTATTCATACTCTCTCCCTTTAGCTCCTTTGTGTTAGCACTAGATAAGACCAATCTCTCCTACTATCTGATTAATAATTTAATATGATCACAAAATCAGTCATGGTAGGACTGAATCAAAACAAACCGTCTTCCTCTTCCCTTCCCTCTCTGTTCTTTGTATTAAATGTGACGCACCTCACGCAGCAGGGCGCTAACTCCCTCGTAAACTCTCATATTTAGAAGGCGGCAGATTTTCTTTTTTTTTTGTTTTGACATTTTACTTTATACCTTGTGTCCCCAGTTCTTAAAATAATGGAACATCATTTTGTCACGCTAACGTGCAGCAGAAAATAAACGCTCAAAAACAGATACAATTCAGACTTTGGCTGTATAAGACGAAATGTCATGTTTTGAAGATTTTGTAAATACATTTTTTTCTTGTTTCCCTCTCTATACATCTATGACCCGACAACTTTATAGTTCAAATATTCAGCACCACAGAATGTACCCTACGTTACTACTTTTCTTTCTTTTTTACTTTTCTTTTTTTGTTTTTTTTTGTTTTCTTTTAGCCTTAAATTTGCATTCAACCTTTGATTTTTTCTTTGAATAAATAAAAAGCGGTTAAGACCCCCTACTTCCCTCTCCAACCTGACTAGGACAGTCATTGTAGGACACACTCGAAGGAGGCCTCTTTTACTTAATCCAGTTTAAGATAAAATTTCTCACATCAAGATTATTATAGATTATTACATTTGTGCAGGCACATTTGTGCCCATCCTTGGTGGTTTGTGACGTATGTAATGACTGCAGTGCAGTGTTATATGTGTTTTTAATCATTAAATAAAATCAGTCAATCAATCAATCAGGTTCAATACATACATCCACACACACTGGGCACACATGGGTGTGTCTACATCTGTAGCTCTAAACTGCTGCTGTTACTTTCCAAGAGGTGGAGCAGGTTAGACTGGAACTGTAAGTCTGAAAGTGCCGGCGCTGCGGCTCTGCAGCTGGATCATATTGGCTGGACGTAGTTTAAAGTGCTTTACATCAATGACACTGTGTTTCCTTATTGAGGGATCCGTCTATTTTTCAGCATTATTTCGCCTTGGATAAAACGCCAGTGTTTTTCTTGCAATCACTGTCGTCTATTATTCTCTGAATACACACAAAGAGTTCAGCTCGTCTTTTCTTACTGGTGTAGACAGTCAGGCATGCAAGAACAAACATGTTGACTTACCAAGAGCCTATGGTCAAAAAACTGTTGATTATGTCGTACAATTACACAAATCTTCATTTTCAATGTTCCAAAGTAGATATTGAATAATACAGTTGACTTTCGACACGATCCCTTTGAACAGCACAATAGACTACTGACCCTGAGAAATTATGCAAATACTCAAATACAGTCTGTGTACTATGTAATGCAGACAAACAAACGGTTCATTGACAGAAAACAACCAACCAGAGGATCTGGTCTGGGAAGCTGCCATGTGTGGGATGGAGGACTGACGCTAAATGTGACTGAATGAATCTCACCTGGGCAGAGAAGTCGATGAGCTTGGGGAGCTGGACACGGTTGCCCTCATCACTCTTTAAGAAGTCCAATAAACTACCTGTAGGCACACACACATTAACAAACACATGCAAAGACACATTCTCACCATAAAAAATATCTGTGATGGGGTAGTGCAAAAAAATGATCATTTCTTTACAAACAGGGATCAACAAAGGTTCGACCAATATTTTTGATTTTAGATCAATTTCACAGCTAATTTTAGGGAAATACCGAAGTGACCACAGCTATGTACAGTAAGCACACTATGAAAAAAACCAGACAAATAAATGTTATTTTCCTCGTCCATTTAGTTTAGACACCAACCACCATGTTTCAAATTAGTTCATTTCAACTGACTTTAACATGTTAACAGTATCAATTATAGAAAATTGTTACAACAGAAGTTTTCATGTGTACTACTACCACTTGGAGTGGCAGAAGCTATTATACTATTGTTTAACTATTTCAACTGTTTGATTACCTAAAATTATTACAACCATTTCTTCATGACTTTTAGCTATTTAAACCATTATGGCTAGCTATCTATATTAACCATTATCCATTAATTTAAGCTAACTATTTAAAATGTTTACTACTGTTAGCTAACTATTCGAGCAGTTTAGTCAGAACATGTAGCTATTTATTCCAACCGTTTATCAATTACAACTGTTAGGACTTCTGTGCTTGCTTGCTACCTACAGACGGGTGACAAATTAAAGGAAAAACCAACATAAAGTGTCTCAGTAAGGTGTTGGGCCACCACATGCCACCAGAACAGCTTCAGTGCTCCTTGGCATTGATTCTCCAAGTCTCTGAACTCT
>NTHP01000320.1:48136-71866 GCA_003416845.1 Oplegnathus fasciatus | reverse complement strand
ACACACACACACACACACACACACACACACACACACACACACACATACCTTTCTCCATGTACTCAGTGATGATATAGATAGGCTCCTCCTTGGTGACCACAGCATGGAGTCGGACCAGTTTGTCGTGCTGTAGAGACTTCATCAGGTTGGCCTCACCCATGAAGGCTTCAACTGACATGCTGCCAGGCTTCATGGTCTTCACTGCTACTTTGGTGTGCTTATTGTATGTAGCTTCAAACAAAACAATAATTAGAATTAGAAAATGGATTGCCAGCTTCCCGTCTCCATCAATAATTGGATTCTAAAATGATTCAGATCTATCTCACCCATCCAGACTTCTCCAAACTGGCCGGCACCGAGCCTCTTTTCCAGTTTGAGTGATGATCTTGGGATTTCCCAGGCGTCTTTCTCCCATGGCTTCTCGGGTTTGGGGCTCAAGCATGGGTTGGTCAGGGTTTGGCAGAGGCCATCTCCCTGCTCTGGAATAAACAGAAAAAATATTTCCTTTTTGTTATGTATGTTTTATACAATGACAGTCAGCACTATGTTGCTCTTATTTGTGGGGAAAATTATATAATTTCACAAATCATTTGAACACAACTTCATGCTGACACTAGTACTAATTAAAGAGCAATACAATCTATCACTCAATCTATCACTTTAGTAATGATCCTGATAATGTTTCACATAGGTTGAGGTACTAAAGTTGGCCAGCAGAGTGAGCTGTGCATCACTATAAGCATCATGTTTGTGGTGGAACACAGGCTGAACTGAAGTTCTTTTCTGAGACCCTTTAATGAGTAAAAATTGATAAAAACTAACTCCCTCAGGTGACTGAGGGTTCCTCATTTGCTCCTTACATCATCATTTTAATGTCAACAGGCAATAACTCAACTAGAGAACTAAAACGCAAAGCTGTGATGTGTATGAATTGACAAACCGGGGAAATAGTCGTCTGACAAATAGTAAACTCACTCTTGTAATGGCTGACCAGGTCCTGCAGGGTGCTGAAGGTGTTGCGGGGAGAGATGTAGAATCCTCCGTTGTCCAGCGTACGGATCTTATAATGTTTTACTGTGTCACTGGACTGAGCATCGCTGTCCCTGACAGACAGAGAGTAGCTTCCTGTAGTAACAGCAAAAGAAAACAGTAGTTACCATGTGACCCATGGGGGATTTTTTAATGCTGATGCTAATATTTTTTTCACTGACACTAGCTTATATTTTCAGATGATTCAACATTTTAAAATCTGAATATTTATGTTGGGAAATTACAGGTATCCAGTATTTCCCTAAGATGTGTAGAAAAGCTTCTGGGACACTACTACTGTACTACCAGCAGACCAACATGGGGCACTTAAAGGGGCATAGTGTTGCACTTTGATAAACTTGGGAGACTCAAAAAAAAGACATAAAAACAAACAAATGATTTGACAGAGGTCAAGATATATTGACATTTGGTATCTATTATGGGTCACTTCAATGCCCACTTCTTTTGAACCTCACATCCTCCAGTTTGTAATGCAGGCTTTCTGTTGAAAATTTGAAGTCGCCCAAAATCGCCCAAATCGAAGTAACCCTGAGGACCTGCCTCCAGAGCCACAGAGGACATTATACAACTGTTTTTATAGGCTGAGTAGTACTCATCACGACAAGTACACAGAACCTCATGTGCCCTTTTAAACTATTGCTAAATGCTCCACTGTGTTCACCAGCTAGTCACTACGTCTGTCTGCTGTTTGGTGTTGAGCAGGTAGAGTACAGTGGCTTTATCAGAGCTTCTTTGCTGAAAATAGCCATGTCTGAAAACAACACTGATGAGAGCGGTCAGAGCAAACCAATTATAGCAGCTTTGAAGGCCATTTATTACCATTAAAGTCTTCAGTCTGAGTATGTAGTACTCTTTGTAACAAAGATATGCTACAGGACTATGCTTGCTTGTATTGTACACTTCATGCATTTACAATGGCTTAGGTGCGATGGTACAAGAAATAAAATTAAGTTCACTTGTGCCTGTCAATATCTGCAGTGACTCAAGAAATCAAATTGCTTGATTTGTTGTGAATTTTGCTGTCTATAATTTCTCTTTATGACTACTTAGATCACTCCACTAAAGGACAAATAATCTGTTTTTAAATGTGTTTTACTCACCCTGGGTGGTCTCACTGTCTCGGATCATGAAGGATCCCACTTTGTTCCCAGGGGCCAGCAGCTGCCTCTCAGCATCTTTCCTGCTCACGCCCTTAAAGAACCACCTCAACAACAGGAAACAGATCAGTTAGTATAGAAACCTCTTAACGGCTCTTCCTGTACAAGCCTTCATTTTCCATTCATATTGTGTGCTTTGTTTCCATGTTCATTTCCACTTTGTGAAAAACTACAAAAAGCACCATTTAAGTATGCCATCATAGTTACTACTATTACTGATATTACTGATAATAACAATACTACTACTACTATTAATATTAATGATAATAATAATGTAACTAATGTAATTTTATCAGCCTCTTTATGGGGTTCGCTTGAATTATTTCATATTCATAAAAAAGTTCAGTTTTCACCAGTTAGATATTAATAATGCATATAAATGTGTTTTCAATGTGAGCACACTTACTCCTCTGCCTCCAGGGTATCTTTGGCTACATAATTACTGGGGATGTAGCCTTCCTGACCTGTACTGATTAACATAGCTCTCCACCACTCCCCTGATCTATAGAGAGAGAGAAAGAGAGAGACAACAAGACAAAAACACACAAAAAGTGTGAGTATTTCTTGTCAACAAAGACATGATAAGCCACATTTACGTGTCCAAAAACCTTTTGTATTATGTATTACTCTTATCACTGAAGCAACAGAGAATAAATGATCTTTCTCACTGTTGGTATTCTACTTACTCCTCTAAGATTCTGAGCTTATCCCCCTTCTTGAAGCCCAGGTCTCCTTCATGAATGGCCTCGTAATCGTACAGTGCCATGGCAATACTCTCCCCTACAGCAGCAGAGTCGGAAAAAAAGAAAAGGCTTCATGTTGACAAATTGTGGTCATGATAGGAAGTGTAAAATATGTCCCTTTTGCGTTGTCATGTGAAAGCGACAACCAGGCTTACTTTCAGAAGGATTAAATGGTGAGAAATTATGGCCTGAAAAAACATCTTTGAGATTGTAAAAGACTTTGAAAAAAAAATTGAAAACAAACCTGCTTGTCTTGGTTTGTGAAAAATCAACAAGTTGAAGGGAGTTTTTTCATGAGGTTTTCACCCAACATCGCTGATATGTAAGAGGGTGTTTGTGAGAGTGAAAGTGAGAGACCGTATTTGTCTGAGTATCTGTGCATGTTGTTTTTTTAGTGGACACACTGCATTTGAGTCTGAACCCCGTCTATCTTTGTTACTAACATTTCATTTCCCGTATTGTGACAATGTAACTGACTTCCTTTTATGCTTGATAATAATAGCAGTCCTGTGTGTATTGGAGGCCTGTGTGGTGAGGTGGTGAGAGGGGCTATCGCTCTGTGCCGGCACACTCACTCTCCTTCCCCTCTCTCACAGCTTCGGACAGCGTTTCTCTGCATCTAACCACCACTGCCCGAGATGACGCTGTTTAACGTGACATACTCTGGCGTGGTGTTTACAGTTCAATCTGGGAGGTTAGATATAAACATGCAATTGACTGACCTTAGTGCTTCATAAGTGGCTGACTTTAATATAAGATGCAGAATCAAGTACAGGCGCTGAAGGGTTGCAATACATACTGTGTAAGTGGAGGTAGAGTAGTGCGTGAATAAAGATTGTGACTCACCGTCTGAAGAGTTTGCGTTGGACGGCATTTTGCTCTGCATAGAGAAAGACAAAGAGACATATAGTGTTATAAGGCTAAGAGAAGAGGTCAGCTCAGTCAAATATTCATTCTCCCCTTTTTGTTTATTCAAAGTGAGAAAATGTTTTTCTTAAAGCTGCATTAATAACTTTTTGGGCAGTGCAGCAGCGGAAAACACAACACTATCACCACATAAAGTTGTTATGGCAAACCCGTTAGCAAACAGTTGCTTATTCACACATCCAGCAAACAGAGAGCAACATTAGCATTCATTTGGAATCTTGTTTTTGGCCACCTGATAATTGTAAGTCCAATATTCTCTCTCTTTTTGCTCTGTTTTGGTCTCCACCAACTCCTGAAGGAGATATCTGGCTCTTAAGCTGCGAAATGCTCAACTTTCTTCACTAGCTAGTCGCTCACTTATTCTGTCTGCTGTTTGGGGCTATACAGTTAAGACTGATACAGGTGAGACTGAACCAAAACATTAAAGTTGCGGGCCATAAAACCAAAACCATTAGCTCTAACATTACTGTCCATGTATTAATATAATAATATCTTTCCATTGTTAATATAAAAATACTGATTATTACAACTTTAAACACTCTTACTGTGTCTCTGACATATTGTTTATTAGTCGATTCAACACTTTTCATGAGCCATATACCTCGTCATTGTAGTGATCATCCAAAGCAGGACTGTCCTGCGTTGTCTTGAATTATTACTTACTACATTAAAGCAAATCAAGATTACATTTCAATAAAATAATCAATTATGTTTCTATATAGTTCAGTTTTTAAAGAACACATTTATCACTGACGTTGAGACCCAAATTCAGCTAGAATAAAACCATTGCACAGAAAACAAACATTTGAAAGGAAGGGAGGAAGGAAGGACTTTTTCTTATCAACTTTAGAAATCAGAATGTTGCCTGCAGTTATCTTTTTTGGTTTGTAGTAGGCATTTTTCTATCCGAGACACAGTTAGGTAAAGCAAAGGTATAATAAGCTGAGCTGTGTGGAAACCAGATAGCCAGACAGACCGTCTGTAAATTTAGACATCTGTGAGATAATACAACAATATGTACAGTACGTGTGAGTTGAGGGATGTGTTAGGTGTTGCTTATTGCTCAAGTTTTGGTCATATCATGATCATACTGCCTGAGTGCTCTGGTTCTGCTTCTGTCACTTCCTCTTTCTTCATTCACGGTGAAAGAGACGTTACCGTCAGCACACAGGAAGTAGCCAGAGGAACCACACTTACACGCAGGGGCACTGCTACTTTACCCATGGCACAGATCAAAGTCTGGCCAGTATGCAAACTCTCGACAAGCCACAGGAACATGTTCAGAGTGAATGTCGCTGCACATCTATCCTCTCTGAAAAGCACAGGAAAACTATCTCCTCATCTTCCTCATTCTTTATTTAAACTCAGGGCACGTCTGCAGGTGTGCGCGCCAATTTATAATGTGGCTAAATCTAAATGAATGTTCAGTGGTGGAAAGTAACTAAGTACTGTACCTAAGTACAATATTTCCATTTGGTACTATTTTATACTTCTACTCCACTACATTTCTGAGGGAAAATCTTGTACTTTTTACTCCACTACATTTATCTGCCAGCTAAAGTTCCTAGTTGCTTTTCAGATCAAGCACTTACAACACATTTCTAAAGATTAAACCAGTGGTTCTCAACGCTTTTGACTTCTGACCCTCTGAAAGGTCTAGTTTGGGCACCTTGTCACATTCGAGACCCAAAAAGGAAAAAATGATCCAGTATTCCCCCAAAGATTAGAGAAAAGTCCACAGAAGCAGAACTTTCTTTTTTTTCTTTTTTCCTACCCCATTAATCATCTCACAACCCCTCAGATTTATGTTGTGACCCTTTGGAGGGGATCCACCCTGAGGTTTGAAACCACTGGATTAAAGTACCCAACAGTATGTAAAGTAGTTGTAATAGTCTGCAAAACGAGTACTTTCATTTTTCATATTTTAAGTGTATTTTGTTGATAATACTTCTGTACTTTTTTCTAATTTTGAATGCAGGGCTTGTAATGGAGTATTTTTACATTGTTGTATTGGTACTTTAACTGAAGTAAAGGATACTTCTTCCACCAGCGGTTATGTCATAGTTAGTTGTTGTATTAGAATAGGCCATTTTTAAGGAAACAAATCGTAAATCATTATTTCTCCATATAATTGTTCACATATATGTTAAGTTTTTGCTTGCCATGTGATGAACACCAACTAGTCATTTTTCACAACATTACTGCTTACAGCTTTGTTCCCGGGGTGTCCTGCGGTGGGGTCTTTGACATAGTGGGCCGTCTGTGCGCGGTTCTGCAGCTCATCGTTACCCGTCCCTTTGCTGAGAGGCTCCTGCTCCTTCTTTGAGCCCACGCAGCCCATGGTGTCTTCTGCAGGAGGACAACAGAGGAGAAACAGCAAGACATGAAGGCTGTGGATCTTAGCCCTAGAGTGACTTGATATGTAACATGTATTGGAAATGACACCCATTTAGTACTGAACGTGAACGAAGTATGCAGTCTAAGAATAGGGGATTTTAATGTAAAGAAATAATTTTTATGAAATGAATTTTTGTCTCATAAATTATTTGTCCTTTTCAAGCTTTTGTTACACAAACACTGTTGTATTTCCAGCATACATCGTGAACCTCGAAGCTCAAGGCTGGGATGGTAAGATGCACAACACCACATCCTAAATAAGAGCATAAACAGGTTGTAAACTAGTTTCTTTGACTGGCACAGTGAGGTTTATAACAACCCCCAGTGTAATAACTGCTAACCTGCTTTGCTAAGCCCTGTGTACAGACCTAACCTGTCTAGATTTACACTAGTTGTAGTAGTTATATCTGCCAATTTCAAAGGTATTTACGTGATGTTCCAAGTTCCAAGATGTACTTTATGCTTCACAGGAGGTGATGAGAGAAATAGATTAGTCAAATGATATGACAGGATTTATCCAAGCACTGTTAAAGAGTAACTTAACACCCCCTGACAGTCTTGTTTTTGCTGACCTCCAGTGGTTTAACTTTTCACCTTGCTGCAGTGATGCAGAAGTGTATTTCAGGTGTGTACGTACACCGTGACATCACTGTCGGGCGTAGATACAGGTGCAACAGAGGCCCTGTTCAGACCTGGCATTAACATGCGTCTTGGGTGATCCGATCACAAGTGGACAGCTCTAAGTACGTCAGTTCAGACCGGGCATTAACATGCGTCTCCACGTGCGTCTCGAGTGACCACTTGTGATCGGATCTCACTTCCCCGCTCTATATGCTAATAAACACAAATAAATACATCATTTCCATTGGCAAAGACCAAATGCGTTGTTGTTTTTAACCGGCGGGGGCAGCAGTGCACTAAACTGTGCCTAGTCTGCGGCAAATGGAAATCAGACAGCGTGTTTCGTGTGTACTCCATTCACGAGAATCCATTTTGCCTGTTGTTGTTCTTGTTGCCTGTCGTCACACCTGTACTTAGAGCTGTCCATTTGTGATCGGATCACCCAAGACGTATGGGTGATCACCAGGGAACGCCCAACGCCCAACGACAGTGACACCGCTTTTCAGTCTGCTGATAAAGGAGAACTCAATTGATTTTACACATCGAAGTGAGTTTCCAGGCTACATTAGCCACTACTAGCAAAACACACCTGAATCTTCGACTGAACTGTCGGTGGTAGAGTTGCGTTGTGGGTAATGTAGGCGCCAGGTTTCAACAAGGAAGAAGAATGTTTGGAATAAAAATTGTGTGACAGTGTTATAGAAGTGCAGTGCTAAACTGGGGAGCAATCGTTTAAGTTAAAAAAATATTCAACACTAAGAATACCAAAGAGTTGACCAATCTTACTAAGTTTGATAAAATATTAAGGCTACCTCAAAGTAACTATCGATTATTTAACATAGTGTGCTTTTATGCTCATTTGTATATTGATTTATTTATTTACTTATCATTTTCTTCTTTATTATATTGTATTTGCCCTGTCCACTTCTTTTATTTCTGTTTCTCTTGTTCTTTTTATATGTGTAACTATGTCCATATACCTCGTAGAGGGATCATCGTGGAATGAGTAAAAGTCAAAATTCAAAAATCTGGCAGCCACTTTTAAATGAATGTACTCTTTATTATTTCATATATACACTATATATCATATATTTTCACATTTGCCACACGGACAGTCTATCATGTTGCACCCGGTCTTTTTTGGGCATGTATCTCTTTACCTCTATCTCTTTATCTCTCTCAGCTGGCTGTTACTGTAAATGTATTTCACAGGAGAAAGTGTGAACACGGCATATCACACGATGTTGTTAGATATTCTTCACTACAGGGTGAAGACTGAGAGGACAATGATGCCTTACAGCTTACACAGTCAGTCGACTTACTGGATGACCGTGACTGTATGATTTTTGAGATGCTGTACGCTCCTGCAATCTCTACTTCACTGGTGTTTATTCTGCTTTAGTAGTTTTTCTACAACAGCTGCAATACTGTCTTGATTCATATGTATCAGTTAGTGTTGCTAAGATCTTCCAAACACTGCAAGGTCTTTCTATCTACTGTGGCAATAAAAATGTTTCTACATGACCCCCCTTCTTCATCTGTAACATCTAGGAAATATTTTGTTTTCTCTTTTTATCATACTGTATCTACATGTGAGTATCTACATGCAAATGTGCATGCAGTTATATGGAACAAGGTTTAATAGGAGCGAGAACAAAGAGACAGTCTGTGATGGCAGATACAGTAGAAGCTTTATAACGCATGTTGGCTCACATACACACAGGGAGAGGACAAAAGAGAGAGAGTTATTCTGTGTAACCTATCTCTCCTCAACTCAGACAAGCAGATTACTGCACTGAACGAAGGAAGTCGTGTTTATCATGAGTGCTAAATAGCAGAGCCCTGCTGTCATGCACACAGATCTATTATGATTTTAGAGGTCAAAACTACCACAGAAGAGACACTGATATCCTCACAAACAGTGAGAAACTTTAAATGTTTCTGCAAGCACCTCTTGATCTGTTCTACGATAAGTATCTAGTCTTTATCATAATCATTACCATACGGCCCTGCTGCCACTCCTGTACGGTGGTAAGCAATGGAAAATGTTTCATTTGAACATTTAGACACAGGAAGTTCCGGTGTTCTTGAGGTCAGAATTAGTGGTGTTAATGTATTTGCTTCCTTTTTTCTCTTTCGCTCTCTTTCAAACCTGGTTCCTCTTCAGATGTCTAATCAAAGGAGGGTCAGGTTTCTTTGGACAGTTTTGACTTCTATTTAAAACTCTTTAGTGCAATTCCTCTTCCAAGTAATGAACAGACATGGCTCCCTGACATATTTTTGCTGATACAAAATAGAGGTCAGCATGAGGCTGATGGTAACACATTGCCCTAGTTTAGCTCTGTAAAAATGCAGCTGACATTGATTAATCTCAGTCCGTGTGTAAAGCAGCTACATCACATGTCAAAGGTAATCAACATTTTCATATAGCCTGAATAAAAATCAAAACCAACTCAACTCGCAGTTCTTACTGAATACGAACAGGACAAAAAATGTTTTATCAAACTTTCCGTGTCAGTCAGATCCACAGGGACTCAATCCTGGAGACCAGCAAGCCACAACAAAAAGCTGAAGGCAGATGAAAGCTTCATGAAGCTGCAGACTGGGATGTTGGTACAAGCAGAACTGACAACCGTTCACATTACAGCGTCATTTGATTATCATTTGATTGAATGATAATATCTGAAATATAGCTAAACTAAATGATAAAACATCATTCTAGGTGTGTGTTGCTGTTGTGACATAAGTTTTAGTTTGAAGAAAAAAAGAGACAATCCCAGTGAAAACTGGCGCGGTGTATGTGTTACTTTTAGTACATTCGTCACCCTGTCAACACTTTGTGACGTTGCTGTGTCTTTTCAGATGCTACCACTGGGGGAGCCAAAGTTGGACATTATCAAATTCTACTCAGTGACTTTAACTGCAGCTTAAAATTTGTTTTCAAAGATTTATACATAAAATCTTATGTACATGAAAATGTGCTATTTCTATTTTTCATATATCTCAATATATATAAAACATTGTATTCCAACTATTTCTAATCAGAAATACCATGTATTAATAGTTACATAATGTAATTTAGTTCTGTGATCAGAGGCAGAATGCCCTGATGGGACTCCATAGGTTTATCCTCACATCTTTGCATATCTTTGCATATATGTGCTAAAACTAGACCGGCAAATTGGCCAGGTTGATGTATTAGCTGATATTATTGTGTATATGTTGGCCTATAAGTAACAAGACATTGCAGCACTAACAAGTTTTTACACCGTAAAATGCCCCGCTTAGTATCTATCTAAGGGATTCGTATCAAGACTGTTTCTGTTATAAGGTTATATTAATGATAATCTAAAGTCGTTATTAGTTCCAAAAATATCCAAAATATTGATATCAAAACAGTTTTATGTTTTGTATTTACATAGTATTTACATTTTGGGAAATATACTTATTTACTTTCTTGCAGAGAGTTAGATGACAAGATTTACACCGCCCTTTTGTTTGTAAGCTAAATATGAAGCTAGAGCCAGCAGGTGGTTAGCTTAGCATAGCATAAAAACTGGAATCAGTGGGAAACAGCCAGCCTGGCTCTGTCCAAAGATAAAAAAAATCCACCCACCAATATTCCTAAAACTGACCAATTAACACATCTCATTTGACAATACCACAGGACATCACTGCTCCCAGACAGAAATAATTTCAGCACGTAACCCACACAAATAATCGTTTATACACGTGTTATTACATTACATTATGTTACTGCCTACAACAGGTAGGCACAAAAAAATGCCACTCTGCTTCTTTTTTGTCTCTGTGCAGAAGGTGATGGGCAGTATAGTCAGAAGTTATTGGTCTGAACAGCCCACCACCACTTCAAGCTGCTTCCTCAATAGTTCCCTCACACCCACTGGCTCCGAACCATGGAGAGACCTGAGTACAAATCCTGTCCCTCAACTGTAAACCACTGCTCTGCACGTATCCGCCCTACTAAACTAAAGACTGGTCGATTCTCACATCTACACCTCTCTTCTAAGCGTATATGAACTGGTCGATTCTCACACCTACACCTCTCTTCTAAGCGTACATGACAGACCAAAATGGAAACACAAGCATGTCACCAGACAGTCATGAATGATGTGCAGTTTGTTACACATTTGTCCTGCTAAACAGCCGGTGAGAAATGGGGGCGCAAATCAACATAAGCAGGTCTTGTCTGTGCCTGATGAAGTAGAAAAGAGGTCACACCTAACCCCCCCAGAAACACCAGCAGTACAGATTTTGTCATCCTGATACACAAAAATGAGTGTTTGAGCCTATAGAGCCCCAATAGAGCAAAAGGCCTTTGTGAAATAAACAAATAGGATTTATTATCTACAGCTGAAGTTTCACAAAAAGTGTTTTGACTATGAAACCTAAATGATTTTAAGAAAATGGATACCAAGTTAGTATTGTTAGTAAGAATATTTTTATGCCAACTTCAGCTTTTTCCCCCCTTGTTGGGGATATGAAAGATAAATCTATGAGAAAGTGCTTATGCTTTGACTACGCTGGCGGTTTCAGTTCTGTGCTTCTGGTCTTACTGTCCAGACCACGTCATCCTTAAAAATAGACCTTTCATCTCAGCAGGACCCACGTGAATAAAGGTTATGTGAAATAAGTCAATTACTTTCGACTACTTTCAACATATGTCCTTGTGTCTTGCTCCATACCTGTACAATACCATCAGTCTGTGGCATCAAGTCTATGTTAGTTTCACAATAATGTCAAAAGAAAGAACAAGTCTAATGGTGGAAATCCCAAATTTATCACCAACTTAGTTAAGTTCTGAATTCAACAGATGAACTATCCAACACATGTTAAAAGACAAGCTCTCCAGGGAGTCAATAAGATTTCAGTTGTGAGCATGGATGTGTATTTTTTATTAACTTTTTCATTTTGGGACAGAATGAAACAGTATCTTGTATAAGTTCAGATCATAAAAATAACAACATGACTTTCATATCTGTTCATCTCTTATTGTTATTGCCGGGCAACCTCACGGTGACGACAAGAGATAACATGCTAATTCTCATCTAATTCTTGAGAAGAAAGTGAATGAGCTTATTTCCCAAAATGCTGAGCTATTTGCTTTAAAGCGAGACTACGTAGCTTTTGTTAACAGCGGCAACTGTGGCCACAAGCGGTAATTATAGATAACGGCACATTGAATTTGCCTCCATTTGCCAAGATTCTCTTGAGTCGGCTGCTTTAAAAGACACCATCATGTTTATCTGTCACACGCTAAAATGTAATATAACAGGAACACAAGAGACAAGAGAGAAACAAGGTCAACAAACTTTCTCCTGTTCTACTCAGTAATGCAGCAGAAGTCCTTGATGTGTTGAATTGAGCAAGTGTGTGTTTCATTGCTTATGAATTCAACCTTTCATCTGAAAGAGGAAGGCTGTGTTATTTCTTCTTTCAAAAGCGACACAGTCACACTTTAAAATAAACACAGTACTATTCAAGAGCACTGGTGTCAAAAACAGGACGGCAGCTCTGGTCAGTCACATTTAAAGACACGGCACAACATCGCAGCCCCTTTTAGAAGAGCAGTGTTACCTCTCAACCTTGGTCTCTATTTTTGATCACATTGATAGAGAGCACATAGGCAAGTCAACTTATTTATTTTTTATAATATACCATTTATATATCAAGATGGTATAACGAGAGGAAGTGTGATTCTGTACTGTAGTGGAAAATAAAAATATTTAAAAGAATTTCAATTGAAGAAGCGAATTTACATGATTGTTAAAGAGTTTACCACAAATTTTGAAGTACATCGCCACCACTCAAAAATATGAATCAGAATATAATGTTGCTGTCCCTTCTATCATACTGTAACTCTAAGGTTAGTGTTTGTATAAAGGCCCAGTTCAGGGTGATCAAATTATATTGCACCATGCAAATGAGTACCAGGCCGTGTGGTCGTAAATCATAAGAGCATAAGCCAGACAGTCACATTCAGCACAAGCTTTCAGGATAACAAGTGTGCACTGATGCTTCGTTGATTTGAGCCCGCAGCACAACAAGAGGGCAGAAAAATGTCCAAACATGCGCTTCGGCATTATAGACTTGCATGTGTCATCTTTGTCCTACTTATAAAAGTTGCACACTGTGTCGATCAGCACCGTGTACCTGTCCCAGCAGCGAGCAGGTACACAGCCAGTTCACTTCTTGACTGGCGGCTCAACTGAAAGCCATCATGGCCTTGTTCATGAAGGATCACATGTATCATCCTACCACCAAACTAGTTTACCACAGTAACACGTAAGGAGCCAAGACTTTCTCAACAGACAGAGGACAGGAATAATTCATGTGTGTTCTGTTATGAGGGATGAGTTTTTCTTCAGATACAAATTTTGTGTGCTGTGAAAGGCTGCCAGGCGGTGTGTGTACCTGTTTGGGACTGCCTCAGGCCAAAACAACATCACCTGCCAGTCTGGCACACAACCAACGGGACATTAGATAGATATAAAGAAAGAAAGAAAGAAAGAAAGTCTTTGCACAGCCCCAAGGTTCTACTACTATATGGTTATTAAGTGACTTATCAACAGGAAAAGACAGAAGACTCTGGACTGCAGGGTGTCTCCATCTCAGCATGCTCAAGTGTCTTACTTTTTACTACATGTACTGCATTAAACTTCATGGACAGTCCTGTTGGACTGAATCTGAGCCTGCACCATTTGTGCATTTATGTGCTTCTGTGTGTTCACTCCGCAGATAGCCCATATATAAAAGCTGAGACTGATATCTTGTAACATGTACAACTTATACATGTAGTATAATAACATACAATGTTCGCATGTTTTTTCTTATATATAGTTTAGCATAGTATGTATAGTATATACAGAATGTCACAGAAGACAGTATGTGTGTATTATACAGCATATACCAAACATAATGTGGGTTGTATGAAATCTGCATGACAATGATCAGGTAAGATCAGAGATTAAACAATTCATCGATCGACAGAAAATTAATCTGCAACTGTTTTGATAATGGATTAATCATTTATGTCAATCATCAAGCAAAAATGCCAAAAATGATCCGGTTCCAGCTTCTCAAAATGGGAGGATTTGCTGCTTTTCTCTATTTTATATCATAGTAAATTGAATATCTTTGAGTTTTGGACTGTTTGCTGGACAAAACAAGACATCTGAAAAGGTCACCCTGCGCTCTCGGAATGAGCAGGCACAACTATTTTCTGACATTTTACAGACCAAACAGTTGAGACAATAATCAACAGGTGAATAGATGATGAAAATAATCATCAGTTGCAGCCCTTCGCAGGATACATTCACTTCATATATACATAAAAGTTTTTTTATTGTACACATTGGATCATACAGTATATAGGGTTTTGTTTTTCGTAAAGGAAGTTGGTTTTGACTCTAAAAATTCAAACTCTGCTTCTCTGTCAAAGCAAGACACACTCAAGCAACGAACCATGACTGTTGTGTCATTTGAAAATTTTTGGCTTGCATTAACCCTTTACTTTTCTGTTTACAACATTTGGGGGGAAAAAGGAGGCTGATGTGGCTGCTGAGTACTAATGCAAGATAGATGCCAGATGGGGACTTTGACAATGACCACCAGTATGTTGTAATATCGGCATTTCTGCTTCATGTACATAACACCACTGTTTTCTGCACAAAGCATTTCTTGGTAAGATTCTCTGGGATAAAAGCAACTATCTCTATGCACTATTAGGGACTAATAAAGGATTATCTTATCTTATCTTATCTTATCTTATCTTATCTTATCTTATCTTATCTTATCTTATCTTATCTCAGTAAGAGCACAAATACATGTCTGCAGACACTACAATGTATATTTACGGTTTATCTGTTGTATGATTTTTGGGGGCTGCCAATGATTTTAAGCCCATTCAACATCTAAAATGAAAGTTAAGGTAAAGACACTGGAAGAACACTGACCAGAACAGAAACTAGTCTAGCTTCTGGTTTAGTCTAGATGGACAGTCTAAAAATAACACACACACACACACACACACACACACACACACACACAGAGTTGAACAAACCACTAAATTAACTTCATAGAGCAGATGCTGGGCAGCGCTGTGACAGGCTACAGTTGTGTTTTCACAATTATTTGTTTCTTTCCATCACTTTTGATCACCTTCACACTCTAAGTCCTCTCCATATTATTTGCGCACAGTAACTTATAGGCGGTGGTTGTTGCAACTCAAAGACCCTGAAGTTCCTCTTTTTGGAACTGAGTATCATTTACGTGTTAATGTGTCGATCATCAAATCGTCACTGTCTTATTCTTCCCTAAATTTGTCATTTGACATCAACTTCATTTTGTCTTTTAGTCATGTTTCAGACAGTTTGGCTGCTCCCTTTCTCTCTTCACACACGAGCAAACACAGATCGAGAGGACACTTACCGCGCTTCAACCAATCACTTCGACTATTATTTCTGCGGTTGTGTCTGATCTTCTAGATTCCGATGGTCGTGTAAAGAATATTCCTCATCTCTTTCATGTAGGTTCCATCCCTCTACGGTCGCTTTTGTCTTTGGGCTTAATGCAAGATGCGGACGGGGCGACAGAGCGCAGCGCACTGGACTTGTACGAGGAAGTTTGAGCTGTGCGTCTGACTGAGTTGGTGAAAAGAGGAACAAGCTCGCACCAATCGCACTCTTGGTTTCACTGGCTGAAATAGCCTGCTGTCGCTTTCTTATTCAGTTGCTTCTTCAGTGACACTTTGATGGAGAGAAGAAAGCTGCCTCGTGCGTCAAAACGCAGAATAAAAAAAATAAGCGTTAAACATGTGGGTGGTAAAGTTACTAAAGTTACTGTCTTTTTAAAACATGTATTCTTTTTAGTTTTTAATGAGGTCATAGTTCACTCACTTTTTTTGCCATTTTGACCACTTTTGTTTTAAATCATTGGATGTTATAAATGCTGGACATTTCTTCCCTAATCCAAAACATGTATGCCTAAAATTGTAATGGTGAAACCTAATTTATGTCTCTGCTGGTATCATGTTAGATGGAGGAGTGGATGTATAGAGGGAAGAAAGGATAAATGGGAGGATGCCATGGGTGGATGTACAGATGTGAGGGACACATTTGCATGGTGTGCAGGACATGTATTCAAATTATAGTTTGACAGCTATCATGCTCAGTGCATCCTCTGAGCGGAGGCAGGCAGGCAGCGGAGGGGAGGCGTGGGTGGTTCAGCCCCAGGGCCACAACAGCAGCTCGATAATAACACACGAGAGAAAGCTCCCGGCTCTTCAGCTATAATCCTTAATCAACAGTCAGGATTAGAAACCAAGTTTCCTCTGAAACCCAGTGCAGGGATGGACAGAGGGAGGGAGGGGGGTGTAGAGAGATGAGGATAAGAATCAAATGAATGAGATCAAAAACAAAAAAAAACAGAGAAAGGTAGAAGAAGAGTTTAAAAATTGGTGAAAGATAATACAGGATAAAAAAAAAATCCCAGCATGAGGGATAAAGAGAAAGAATTGGTGTTTAGCAGCTGTTCACAGCTACAGATGACCTGACATTGCCTGGTGTGGGTGCAGGCACAATGAGCCTTTTACTCTGACACACAGGCCTCAGTTTGTGGCTCTCTATATTCAAACTTCAGGGGGAAATGAGTTCCTCATTTACCGGGTTAAAGATCCACAGATAGTTCAATTATTATACACGGAATTACAGCACACGTGGCTGACAGACAAATCCACTGACAGGTGTATTTTATCCGTACAAAGTTTGCACATATTCTCTGACCTGCTCAATCTGTGATGCTTTATGCAAAAAAGACTCGAGAGGCAACTGACTGAACATCAGCAGTTTTCTCTGGATGGAGAACTGCTCACTGCTGTCTGGGACACAGTGTTATATTCCAGTCTTTAAACACAGACTGGGATTTTTGTTTTGCTTATTTCCTGCTTTTTATTACTATTTTACATAATTGTAGATCATTTCCTAGTTCTTTAATCTTGTTATAGTTCCTCCTTGTTTGAATTATTTTCTGTGTGTTTTGAAATTAATAAGTAAAAAATGTCACTTCAAGTAGGTGTTTTTTTCCCCCATTTCTTTTTTCTTTGTCTACCTGTATGGAAGACACTACAGCTGGTTTTCTAACGTGCAGATTTTTAGCATGATAATGGAAGTATGATGTTTACCACGATCACCATCATAGTTTAGCACGTTTAGCATTTTGACTTTACGATGGCGCTAGATGAAAATTTACCAGCCTCATGAGGGGAACATAAAGTTTCATGGCAACCCATCCCATGGTGTCTGGGAGATTTGACTCTGGACCAAAGTGGTGGACCGAACGACAGATCAACATTGCTGTTCCTGGAGCCACGCTGCTGGCACGGCTAAAAAGACTTAAAAACTCAACTTTGACGTTAACACCAGTGACTCATGACTTCACTTTAGCTATTTCATTTGGAATAAAATGTTATGAAGTTTGTTTGAATGATGAATACAATTTTTAAAAGAATTCATTATTTCTGTTAATTTACTAAACTAAATGTTTTTAATTTAAAATAGCATCAAGTTTGGTGAACACAAAATTTCAGATTTAGAATTGACTTGGGGCTTACCTGTTTTGATTTGGGACTTGTTCTTTACTTGGGTCTTCTTGTTGACTTGGGACTTACCTGTCTTAACGTACTTGATGTTCTTTACTTGGGACCTGCTGTTCTTGAATTCGGACTTCAGAGCCAGACTTCGAGACTTATTTGTGACTTGCAAAACAGCTACTTTGTCCGACCTCTGGCTGGTAGAAGCATCTTGCTTGACTTTGTGTATTGACTTTATTTGGCTGTGATTGACAGATGGTGAGTCCTATAGTAGCTACAGGGGATGTAAACTAGAGGTTGACACTTTCTTCAGCGAGAATGACACAGTGAGACACGTGCCTTGGCTGTTGTGATGTTCCTGAATACGAGGATTAATATTCATACAAATAATACAATTTTCTGATTTACTTTTAGTCCACACAGGTAAAAACTGTCTCAATTCACATTGAAATGAGGACTAATGTAAAAGAGAAAAGTCATTTCACACTGGAAGAGTTCAAATTTCCATCCGTCACTTCCTGTGGGTGGAGATGTGTCCATACAACCAAATGTCATCTGAGCAACAAGTACTAATCTATGATATCTAGAATAGAGTCGATAAAACGCTGTGCTGTATTGCAAAAATCATGTGACGACTTTACCTTAAAACTCTCACGTAAATTGAATCTGTGAATAGAATGGTTGTACAGGATGCCGACCATGGAGTGTATTTCCTGTAACACTAAAGTTGTGTCACACCACACAACTAAAACACAAACGTTTGATGGTTTCCGCTGGTTTCTATGTCCCTGATTATCACACCACAACTGTTTTGCATAATGTCTTGAACAAAACGTCAGACACAATGTCACTTGCTTTTCCCAGAACACTCATCATTATTCACTGAGAGTGAGAGGTTTGTGTCATATACAGTTACAGAAGCAACATTCATGAACGGAAATTTATTTCAGCATCAGAAGTAGTGCATTCATACAGCTGATTCTACGAATGTGCATTATATCACTCTAAAAAACAAAATATCAACAACACAACATTTAGATTGATAGATTAGCATACTGTAAAAGTCAAAGCACAATAGTACACTTACAGTGGCACAGTCAATCACATTTTAATTAACAGAGACATGGGAATGGCAGGGAAAGGCTATTTTGCCCACTGACCATTGACCAAGTACTGCACCTAATGGACTCTAATGGCATTAGAGAGACATGATAGACAGCAGAAATCAATATAACAGCATTAGGACTGCACAGGTTTTCACACACAGGATAATAAAAAGTGCAGGAAGAAAATATAAAAGCAATCTCATATTTTGAGTAAATATTGGCTGATTCTGCTCTGATTAGGGCATCTCCATTAAAAAAATATTTTTTACATTTACACTACATAGACACATTGACTTTACAGTGCTGTATCACTAAAGTACAGGTTATTTAACTGGCTCTGTCACTCAGTTTTTATCGCCTCCATCCACCCGGCTTACCACAAGCTGTCACAGCTGAGTGGAAAGTTAATACTTGCAAAATATATGCATTCTGAAAATGAAAAAGAGGAAGAAGAACATGTTTTTTTAACTTCTTTTTTTCTTTGTTGGTCATTTAAGACAGGAGGGGGGAGGATCTGTGGCAGAAATAGCCAGGCAGTGACAGCAATGCCAGGAAGGCGAAATAAGTATAAATATGTTACATGAAATAGAATAATGTGGGATGACTATTGGAGAAGAAGACTAAAGTTTTAGGCATTAGCAGATGAAACAGAAACACTGTTTGGTTTGTTTTGTTTGGTTATAAGACAAGGAAAAGAGAATTCTGCTAATTTTGATTTGATTGGATAGTTATTTTAGTTTCAGAAATGGGGCGTGGGGATGACGGTGCTGTTTACTGCAGAGGGAAGACTAGTGATGTATTGGCAATAGCTGTGGTGATCAATTTTGACCCATCCAGTGCTGAGAGGAAAACTGAACAGAGGTCACACTATCATTTATAGCTGGTCATTTATTTCTTAAGTTTCTTTTGGTTTTGGCACTTGTCTTCTGTTGATCTTATTCAGGGTACCTTGTGAAAATGGACTGGCATGTGTTGCAAAATGTGTGACTTTCTAAACCTGACTGCATCTCAGGTCTCCACCAAACAGCTGAAAGCTGCTACACAGAGTGCTAATGTGTGTTACATTGTTCACCATTAAGCCTTAGCGAAGGTTAAGCTTAAGGTTTTTGTTGAGTAATAGCATTTGGAAATGTTTTATTCAGATGGAGAGAGTGTGATGTCAGATCTATATGCTCATTTTCATATTGTTATTTTAGATTTAGAGCATAACTCCATGGAGAAGGAATTTGGGTTTGTTTACCAATCCCAATGATCAAAAGAATATGATATAGAATATGAATACTGGAATCTTCCACTTAGTATATTCAGATTAGTTATTGCAAACACTACATGGAGTAAGACGTCACATGTTCCGGCTCATAGCTGACTCTTTGGATATCCTGAAACTAAGTTGAATAGTAATGTTCAGTGAAAAGAGAAGTTGTAGAAGTTCTCAGCCTCTAAAAATGTTTCACGTCCCCAGTGAAAGAACCGCTGAACCTGAATTTTCCACTGGGGCGACTAAAATGTAACAAAACAAAACAAAAGTAAACACAAATGGCTCCAAAAATAACTGCTTCAGTGAGAGGCTTGTACGTTTTTAGGAACTACAACAACGGCTTTCTCTTATCTTAATTGCCATGCATTTTAAAGGTGCTATGTGTTGCATTTCAACATCAATAAATAGTTACAACATGTATTTTGAGATGTTAGTAGGTTACGGCAAGCAAACAAGGCAACATTGAAAGTCTCTACTGACCTCTGCGTTGCATGTAACGTGTGGTATCTACCTCTGTTTGGTGTTAAAACTGCTAAATAATAATGTATACTAGATAATACTAATAATACTAAAAAAGTAAATTGTAACAACAGATAGAGGCACTGTGTTCGGCCATCAGTGGCAGATAAAGGAAGCTGTGAGAAGCTAACAGAAAAAATCCCCAAACACTTGAAAATTATAAATTCTCATCATTGTCCCAACCACGTTTGAATTTGTTTACAGATATAATCTATTTTCCCATCCTTCATCTTTTACATTCACTTAACTCCTGTTCAGGCTCATAAAGGGAGGAGGAGCCTTACAGCGCACGCTGGACCAAAGGCAGGGAAAAACCTTGATATTTAAAAATGCCACGAGGAAACTTCAAAGTGGCTCTAATCAAAAGAACTTACAGGTTGAATGTTGACTTCCCAAGTAGCTTGCTAAAAAATTAAAGCTGCTCTGATCAATGTATTTATATTAACTATGGATCACATGACTACTTGTATGTGAAAAGAGTAGCTCGTAGTGATGAACTCACAGATGATTATCAGCTCTGGGGGGAGCTTTTTAGCGTCCTCCGACTAATTGCTTTGAATCAACTTTACTGTTTTGGTTCACCACTCTTATCGGTTCCATTTTCAACCACAGCAGGCAGCTGTTTTCATCAAACAAAGATCTAAAAAAACAACTGTACACTACCTGCCCAGCACCAAACAACAGACAAAGTCAGTGACTGGCTGGTGAACATAGTGAAGCACTTAGCAGCTAAAGAGACACATATTTCCCTCAAGAGTAGGTGGAGAACAAAACAGAGCTAAAAGGAGAGTGAATATTGGACTTACACTTGACACATTACTCCAAATTATTGCTAAGGTTGCTCCATGTCTGCTGGATGTGTAAATCCTCCACTGTTTGCTAATTTGTTAGCCATATCAACTTTGTAAGGTGATGATTTGTGAATGTGCGGTGTTTACAGCTTGTACAATCGGTTGATGCAGGTTAAAATGAGATTATCAAGTCATGTGATATCATGCTCTTTCGCTAGGGCTCTGCTTCTCAGTTCTCACTGTGATCTTAAGGTTCCTCTCTTGCTGGATGTCTATGAGGGGAAAAAAAGACATTGTTCCAATCAGTTCCTTTTGGTAAGGGAGAAACAGTGAGATTTTTATGATTGGTACATGTATAAATGAAGACTGAACAGAAGGAAATAGTTAGATGAACAATAGAGAGACGGCATCAGTTGAGCAGAAGTAATTTCCAAGACTTGGTCCTTTTGGATAATCTGGTTGAATTGAAGACTAAATAAATAAACTAAATGACACTTGAGAACAAGTAATTATACCCTTCAACATTCATCTGATTTTTACACAGGATTTTGGCTTTTAAGTGCATAGGCAGTTTAAGCTATCTAAAAGAATAGTTTGATTAGATGAGATTGATGCCACACTCATGTCTATATGCTAAAGATTCCCATGTTTACAACTTGCGAGTGTTCACATCATCATGACGGTTGTATGGTTACAGAGTTGGTTGTTTAAGGATTAAAATACTGTGAATTCACAATATAACACCTTATCCATTAAATCTGGGTTTAATTACATTGAACGACGGATTTTGACTTATGTGAGGCATCCATACATGGTTTTCATAGTTTCTCAGTCGTAATTATGGCTTGGACGTTGACGTGAACACTATTTCCAATTGGGAAACTGTTACAATAACTCCAATATGACATGAAGGTGGCAGAAGTTACAGCCAGGAGACGGTTAGCTTAGCTTAGCATGAAGACTGGAAACAGGGGGACTATTTCTTGGCCGTGGGCAGTGACTTCCTGGAGTCCAGTCCAGCACATTACCTGGTGTAAAACCAAAACTTGAAGCTTTTACACAATGATTTTTGTATGAATTAAAAACATATAACGTCTTAAAAATTAGTGAGCTTTAGAGATGCTGGTAAATGGATTTCGTTTCCTCTGGAAAGACCCAGGCTAGCTGTTTCCCCCTGTTTCTAGCCTTTATGCTAAGCTAAGCTAACCCGCTGCTGGCTGTAGCTTCACTTTACATCTATCTTCCCATTTAAATCTGCAAGAAAGCAAAAAAAAATAATTTACCAAAGTGTTGAACTATCCCTTGAATATCAATAATGAATGTGTATGGAGCCACAGAGTGGCCACAGAGAGAAAAAATATATATTTCAAGGCCACGTATTACTACATTGAGTGCACGAGATATAATTCGTTCCCACGTTTAATTAATTTGTTCCCACGTTTAATTAATTTGTTCTCACGTTTTGATTAATTCGTTGCCACGAATTCAATAATTGTGGTGCACAAGGCCAAGTCTAGCATTCCAGCCGGCACCTGCTAAAGGCACTTGTAATGTAAGCCAGGACTGATGGTCTAATGCCGTTTATTCAGTTTCTTTGGAGTTCATAGACCAACGTAAGAGCTTGTTGCCACTCTCAACTGGAGCTAAACTCCCGTTATAGCTGACTCTCCCCGTTTATCTTTATCATTTGTTTCTCTCCTCGTGCTCTGTTACCGTTTCTGCACAGTTTCATTTCTGTTTTTTTACTGTCCATTACCGTTCGTTACATGCATAGTGGCTTTTCACAATAAACTTCCAGGTTAACATGAAACAACAAAATAAGAACAATATAACAAATACATTACAAACGCAAACTACACATGAACCATACTGTGCATTGGGGTCATATACCCGAGGATTTATTGTTAGTGAAAGGCAATTAACAAGGATATTTAGAGGTTGTGGATTACATCGTCGGCAATATGCTGACTTTGAGGTGCAGTGCCCTTCATGCTTCAGTAAGAAAGGCTGGTCTGTTGTGAGGGCTCTCTGTATATACACTTATCTCGTGCGCACGAATGAATCAAAACATGGGAACGAATTATATCTTATGCGCACAATAGCATTTCGTAGTAATGTAGTAAAACGTGGCCTCGAAATATATTTTTTTTCGCTCTATGGCCACTCCGGGGCTCCGTAAATGTGGACCACATGGAGAAAAAATCTTAATCCATAAAGCTTTGGAAATGTCATTTTATTTGAAGACCTCACCCAAGAGGGACAGAAGGAAAGGAAGAAGGGAAGAAAGNGGCTTTTCACAATAAACTTCCAGGTTAACATGAAACAACAAAATAAGAACAATATAACAAATACATTACAAACGCAAACTACACATGAACCATACTGTGCATTGGGGTCATATACCCGAGGATTTATTGTTAGTGAAAGGCAATTAACAAGGATATTTAGAGGTTGTGGATTACATCGTCGGCAATATGCTGACTTTGAGGTGCAGTGCCCTTCATGCTTCAGTAAGAAAGGCTGGTCTGTTGTGAGGGCTCTCTGTATATACA
>NTHP01000320.1:37648-47761 GCA_003416845.1 Oplegnathus fasciatus | reverse complement strand
AAATGTGGACCACATGGAGAAAAAATCTTAATCCATAAAGCTTTGGAAATGTCATTTTATTTGAAGACCTCACCCAAGAGGGACAGAAGGAAAGGAAGAAGGGAAGAAAGACACACAAGGACTAGAAATGTGAACTGATGCCTACGGTCTGTGTCCGAGTCTCTGTCGGTTTCTGTCTCCACAGATGCCCTCTTCCGCTTGCAGCCCTGGTTGCTTTCTTGTCCTGACAAACTCTCCTCCTTGTCCTGCTCATCCGAGCTGCTTCCTGTCTCAACTGCTGGTGACGGTGACTGTGATGAGGCAGAGGGAGCACAAGGTCTCACAAACTTTTACTTCAAGTGAAAATAAACTAGAAACAGCCAATATTTTCACATGAAAATGGTGATATCGAATGAGCAAATATATATTCTAACACAGCCTCCACTGTGTCTGCTTTGTTGGCTTGAATTACCTTACCTTGCCATTTGCTGATAAGGATTCTTGCTTTTGTAGAGCAGAATTCAGAGTCTCCAGTACTACTACTGTTACAGAAACATGCCATGAGTAAGTATCATTCACTGTGCACAGTACAAACATGAACGCCAACACACACAGACACATATGAATCTGAGCTCTTTACCTGGACGTAACGATATAGTGAGGACAGGAACCTTCTTCCCATTGCTTTGGTCTGTCTTTCCATTCACCTCCTCTTTCTGTTCCTGCTCTTTGATTTCCTGCTGTGACGAGACCATCATACCATGAATCCTGTTTGCCCCCTCTTTACCATCACCCCCATGTCTTTTATTGCTAAAAGGTCTAAAATTACCTTGTGGTTATGGTCAATGGTAGGCTCTTCCTCTTGTTGTTGTGTAGAGGAGGATGAGGGAGGAGGTGATGAGACTGGTCTGTGTGGAGATTGATTTGTCTTCACATCCTTGTCAGGGCTCTGTACTCTCTCTCCACCTTGTAAGGCTAAGGGCAAATCATCTTGTGCCGTTTCGCTGGATTTGGACTTTCCTCGATCCGATAGGTCCAGAGGCCCCTCATACGCCTCTCTCGGGCCTTCTCCATAGACCCCCTCAGGCTTGGATGGCAGGATTTTCTTTTTCTCCTGGGGCTTAGTTTGACTCTCCACATGCTCTGACAGACTCCTCACCCTGAACAACACAGTTGGCTCTTTGGCAGGGTGCTGAGGGGTGCTCTGCTTGTGCCATGGAGTCCCAAAGACTTGCCTTCTAGGGCTGGCATGTTGGCTAGTTGGGATCAGGTTGGGAAAGCGTGGCAGGTTTGGTTTGGGAGAAGGTTGCACTAACAGGCTGGCGCATTCAGATAAGGGCCAGGGGAGAGTAACAGGGCTGCTCTTGATTGGTTGAGGACGGCAGGGGACAGGAGCGTGGAGCACATGTCTGTTGGGGTTCACTTCTCCACCGGTTGAGGAAGAAGAGTGCTTAAGAAGGAGGGCTTGAAGAGGGCCGGAGGACCGCTGGTCCGGTCCTTCAACACTCTGAGCTCTAAGTTATGAGAAACAGAGGCCAGACAGATGGGGAGAGGTTAAAAAAGGTCATTAGGCCACAGTGGTGGGCAGTAATGGGATTCGTATTTTCAGTAACGAATAGTGTAAGGGAATACAAAAAGAGTTACGTCTATGATATGAGCAGTCGAAGCTGAGTGCTGACTTTCGATCGTTCCTCTTTGGCTCCCATAACAAGTATTTCAGTTTTTATCTTTGTTTAAATTGTAGCACACTCAATCACTGATTTGTTCCATTCACTTATTATTTACATACTCTCATATATACTCTCGTTTAGCTAGTTCCTATATCCCTTTGTCTCACCTTCTCTCTCCAACATGTGTTACACTTTGTTCTGTCTTCCAGGATGGTGATGCGAGAGTCTGCAGAGAAAGAGGCTTGTATGAGTCCTGTGAAAGTGGACAAGAGTAGAAAGCAAATCGTTTTTTTTTTTACCATAATTGTGACTATCCAATACCGCCAAAAATAAAGTAATAGTTTGACATTTTGGGAAAACAAAAACTTTCTTTTCAAGAGTTAGAAGAGAAGATCGATACACTCTCATCAACAAGCTACAGCCAAGAGATGGTTAGCTTAGCTTAGCATTCAGACCAGAAAATTTCATTATTTTCACACTTCTTAAGGATTAAACAAAAATGAGCTATAAGATGTTAATTAGTGAGCTTTAGAATTGCTGGTAGGTGGATGTTTTTTTCCCTTTGGACAGAGCCAGGCTAGCTGATTCCCCCTGTGTCTGCTCTTTATACTAAACTAAGCTAACTGCCTCCTGGCTATAGCTTCATATTTAACAGACAGATATGAGTGTGGTGTCGATCTTCTTATTTAACTCTCCGCAAAAAACTATATAACTCTCCCATTTCCCAAAATGTATTTCTTTGCCATGCACATGCACCAGAGATCATGGTACAAACTGCATTTAAATGTTTATGCATATGAAGAGTGAGCTGATTTAGAAACTTACAAAGTGTCTTCTGTTCATCCCTCTCATTTGTCTGTGTTCACTTTCTGTTTGATCAGAAAACATGAAGTTATGTAAGAATGACAGCATGATAATCAACAAACAAATGAACAAAAACCTTTCATCCTCCCAGCTCTCCTTCATCCTCACCTTCAGTTCTTTGGTCTGCCTCAGTTTTCACTGTAACATCGCCATCTGCTGGCTGATAGCTGGCCATGCTGGTTGCCGTCGTGACGAGGGCCACGGGTCCAGAAGAGGATGAGAGGTCAGGTGAGCTGTTTGGTTTGACCTCTGTGGTGGTGTTGCTGTTGGAGGAGTGGTCACTGTGACCTCTGCTATGCACACACACACACACAGTATTGCACAGTCTCTGTGTGAGAAGTTGCTGTCACGTGGACCACCACTAGGAGTTGACAGTGAGATCCTTTTTGAATTGTACCTGTTATGGTACTGGTCATACACGCAAAATGTATTGATAAGGTATGTCCATTTTGGTATACAAAATTGGTATAAAAAAATCAAACTATTTGTCACACAAACAAAAAATAAATACATATAGTGGTCACTCATTTGCTGCATTGACTACTACTATGAGAAATACTTGATCAGTAAAAATGAGAAAAAAAAAAGTTGTTTAAAGCTTCCTTTAGATAAAAGATTGACGCTGACTCATCCTAAAACTTTAGCATCAAACACCAAATACTCACATGCGTGCTGCTCTTAAATTCTTGATCTCATCTCTAAGTCTCTTGTTCTCCTTTTTCATGTTGTTCATCTCTCCTGCTACAACACAGACAACAAGTCATGATCAGAGCATTTAACAACAAAGTTGTCTTAAAATGTATTTTTAGTGGAAAGGAAAAACATGGACAGGAGGTTAAAAGAAAGTTGTGGGACGCAAACACCAAATACCAGAAGGGAAAGAGGAGATAGGACATTTTTGGTAGGGACGCAAGACTGATAAGAAATGTGAATGGATCACTGATTAGAAAGACATAAATAGATATAAACAGAATACCCAGTATTGAGATGTGCTGGAGGCTCTGTATCTGCGAGGCTTCGAATTCCTGCTGTCTTCTCTTGGCTACCTCCTGGGTTACTGTACATCTGTCACACAGCCCAGCTCTCAGCCTACACAAGCAACATCAAAACACACATCAAAACACACCTAATAACTAGACTGAGTTGAAAACACTCTACAATATTCAGGTACTAAATGTGTCACCCTGCGAACTTAAATACACATTTAATTATCCATTACAGCAAGGCTACGTAACAACTGAAAGAAGAAATAACACAAGTTTCCTCTTACAAATGCAACTTGAATTTATATGTAATACAAATCAGTTTAATACACTCAGGGGATTTGCTGCTACAGATTTACTTGGTCTGGTATGACCAGAAGCTTACTGTGGCTAACGTTAGCCAATGTTAGCAAACCTGAGGTAAATATGGTTGTATAAGAGACAGTATGCCAAAGTCCGAATAGTTCAAATCCTACACATACACAAAACAAAGAGCAAACTTAATATGGTTGAAAACTAAATGGGGTGTTTGTATGACATGATATTACTGTAAAGCGAGACTGTGTAACTTTTGAAAGAAGAAATTATTTAGTGATACCAAATTACATTTTCCACGTTGAGGCCATGACTTACTAAAACAAAAACAAAATGTACATCAGTACCTGTTTTCCAGTGTCTTGATGTTCTCTGTGAGTAATCTCTGCTGTTCTTTCATCTGCTGGTTTTTGGTGAACAGATCCTCCATTCGCTTTGTGTCACTGTTTTTATGCATGCACACGCACACACACACACACAAAACAACAATTAATCTACTGTCAAAACATAATGCCAATCAGATAGCAAGTCAGTCTTTCTATGATTAGTTAGATACAGAATAATACGTCTTCTCTGGAACATTCATTTGTAAATAACAGGCACTGTGGCTGAACAATCAGACACTGATGGGTTCCAACACTACAAAATGCTTCAGATTCGTTCTTTTTCTGTTTAGTTTCAACAACACTCTACAAAAAGCTCACTAACCCATTTTACTTAAGTTTAGAAGTATTATTAACAAAATATACTTGAAGTATCACAAATCATCGGATCATTATTATTGATGCTTCAGCATGTAAGCTGTACTTTAATGTTGTAGTTGGTTAAGGTGGAGCTGGGACTGCTTCATATACTGTTGGGTAAGTTACTCATATTTTTAAACTGATCATATGTTTTAAATCACACAGGTGTTGGTTGTTTTGATATATGTTTAAATATATTTGAATACTACACTTAAGCAGTGCTCTTTTAATATATTGTTTCTGTTTCTTACATTCTTGCATCTTGGTCTTTTTTTGTTCTCTTGCCAATTGAAGCAGCGACCATCTAATGATGAAAAGCATTGCATTCACAAGCCAGAGTAGTCAAATGGACCCGAAAGACAAACAAAAAGGATAATGTGTGAAGGATAATGTGAATTTCTTGCATGTAAAAAAAGGTTTCTGTTTGCAGCCAAATCTCAGTTTCAGATGTTCTACTTCCTCATACTGTAAGCCCTTGAATGCACCAGCAATGACAGTTTTCTAGGCCTCCATGGGGTCCATGTTTTGTTACGTGGCTGGCTGTTGAGGCATTTCCAACACTTACATGGGCATCAGTATAGGACCTAGACCGATAAATTGGCCAGGCCAATATTCGCTTATTGCAGATGTATTGGTATCGGAGTATGTTGCCCGATAAGTAAGTGCACTGGTACAGAAGTGCCAAAAATATGTTTGAGGAGAGCACTGACAAGTTCATTTTTCAACTTTAAAATGGACCCTTTGACATGTGGACTGGGGATCGAACTTACAACCACGTGATTAGTAGATGACCCGGTCTACCTCCTGAGCCATAACCACCAACATAAAAGGTTTATATAAAAAATAGATATTGGCTGAAATATCATTAGTGGATTTTTAGCTAGGTGGCTCTATGGACGCCAATGTCCATATAGAAATATCTGTACTAACTATCTGTGTAACAGTTACATTCAAATAATTAAATATTAACACTTAAATACTTAAACATTCATATTAGTATCTGCCTCAAAAAACCTAGTTTAGGGCAGGTACTAATCAGTAATGAATAAATAGCAACTGTCGTGCTGAAGTTGAAAACAGTGTTATCTGAAGAATAGTAGATGAGAAGTAGATTTTGATTGACAGGTATGACGCAGCCTATACAGTATATTACCTAGTTGACCCCAAATTTGTTCACATGGACAAAAATTGTCCATCTTAATAAATCAATCAATCAGGTATTGAGCCAGATGAAGTGGAAGAATGTTTTGATAGTGATTTCACTTTCTTCTACAACATTTGAGATCGACTCAAAGACTTTCTTGAATTAACTTCCAGTTTTATCAAGAATCTAAAACAATCCCACTCCTTTGCCAGTTGTTTTTTTCACTAGTTCTAAGGAGAACCAAACAAAGATTTTGTGACTCAGTATTAGACTGAATGACTTGTTACAACATGAGCTTCCTTATAAGCTAAACACGACACGGACGAACACAGAGCCAGGTGCAGGACCTGCATGCCTGCCTGCCTGTTCCACAAAGACTTCAGGCCTGAGCATATCTCTGACAGTGGCTGAACCTGTGTGTCACTAAACTTGAATATCTTGTCAACGTTGTCTAAACATGATCATCCAGAGACCTTGGGGAGGTGAAGAACCCACTTACCAGCCCTTCTTGTTGGACAGCTCTTGGATTTTTATCTGCCACCCTGTAAGTCAAAAACACACGCCTGATTATGAGGACTTGTGGTGAAATTATTCCTGCGAATTCTATGAGATTACCCGGGAGGAAACTTACCCTCCACTTCTCGCTCGTGGACCTCCCGCAGTTTAAGGAGTAGGTTGTTGAAGCACTCCATTGCTTTGGTAATCACCTTTGACCTCGAGTCTGTACAACAAAAGAGACACACAGAAAGATACAAATGTTTTTTTGATGGATAGAATGAAATTGTCTTGAATGCTTTTAAACTGAATTTTCCTTTTAGATGTATTAGACTTTACCGGACTTAACATTACAACCCTTTACACACCCTAAATCCAGTCCTTTTAATAAATAATAAAACTTTAAACTAATGGAATGGGAATATAGTAAGTCAGTCAGTTATTAAGGGCTTGGGCGTTATAGCCCGAGGACTTGGTTGTGCATCTGAGGACACACAGCGCAGCGCACTTTGCTGGCACTGCACTTTCATAAGCTGTCCCTGTTACACAAATGTGGGAGCAAATTTCATTGTTATATCAAGGATGATTGAAACTAGCTAGACTGGTCCTGCCAGGTCTGGCACTCAAGTCTGC
Source organism: Oplegnathus fasciatus (assembly GCA_003416845.1). Classification (NCBI taxonomy): domain Eukaryota; kingdom Metazoa; phylum Chordata; class Actinopteri; order Centrarchiformes; family Oplegnathidae; genus Oplegnathus; species Oplegnathus fasciatus. The sequence continues at coordinate 40,935 of NTHP01000320.1, read as the reverse complement.
AGTTTGTGTTTCAAGTACATGAAACACAGCTTTTACAGTTTGCGCATGTGTATGTGTGTACACATATATGTATGTCACATGGGGTCAATTTAAAACTGTGGATCAGTTATTTCAAAGTAAGATAATAAGGTTGTTTCTTGATTTAAAGTCTCAATGCAAACAGGCGACTTTTTTTTTGGCTCCAAACTGAAGTCCTTAATGTGTGTCACCTCTGCTCTCTGTCTCACACACATTCACATGATCACTTATAAGCACAAATACATGCATTGAATACTATTTAGCATTTTGATCAGTGTGGATCAGGCTCTCTCGACATGTCAGGATATGTCAGGCAAGTGGCTGTTCAGATCACCTCAGCAGAGCAAGAAAAGACCTGTCTGCCTTCATGTGCCTGCTCTGCTGTCTCTAGATTGTTATTCACACACACACACACACACACACACACACACACACACACACACCACACACACACATTATTTATTATTTCTGTGTAGTTATACACTATATTCCCAGTATATTCATCCTTAAACTCTATCACTACTGACACTACTGTATCACACTTCTATCGACCAAAGCATTCACACATTATGTGCAAATATGTAGTCCTGGATGCCACACACCTATAGAGAGATACAGGGCATGCAGATAACAACCTGGCTGCATAGCTCACTGCTGCCACTTTAACATAAGCCTTTCTCAAACACCTCCCATCTGCTGGGAGGTTTGTTATTTGATCGAAAACAGACTTGAGTTGTGAGAGGAAGTTTTGGTGTTCAGACCTCATTTACTGCTGTCCCACACTATCAGCTGATGCTGTTCTGAACAAATGGAGCAGCCAGGGTCTAAAAAAACATAAAGTGCCATTGGAAGCTATTGTCAGAGCTGCTTTGCTTTCAATACTCCCGTGGCTTCTCATTGTCAGCTTGTCTGACTGGTAATGTGGCTGGAATGACCATCGGTGGAGAGTGACGCTGAGTAAACTGTCTTGTCACTCATTTATTTTAACTGGGACAACCACAGAAAAATGTGTGTTGACAGAATGGCATTTATGAAAATAATAAGCGAGTGACAGACATTTTAATATTAAAACCTTCAGTCTGTTACACTTTACACTGTGTATGAGCTCCACCCGACACGCACACACAGACAAACTTATAAATACATCTCTTGTCTCTAATGTCCTCCATATGATCCCTGAGTATATGGAAAAGTGGTTTGTGAGCTGTTCTATTGCACATCGTGTTTGCTTAATAAAAAGGCCTCCATGTATCTTATTATTGACAAAAGCTTTATATTCACTTATCTAGACTTCATGCTGTATTGTAAATATATTCCTGAATTCATTTTATAACACCATTGTGCGTGGAAAGTGTAGTAACTGACCCTCAAACTCCCACACAAACTCACACACACATACACTCTGTAATGAGCATGAAAGGTCTGATAAGACTATGATCGTTTTCTTGTATGCCAGCTCAGTCTTTGCCCTCACTGCCAGTTGCACATACCTGCATCTACTCTACCCACCTGTCAGCCAATCTATTCTGGCCCTCAGGCAACAACTCACAGCTCAATCAATGGTAACTCACCTCACACAGCCGAGGACTCCTTCAGCCGTTCACTGCCGGGCACCGGTTTTGCTCGCTCAGACTTCAGAGATGGACTGAGTGATACAGAGACAGAGGGAGAGAAAGCGCAATAATGAAGAGAAAGAGAGGAGAATGAGGTGAGGTAGAACGCCCCACACCCTCCCCTCTCTCATCTCTCCACCCCAGAAAACCGGTTGGAGCGGTCGTCCCCTCAAGGAACACAAACACTGAGGCCTGGGCAAGTTCTCCCTTGATATTCCTGTTCTGCTGAAATCCCACATAACCGGCTAAACCGGCCCCATAAAGCCATGTAGGGATAGAGGGACAAAACCGATTGGAAAACAGAAACGTCCAGTGCAGAAGCCTACAACAGTACACTGAAATCAGAACCTAGTGAGACAGAGTTAAAATGATTTTATCTGATTAAATCATATTCATAAATAAACTTATAATATTGGCATAATCATAATCCTCAGAGCATGAAAGACTCTCACTATGTCCTAAACTTGAACCGACCCACTTAACAAGTGTATGGATGCTTGACACAGATGTTGTGATAATAACTATAGTATCCATTGTTCTAATTAGCAATAAAGAAACAATGTCTTGCCTGCTGTCATATGGGCAGCTGTGTGTGAAACGAGCCATAAAGCAGCGACAGGGTGCAGTGAATACAATGACTGTGGCACCGGTATGTAAATCGATTGAAAACAACAGACAATAGCAATGGCACGCATCTTGTCTCTGAAACTACACATGATACATACTTGATGTGAAAAACACCATTTCCTGATTCCTGAACCAGATTCATTCCTTATAACTGGCCTGACCGGGCTGACGCAGCATCTTCATCGTCACCCTCTTTCTCCTCCTTCAAACTGGCACTCCCTGCTGCCACAGGTAGCATAAATATCTAATGGATTAACTGCCAGTGTTCGCTGATGCATTCGGAAGAAACCTCAGAGAGAGACAGACAGAGGAGCTCGAGCACACCATTCACACAGAGGAAGAAGAGACAAGAGATGAGGCTAAGTCTCCTGGGGGATGGAAATCTAGATCCAAGACTTCTGGAGAGAAGCCAGAGGGATAGAGGGAAAGGTCCCAGGATGGCCGATGGTCCAGCACAGAAAGCCTTGGTACAAAAAAAGAGAGAACAAAGGAGGGGAAGACAGGGAAAGAGCAGGAGAAGAGAGAGAAAGAAAGATCGGCACACAACATGGACGCTCGCGTGCTTGTGGCTGTGTTTTTCAGAAAGTTATTAATATTTTCTGGCAGGAAAGACATTCACTTAAATTACTGAGGCTCAATAGATACACTGAGACCTTGGGTGGAGCACTGAATGGGCCGGCACAGACCCCGAAGTATGAAGGCCACAAAGACACGGAAAACAACTGCAAAGAGACACAAAGCGACCACAAAGACATGCAAGACAAGTCAAGCCAATTTTATTTATACAGGCCAGTATCACAAATCACAATTTGCTTCAAGGGGCTTTACAATCCGTACAGCATATGACACCCTCTGTCCTTAGACCCTCGACTTGGATGAGGAAAAACTCCCCCCAAAAAAACCTTTAACGGGGAAAAAAATTGGAAGAAACCATCAGGAAGAGCAACAGAGGAGGAATCCCTCTCCCAGGACGGACAGACAGGAAATAGATGTCAAGTGTACAGAATAAATCAACAACAAAATCCCAGC
>NTHP01000320.1:27121-37400 GCA_003416845.1 Oplegnathus fasciatus | reverse complement strand
TGTACAATTTGATGACAGAAATGTAGATTGTAGAACAAAAGTGAAGAGGATGGATCCAGGAGGACATCGAGCAACTTCAGAGATTGCCCGAATAGGTAGGACCTGATACACACCACCTCCTCTCCACCATGGAGACCTGGAAAGAGGGCAGGCCACACAAACACATGAGAGGACAGCAGCATTCACACAGATAGAGACATGATAACATGTTAACTTGGGAGAGAGGGAGAGAGGAGATTCAGCTCCTGGAGTCCCCCAGGAGCTGAATCTCCTGGAGGACGATGATCTTGATCCATGTTTGGATGAGGCACTGACAGCCTGGAGAGAGAGAGGTCCCGGGACAGCCGACGGTCCAGCGGAGAGAAGCCTGAGTGAGAGAGGAGGAGGAGGAGGAGAAGGCTAGGGAGAGAGAGGGAGAGGGAGAGAGAGAAAATGGGGGAGGGGCATGCACAGCTTGGTGGCTTGTGGGAAACAAGAACAAAAACAACAGAGGGTTAGAGGAATGTAGTGGTTAACAGAAAGTTTCAGTTTGTTAGTACATTTCTCGTTGGCAGGACAAACATCGACTATAAGTGCTGATGTTAACAGATACATTGAGACTGAAAACGACTCGCCGGAAGTAAAGTGGTAACAGGTACGAGGCCTGAGGTATCGGATGATAAACACTAATTGAAAGTTAAGGCGAAAAGATGTTTTCAGCTTAGATTTAAAGGCTTCAACAGAGTCAGACTGATGTCAGCAGATTATTCCAGAGAAAAGGGGCCCGATAGGAAAACACCCTGTAGCCAGCTGACTTCTCTTTGACTCTGGGGACACAGTATTCTGAGAGGGGAGAGCACAGGACGGGACATAAGGTTTGAAGAGCTCAGACGGATAAGAAGGGGTGAGCCCATTTATAATTTTATAAGTCATCAGAAGCACCTTAAAGCAGAGGTAGGTAACTTGTATAAAAATAACTTATAGCCATATTTGCTAAAACTGTCACCACGTCCTGAGAGTAGTACATGAGACAGATAATCTGGGAAAAAAATCATGCTCCTCTGGCTCCACCTGCTGCCCCTAAGGCCATTTGCAAGAATTCACTGCTCCCTCGTCAAAACAACCAATCAGAGCAGGAGGAGTATCTGATGGCGTGTCCTGCACACGCTGCACATGCGCGAACTTGGAGGCTCGTTGTCTCAGTCAGCCCATGATTGAGACCAACCTGCCAGAATGATAATGGTAACAAGTATGAGGGCCCAAAGTAATCACAGAATCAACTAAAACTCCTCACACACTTCTCTTTACTGACATGCAGCTCAGCACAACAGCTCATCTCACATCCAAAATGCCCTAATGCAACCAAAACACTTCACCCACATCTCAGGATCAACTCTGGTACCCGATCAGTGACAACAGTAACACGTTGTCACTCAATATATACTGACCATAAAAATCTCTAACAACAGGTAGCATTACAATTTGTGTCACTATTGTCTTTGTAAAAGTATCTTTCATTTATTTATTTAGCATAAACCAAGAGTCCATTGTAATAAAAATAAGGTCACTTCTTTATTGCATAAATTGTGCTACCTTACAGTATATGTCACAGAAATTAATCAGAAATGTTGCGATATTCTTCAATAGGCTTTTGAAACTAAAGTAATTTTGTGCACTACTCTATGCAAAAAAGGCNAAAAAAAAAAAGCCAGTAATGCAATACTAAACTACACATATTTACTATACATTCTTGTAGAGCTATAGAAATTCAACAGTGCTAGTCGACCCTGTCTTCTGCATTTGGCCATAAGTTTTCATTCACATCACAGCTTGAATTGCAATAAACCTGGGCGAGAATCGTTTTACATGCGTGTTCCATCCCTGGATATCTTCTGCCTCCTCTATGAGGTTGAGGAATGGAGAGTAAGGTGGAAGGAAAAGTCCTGGGATGGGCTGTAAACCACTCTGTGACCGGAAGAGACAGTGAAACGCCACATCGTCCCGAACAACTACAAAACGTTCTGGATTCCGCCTCACCCGCCCCCTTTCCTCACCTGGCACAAGTCTTTCGTAGAGGTCATCAAGGAATGAAAACACTCAGTGTCCCAATTGGAAGTTTATGCATTTTTATTTAGGTTTTGAACATGAATTTAACAGTTTTGACAATAGTATGTAAACATGTAAAAATGGAGTGTAAAGACACAGAGGTCATTGAAAGCGTTTTGAGTCAAAGCAGCGAAAAGTGATCCACATTGACTCCTGCTGTGCTGACTGTGTGGAGATTTTTGAAAAAGGGAACTCATATAGAGAAATGTGACTTAGCAATTCTAAAAAACTGCAATTGAAAGTTAAGGTGAAAAGATGAAAGGGGGCACGAAAGGAAAGGACCCTGCAGCCTCCTGACTTCTGTTTAACTCTGGGGACCGACAGAAGCCTTGTATTCTGAGAGTGGAGAACACAGGACAGAATACAGAGTTTGAAGGACAGCAGACAGGTATCATGGGGCGTGCCTGTTTATAATTTTAAAAGTCATTAGTGGTTCCCTAAAGTCTGACCTAACATGGATAGACAGCCAATGAAGGGAAGCTAAGATTGGTGTAATATGGTCAAATTCTCTAGTTTTAGTCATAATTCTAGCAGCAGCATTCTGAACCTCTCCTCCACTGACGTCAATAAAGTTGACTTGAATTGAATGCCCTCACATAGTAGTGTGATGTTTATTTTCATCCACAAGAGGGCCCAGTTGAACCTTGAAGCAGAGGGAGGATCAACACGGGTCTGGTGAGAGCAGCATATCTTCGAGGCCTTTCACTTTATGACGACCCAAAACGTTCCCATACTCCACTAAAGCAGCGGTCGTAATGAATGGCTCTTCACTGAAAGGAAGTCACGTAGAAGAGTGGAAAAAGTTTGGGTGGTTTGGGAAGTTGAGCAGGCAACCATGAGTGGAGTGTGTGCTGGGTGACCCAGGGGTGAAAGGTCAAGCCTGCAATTTATCGCTGTCCGGTTTCCTCTTCTGCAGAGACTCCTGAATCCCTAGTTTGATTGGTCAAGCTGAACATATTTAAAGTCTGAGCAAATGAGGAAAAAGCTGCAAAATCCAACATTAATATCGAAGAAATTTCTGCTAGAATTATTCCCCTCAGAAAAGTATGGACATCTAGCAGTTGATTGTGTTACTCTTTGTTCACAGTTCAGCTTGTAAGTAAATGGAAAGTGCAATATTTATTTTCCATCCAGTCTTAGGCTGTGCAGTCCTAAACTGATAGGGGAGAAGTGCCGTACAGGTCAGTATAGCCGGTCCTCAACACAGCCAATCCAAGAGGAACACGAGTAACATGAACAAACAGAAAGCTGCAGCTACACAATCCTATCAGAACATGTGTGTATTTTACAGGGTGAGTCTGTCTCAAGGGCTTTCGTGTACAATAACACAGATCTTAGCTAAGTCTGTGGGTGTATGAATGTGGGTGTGAGAGTGCGTAAGTGTGTTTGCTTGTCTGGGCTGATGCATTCAGTTAAATCTGTTCATGGAAAAACTTATTTTTTTACTTAATACTCTGTAAATTTAAGTAAAACATTTTAGATATGAGCTGTCATGAACTTGAAAGTAAATTTGATGTTTTTCACCTGATAAGATTTCTTATAATAAGTCTGGATTTCTGGCTTCCTGTCTTAAAGATACAATCTTGAAGATTTTCATTTAAATAAACATCTGTTAAGTCACTATCTATCGCCGAATGATGCAACACAATGGTGACTGAGCCTATGGCCCACTGATGAAAGCCTGCAGCATTTGCAGTATTACGACCCGGGTGTCGGGAGCGACTTCACCGGAACAATCACAAACGGCGCACAGTTAGGCTTTTAACGCAACAGACTCGCTCTTCATCTCACCTGCGTGCTGTTTTTTCTGGTCTCTGCTAGTGTTGTGTGTAAACGGTTATTATGGCCGAACAAACAAAGAACAGGTCGATGACTACAGACAAGGAAAGTGAAAGTGAAACTTAAGTGAGGTCCCAAAACACACCGGCAATTACCGATTGTTGCCATAGCTGCCGTGAAAGACAATGAAATGAAAATCTTCCAGATTACAACTTTAAAACAAGACTAAATGACTTACTAATGAGATTAGTGCAATTCTTGTTCCTAGATAACAAAACTTCACACAGATGATACCTGTATAGACCTTCAACCAACCAGGTTCTGAACCTACAACCTTCAAGTTGAAAGACATTGTGCCACCATGCCAACTGACTACTGGTGCTCGAGCCATGGCAGTGTCGATCAGTGGATCATCTTGGTCCAGACTGAAATAGCTATTCAACTATTGGATTGCCATAAAATGTTCTGTAGATATTCATGGTCCCCAGAGGATGAATCTCAATGACTCTGGTGCCGTTCTGACTTTTAACTTAGTGCCACCAGCTGGACAAAGCTTTCATGTATCTAGTGAAATGGTGGTGAACAAAATTATGAACAAAATATTATATACCTGCTAAACATCAGCATGTTAGCATCATCATAGTAAGGACACCATGGGCATGTTAGCTAGCTGATGTTAGCATTTAGCTCAAAACACAGAGTAGCTAGCATGGCTGTAGACCCTCAGTCTTGTTGCTATTGTTTTTATGACTGATGTCAACTGGCTGCAGACCAAATATCCCCCTTGGGAAAATATAAATATTGATTGATTGATTGATTGATTAATAGTCCTGTTCAAACAGACATGTCCCTTAGCAAAGCATAACCCCAAAATAGATAAAATTCCTAATTAAGACAAGGCAAGTGATGTTTACGTGAATTAAGTGAAACCTGCTCGCATAGTCAGCACTAGATAATCCAATCTTTACTCAACACGAGTCAGACTTGATTTTAAATCTAAATTTAAGATTGTCTCACTTACTTAGAAATGGTTTTTGCAGTGTATAAGAACAACAGCAGTGTTGTTTTCAGCCACAGCAGGAAGCTGTTTTTACTGAAAGAGCCCTCAAAAACACTCTTTACACTGCATGCATGCTTTACACTGCACCAACCGGCACCAAGACAAAGTGAGCGACTAGCTGGTGAACATAATGCAACATTTAGCAGGAGTTGGTGGAGTCTAATGGAGGTTTTTAGCATCTTTCAGCTCACTGTTTTGGTTTTACAGCCCACAACTTTGCTGTTGTGATTCACTTTCACCGCTTTAATCAGCGTTGTTTCCAGCCAGTGCAGACCAAAACGGAGCTAAAAGAAAAGAGAATATTAGACTTACATTCCTCAGGAGGCCAAGAACAAATGAGTGATAATGTTGCTTTGTCTCTGCAGTTGTGTTTATAAGCAACTGTTTGCTAACGCGTTCGCAATTTCAACTTTAAAGGTTAGTATTGTGTTTTCAGCTTGTTTCTGTTGCCACCAAGTCGCACAAAAGTGTTTGTTAATACAAGACTTTGTTTTATTCGGATCAGCATACATGAAGAAATATGTGCGTCAGAGTAAGTTGTATTTGTACAGGTCACAGTAAGTGGGTTAATTTGAGGGATATTATGTTTTTTTTGTAAAATGTACTCCTCAATCATGTGAGCTAACGTTAGTTCTGTCATTTAGCTAGTTCAGTTACTGTAGCTATGCAACAGATACACCCGCAGTTACTGGGTGTAAAAACTGATCTCAACATAAGAACTAGTTTGTGGTGCAAATGATTTTACTTAAGTGATCTCTACTTAGTTAACACTTACGTTACAATAGGCTAAATTTGAGCTTATTAGCAGGTGGTGCCTGATTATAAAATGTCACTAAGAGACGGTGCTATATGAGCATTTGCAGTTTTTCCACCGCAGTGTGAACAATTACCAAGTTTCCATCGAACCCACCGACCACTTTCACAGTTCTCTTTTTGGGTCAACACAGGGTGCTGTAAGTTACGACACCCACGAGCTGTAGGAATTTGAACCCGTCCTTAGACTTGTTATGATGTTCATCCACCCTCTCTCACTTGTTCTTTCTCCCTCCACCCTCCTCCTCCTCTCCTCTCCTGCACCTCTTATTTATGATCATTACCTTGACCTGCACCAGCCATCACTAAAACACTCACAGGCTTGTAAATCACTGGAGTCTCTCTCTCTCCGTTACATAAACAGCATTTCACAAATCTGTTGAGGAGGCCTAAGGGGCACTAATCAGACAGACATTGTCACTGTTTCTCTGGGAATATTACGAAAATGTTTGGATATCTTGTTCGGTTTCACTACTTCAATTTATTGACTCAATTAATCTATTTCCTATCCAAGAGGGAAGGGACTGTAAGAGCAATGCTTTAATTATCTGCAGTTTTCAGAGGAAACATTCCCAAAGGGAGAATGTGTCTTAGTAAAATCTTCAGTTAATGTATTGAGTCTGGGCCGCAGCACAAATGCTGGCTTGTTCTTACCCCATAGGCCAAAGCTTAAATCACAGTTAAGCTTGTCCAGAGTGACACACAGGGCAGCAGCATAAATCATACTCAAAGACTAAATGACTGTTAGTAGGTAGGAGGTTCAGAGTCTTGCTCAAGGGCACTTCAACAGGATGCATTACTGTTAATGGACACATCAGCCACCTAACTATGATTTAACCCGCATTTTGTGAAAACCATGTATCTCCAAAATATAGAGTTTTCATGAGCTAAGAAAAAAGGATTGTGACAATGCATTTTTAGATGCACTGGGTTTTTAAACAGGTTATTATTTTGGGGGCATTTTTGCCTTTGTTTCCATAGCGCAGAGAGAGACAGGAAATGTGGGGAGAGACACGGGCACGACTTGCAACAAAGGTCCTCCAGCCAGGAATCAAACTGTGGATGTTGTGGTTATGTAGTACAGCAGTTCTCAAACTTTTTGGTGTCAAGGACCCCCAGATTGATACACATCAGGCCGCGGACCCGTATTTGTAGTCTAAGGGATCCCCATCTGAGAAGATTTAATTATTCCATAACTGTCTATACTGTAGATTGGCAGATTAACAGTGAAGAGTGTGAAACATATGATCAGAATAGTCATAAGGCTAACTTTTAGTCTATGAAATAATAGTGAAATATTCAGCATTTTTCTGGGGACCCCGTGGAACCCCCTCAAGGACCCCTGGGGGTCCCTGGACCCCAGTTTGAGAACCGCTGATGTAGTATACACTTTAACCACTCATCTATGGGGGAGCCCTAAATGGTTTATCTAGATTAAGAAGTAACTCACCCTACTCACTAACTCTAACTTCTCAACTCATAAAGGAAGAGTTAAATTTTATCAAATTCTGAGATACCTGGTTTTCCCTGGACAGAGATGACTGTTACATGTACTGTATATCAATGTGCTTTTAATCATAGGAATGAGTTTCATTCTCTACACAAATAACTGGATAAAAAGTACATTTATTTATGTCAAACGTTCTGCTATAAAGTTTTTTTAATAGCCCCAATTATCAGTTATCAGTTGAAGAAATTTAATTCTATAAAATTTTAAAGTGATTAGATTGATGATGAGTAGCAACAAATGTCCATGGAAAGTGTTCATGCATACCTAAACGATAGTTAGACACACACACACACACACACACACACACACACACCCAGCAGATAAGACATCAAAGCAGCGGGCAGATTTACAAGACACTGTGGAGGGCCTTTAAAAAATACTGCTGCATAAATGTTTATGCAGCTCTCTCCATGTCAGGCACTAGGGGGAGGAGAGCATGGCAGAGCAGCGCAAGACCAGACACTTCGGAAATTAATGGCTGCCTATGAATCTGACGAACCCTTTGCGTTTCTGCGAGGGAGGCATTGTAATAGCTTTAAATGGTCGAGGGTGTAAATCTGTCCTGCATAGAGAGGCCCAGCGGCTTTGACAGGTGCACTCTGGAAATCTTTGACTGTGAATACAGAGGCAGTGGTGAGTGGGAAAGTGTGGTGCACAGGTCTTGTGTTAGACACACACACACACACACACACACACACACACACACACACTATTAGACACACGCCTCAGAGGCAATACAGGTGGCTTTTGTAAGAGTGTCCATCAAATAGCTTATATGATTACACAGTGGCTCTTAAGAGGCTTTGTTTCTGTTATATTGTACTATACTATATACTGTCTATGTACATAAATGGACACCTGTGCTTTTAGCCTATTACTGCATACGTACAGTTAACACCACAGCCCACAAATCAGCTAAATACATTATCCTTGAATATAAATGGCCGACCATCCGAAAACATGAGCCAGCTCCCTCTCTGGCTGTAGTGAATGACCTCATCAAATAAGGGTGCGAAGAGTTACTCTGCCAACCAGTCAGCCAGTCCTTTTGCTGATCTCCAGATAAGGTTGTGTGCGTGTATGTCTGAGTGTGTGCACATGGAAATTCTTGCACTATTGAAACCTCTCCATTACGCCACCCTCATACTTCCCACCCTGTGTGTGCCCATACGTACCCGGTGCATGTGTCTGAGCGGGTGTTTGTGTGCACGTGTCACTAAACCTCGGTCATTGGACTCATTGGGTGTGGGAGACTAAAGCAAAGCTTTGATGAGAGGGTGGAGCATTGGTGCTGTGTGGCTACTCCAGTATGTCTGCTGGACCCATGCCCATGTTTAGATACACACTGTCGGGTAGTCCAGGAGACACACACACACACACACACATATGAAAGTGCACTCTAAGAAACAAAGGTGCAATATTTCACCTTTGAACACTGAAAATGAACTATTATTGTGGTACAAAACTTTGAACAGGTGCAGCAATAAAAAGTGGCTTTCAGTGTGATTCCCTCCTTCTTGCTATTTTTGTCCCTCTCTGACTTCTGAATTAATGAAAAAGTTTAACTTAAAATTTTAATTTTTATACATAACAAATTAAACTTTAAAGCTGCATTAACTAGTTTTGTTTTTCACCACTTGGGGCACCAAAAACAAACTGTTAACACTGACGTATATTATATATTATCCACTCATTGATTTCTTATGGCTACGTGCTACCAAACGTCCAGCAGACAGAGCAACATTATCACTCATCTGAAGTCATATTTCCGGCCACCTGATGAATGTAAGTCTAGTATTCGCTCTCCTTTTAGTTCTGGTGTGGTCTGCTGGTTTGGTGCTGAGCAGGTAGTGTACAGTGAGTTTTTTTTAGAGCTTTTTCACTGAAAATAGCTGCCTACTGTTAAAACAACACTGATGAGAGTGTTGAGAGTGAACCAAAACAGTTAAGTTGCTGTAAAACCAAAACAATGAGCTGAAAAACACTATAAAGCTCTATAGAGCTGCATTATCTATTTCTTTTATTATTACTCACAACGTGTGACGCCTTCACATGTAACTGGTCATGTGATCCAGTTTTAATATTGAAGCACTGATTATAGCCACTTTATATATCATGTGGCCGCCTGAAACTGTTAATTTTGGAAATTATGTCACAACTGCGACGCCACAGTAACTTTCTGTTCACATAGTTGATTTGTTGCTTTATGACGGAGCTACAGATGTTTCCTGCCCGCTGCTGCTGGAAATAACGCTGACAAGAGCAGTGAGATTGAACCAAACGTGAAAACCAAAACAATGAGCTGAAAGATGCTAAAAACTGCTGCAGAGTCAGGTGATTATCAGTGGCTTCATTACTACAATACCTTTCACATTACAGTAATTTGGTCTATCTAAAAATATTGATTAGAGAAGCTTTAATGGTCTATTATTTTTCAATATTAACACTGAAATATGAAATGGTTGCCAGTGCTGCCAGTCTCACTGACAATCAAAATCCCAAATCTGCAGCTCTACACAGCTTTAAGCTACTCATTTTTGTGAGTCCTAACAACTCCTGCAGATCAACCCCTCTGTCCGTACAAAGCCCCGGATTGGATTAAATCTAATGCCAGTGTTTTAAAATGTTCTCTTTCTACAGTATCTGCCCATGGCAACTACGGTATGGTTAAGATTAGGGAAAGATTGTGGTTATGCCAACACTGTAAATCATTTTAAGCTGGTTCAACTTAATAACTTAAGTTGCCCTGCTACCTTAAAAAAACAAAAGAAAGGGCCAGTGGAAAGTCATGTTGGGAAGTCTGCTGACATATGAATCATGTGTCTTTAGTTTTAAAGCAGAACTTTCATTCAGTTCATCATTTCAAGTCACAAGAGTGAAATGAAAACCATGAAAACCATAAATTTTAAGTTGAATTACACTGAAATTAATAAAACTACACTGAAATTAATAAAACATATATATATATATATATATATATATATATATATATATATATATATATATATATATGTTTTATTAATTTCAGTGTA
>NTHP01000319.1:877675-912350 GCA_003416845.1 Oplegnathus fasciatus | reverse complement strand
TTTTTTTTTTAAATTTCCCTGCTAAAATGGTAATAACGCATCCAACACCCCCTGCGTTCATTCATAGGTGGTGACAGGTCTGGCTCGGATGTGACACAGAGGAGGTCCAGACCAGGCACACGGTGTCCCCCTCAAGAGAGAGAGAGAGAGAGAGAAGCGAGGAGGGCGAGCTGCGGGAGGAATACAAATTATACTCGTGAAAGGAAACGTCCGACAAGAAGAATGAGCCGAGCTGCCGGTGTGGAGCGGTGTTGAAACCGAGAAGATCTGAGTTGTTCTTCCTGCTGTCCGCTTCCAGCTCCGAAGAGGATTTAAAAGAAATAGTGTTTGTGTGGTCTGCGACTAAAACGGAGGGATGACAGTCAAGCTGGACTTTGAGGAGTGTTTGAAAGACTCTCCGCGCTTCAGGTAAGAGTTTCACCTGTGCTTTAGTACTGATGAGGATGTAGTCAATGAAAAACTCTGACTTCCAGCAGCAAAACACCAATTTATTTTAAGAATCTGGACAGAAAAGGTGGATAAACCCCTTTATACTGATAAAAAAGCAATAAATAATTTCATAATATTCATTTTTAAAAGTCTGTACTGTAATATCTTCCTGTTTGTGGCTGTTCAGACTCCAAAAGTGACTTTTAAAGCATTTAATGTTTCATTACTAGTCGATTTGAACTGCTGGTGCTAACAATCTGCAGTCCCTCTGGGTCTGAGGTCAAGCCATGTCATGTCACTGCAAGTGTTGGGGTCAATAAAGAGGACTGAGACACTACATGCAGGCCTGCAGGGCTGAAAACACTGATCTGAGGTCTGGTGTGGCTGCTCTGGGCTGCATTTTGATGTGTCACTGAACCACAGGAAGCTCAAATTGGAAATTAAACATCTTTCATCAGAAATAAGGATGTCAAGTTCTAGTGATGCAAACATGGCTTACTTAACTCGTGACTCTTTTCTGATATTTGTAAAAATCAAACTTTCTTGGCTGACTGTCTCATTTTAAGCGTCTAAAACCTCATTAAAAGCCACTAAGGTTCCTTATTATTCTGTCAGTGTAGCTCTGCTGCTTGTCAGATAGAGTCTACAATCAAATTTCTTTCAACACAACGTCAGCATCTGGTGTAATCAAAAGGGAAGTGTCGCTGAATTGGTTCTGCAAGCAGCTCAAGAGAGAGTTTGGCATAACTTGGGTGTGCCCTGCCCTGACAGTTTTTGGCATCCTGCCTGAGTCACGGCGGCTGGTGTCGTCTCCGCCAGCTGATTTGACATATTTCAATCTTGAGTCTCAGCTTATCTTTCTTCCTCTCTCTCTCTCTCTCTCTCTCTCTCTCTCTGTTGCCCTGTACTGAATTTATGAGGCTTGCACAGTGGTGGAAAGTTTGAGTTGTGGCAGCTACAGCGGTCAGGTCTCGTGTCAGGCCCGAGAGCAGAGGAAGGATCGAGGGTAAAGGGAGGAAAGGAGGGAGGGCGGCATGTAAACACAGTCAATCACACAGATAAGCAGGGAAAAATTAAGGAATTCTGAGGATAAAAAGAGGAAAAAAAACTGCACTGACAGCTCAGGACAGTGCTGCCTCCTGTTGCTAGGTAACGGCGAGGTGGGAGGGCAACAGGAAGTGAGGCGAGATGTGCTGAGGTGATCAACAGGAGAGACAGGAAGTGTGTTTTCTGTGGGGAGAACCACGGCGGAAACTCAGCTTTAGCTCTGTCCTTAGTTTGCTTTCTTACTCTCTGTCTCTTGCATGTGACAGCAATTCAGAGAGAAGTGAAAAGGATGTGCCTCTTTAACGAAGGAATCCTTTTATCCTCCTCCCCAGTGGCCTCCTGTTGGGACTTTTTCATCCTTCCCTCTCCTTTCTCTCCTTCTCTCCTCAGCTGACTTGTGATTTGGTCGTATTTCAAGAGGACATGACCTCAGACTTTGATTCAAACATCCCCGCACTAACAAACACAGAAGCACAAACAGTTACTGTCTGTCCAGGCCCTCCTCTCTTCTCTCTCCACTCTGTCTCGCCTCTTTCTTTTTTTTTCTTCCTCTGTCTCTCTCTCTCTTTCTCTCTCTTTCTGTCTCTGTCTCTCTGTACTGTTGGTGGAAGGCAGCGGAAACCACATGGTTGAGCTGTTGGTTTGAGAAGAGTTGAGAGATACTGACTGTTACGCCAAAAACCGACAAAGTAGCCATGCACAGGACCTCTGAGGCGCTTTTGTGCACATGTGTGAGAGATGTTTTGAAAAGGCCAGCTCTTAACTAAAGGGTATTAATCCATTACCGAGCAACGAGCATGCTGGATATTTGCTTTTAAAGTTCTGCAGGCCCACACAGCGTTTCCATGACTAAGCTCCGTTCAAACCCACAGAAATGTTATTTTAAAATGCTGCTCAAGATCTCAGGTTCTAAAAAAATGTCATGCTAAATTACAATGAAGTGAAGTGAGTATAAAAAGATGCAGAGGAATTTTACATTTGACGTATCGATGCAGCCATGAATGCTTTTTCTTCATTGAAGCAATAAGAGAACTAAATATAGAGCAATGTATGATATAGATGTATTTGAAAGCTTGAGCGGAAATGTATGGAGGCAAATCAGGGTCAAATGTCACTTTGAAAAAAAAAGATGTATGAAAAGTTAAAGTTGACGTACAGGCATTATTTTGAACCCTGAAAAACTTTATTATGCAACAAAATTATTTACAAAAGTGTAAAAAAAGTATTTATATTGGACTGAAATTTTGACATTTATGCACTTAAGTTAAGCTTTTTTCATAGTTGAAGATGAATATGAAAGAGAGTTGCATCTAATGGTCGTTTTCATTATCAATTGATCCGTTGATTATATTTTCAATTTCATGATTTATTCATTTTATTTATTTGTTTTATTTGTTTATATTTAACAGGCAGAGTGCCTGGACAGATGTTACACAGCCACCCTAAAAAAGAATACAAGATTAAAAATTTTAAAAAGTAATAGAGAGAATATCACTGTGAAGATGTCATAATGCTACACTGTTAGCTACAAATTACAACTTAATAGAGGTATGTGCTGAACAAGTCAATATTAATGTAT
Source organism: Oplegnathus fasciatus (assembly GCA_003416845.1). NCBI lineage: Eukaryota > Metazoa > Chordata > Actinopteri > Centrarchiformes > Oplegnathidae > Oplegnathus > Oplegnathus fasciatus. The sequence goes on along the minus strand of NTHP01000319.1, from coordinate 909,295 downwards.
AAAATAGAAAATAGTTGAAAAAACATTCCAAAGTATTTAAATTCACAGTGACATAAAAGTGAAAATTTGAGAAGTTTGAAAGCTGTGAACCTTCAAACTTCAACGATTAATCGATTATTAACATTTCTGTAAATTAATATAATTGATCATTTCAGTACTTCCTTCAACCTTTCACTTCTTTCACTTTCAGAGTTCAGTTTTTGTGAAATTGACAAAATGTTTGGCACTGATCTCTCTCCGTAAAACGTGAATATGAACACACTGGGGTTCGTGTGTTACTGTGAGTAGATCTATACTTTATTGACCTTTGACACTGAGCTCTGTTTGTGTGTGACTTTGTGTATTTGTGTGTTTCAGAGCTGAAATCGAAGTGGTCCAAAGCGATGTGAGTGAACTCGAGACGCGATTAGACAAGGTGAGATACACGCACCTACACCTACACGCACTTTTATAATATCACACTGAGTCACCGCTCTACTTTCAGAAACAATCCCTCCAACACACACAAACACACACACATGCAAACACAGACAGGTATCCATTGTTGTCGGACACTCGCTCCTCATGTGAAGAGGCAGTGAAGTGAGAGGTGGGCGGCGGTGGTTGAGGTTCTTTTCACCTGACAGCGAGCAGGAAGTAGCTGCAGGTGCTGCTTCCCCATCGTATTGTCCTACAACAGAGAGAACTACCCTTTGTTCTGCTTCGATACGATATTGTATATTCCCTATTTCGTGTTTGTGTTCATACTTTGCAGTTTCAGATCTATTCATCTGATAGGGAGGTCACATGTTGCGTTTCTGTTCCTTGATGATACTGAATAAACATGAATCAAAGTGCTATGTGACTCTTTAGCTCAGGTTTCTACCAAAAGAACGTGGAAATATACTGGAAGTCCTCGACATTTAACTTTCCCTGCAAAGCATCATAAAAGTGAGTGGTTTGTGTGAGGCAGCAGGGAAGCAAAACTGGGTTCAAGTCAGAAGTGCCCTTGAGCAAAAATCTGACACCTTAGCAGCTCGAGTGTTGCTGCGCTGTAGCTGAACTCTGACCTTACTGTCTAAGAGAGAAAGAGAAATTCTCCCGCTCCCACGAGTACCAGACATTTTTATTGCAGTATAAGAAGTAATCCTGTTTGTTCTGTTCTGCCATGATACCATGGTATCATGCTGTAACATGCCTGATCTGCAGACAGATTAAATAAAAGACTTTTGGATAAACGTTTAGACCATGACCATCAAAATGTTACTTCAGTGAAAGTTTTATCAGCAAAATGCACCTAAAGTGTCAAAAGAGAAAGTATATTGTATATTATGAGTTACCAATTTTTATTATATAAGATTGTTATTACTGATGCATTATTGTGTAAGTACTGTTTTAATGTTGTAGTTGGTGTAGGTGAAGCTAGTTTTAAGTTACTTACATACTGTTGGGTTGCTTATTCTACAGCAATATATCATATTTTATAAGTTGATCATATTTTTATATGTAATCTGCAAAGTAAGTAATAATTATAGCTGTCACATAAAATGTAGTGGAGTAAAAAGTACAAACTTTCCTTTTGAAGAATAAATGGAGTAGAAGTATGAAGTAGCATAAAATGGAAATAATCAGGTAAAGTACAAATTAGGGCTGCATCTAACTTATTATTTTCCTGATTATTTTTGTTATCAATTAATCTGCCGATTATTTTCTCAATTAATCGATTAATTGTTTGGTCTATAAAACATCAGAAAACTCTGAAAAATGCCCATCACATTATGTGATGACCTAATCAAATGTCTTGGTTTGTCCGACCAAGAGCCAAATCCCAAAAATATTTTATTTATTATGACCAAGAAAAGTGGCAAATTTTCACATTTCAGAACCTGGAACAATCAAATCTTTGGACTTTTTGCTGGAAAAGTAACTTAAATGATTAGTCAGTTATCAAAATAGTTGCTGATTAGTTTTCTGTCAAGCGACTAATGGACTCATCGTTGCAGCTCTCGTACAAATACCTCAAAATTGTACTTAAGTTCAGTACTTGAGTAAATGTATAAAATTACATTCCAGTACTGCCTTCAGAGAAGTGTGCTGCCAACATTCAAGAATCTTTCTGACACTTCGAAACCAACGGACAACTTCCCAAGAGAGTTAACACACCATATTTCCCATGATGCCTTCAATGCCCCACTTATATATCTGCTGCCTGCTTGGTAGAGACTGACTTATGTAACAGCGGGTCATTGTTATCGGCCCACTGTGGCTTATCAGGTATATCAGTATCAGTGTAAATGTTGGACAAGCTAAAAGAAACTAGTACATTAAAGGCTCGTTCACAGTCATCAAACTCAGTGTAGTAATAACAAGGGTAAAGCTGTAACTTTAGGTTGTCCAACGCTGACAGGTGAAGCAAAGCTAGCTAGACGTCAAGTAACGTCTGTTATTGTGGCAATTTCAAGGCAATGCTAATAAATGCTAAAATGTAGCGTTAACAGCACAAGAAATGTCAGTTAAACAGCAATATTTATCTGATGTTTGCTAACGTTAGCCACCACAAGCTACTGGCAGGCTGAAGCTGCTGAGTAAGGGTGTTATTTACTTCTTATGAATGCAAATCTTCATTTACAGTAGAAATAATGTGTTCATTCTTCTTTTTAAAGTACATATAATCACAGTCTGCACACAGTCCTGAGAAGAGGTCTGATCAGCACAGTAGGAAACACCTGTGTGCTTGCAGTTTAATGTATATTTAACCTTTATTTCTCTATTTGTTATATTTATTTTTATTTATATTAATAATTTATAGAATTTAAAGCTGCACTAATCAATTTGCATTAACAGTTATCGTCAACTTTGCAGTTTCCCCTCAGCTCTATGAAGCTTTATAGTGAGTTTCAGGTCGTTGTTTTGGCTTCACGGTGCACAATGTTACTGTTTTGGTTCACTCCACAGACTCATATTCAGTCTGTGGCTCACTCTCACTGCTCTCTTCGGGGTCGTTTCCTGGCTAGCCTTGTTAGCGACTAGCTGGTGAAAATAGTGGAGCATTTGGCAGCTGAAGAGCCAGATATTTCCCTCGTGGAGACCAAAAAAATAGCTAAAAGGAGCGCGAATATTGGACTTGCGTTTGTTGGGTGGGAGATTAAAGCTGCATTAACTGATTTTTGGCCACTTGGAAGTGGAACAAGCTGTAAACACAACATATCCTTAACTTTTAAAGTTGTTATGGCTAACGTGTAAGCTAACAGTTTACACATCCAGCAGGCACAAAGAAACATTAGCATTCATTTCGAGCTGCGTTTCTTCCATTACAAATGTATTTTTTACTGGAATTACTTTTTTTAAAAGTGTTACTGTTGAAAATGTAATGTTGTATGTACAGTTACTGTCATCTTGTATATCTGTAAATATATCTGTAAACTCTATATGAGATAAGGTAAGATATGACTTTATTCATCCCGAGGGTATTTGTTGTGCAGTGTGCAGGAAATTGTTGGGAGTTTTTGTACAATAAAATATTGGTGATATATTTATTTAAATATTTAAATATAGATATATAAAACCCAGTATTAAAAAGAAATCTAGCCTGTAAAATCCAGTAATGTTCTGGCTCTAATGCAGTTTAATGAACTCCAGACAGTATTTAACATAAGCTGGAGGTTATATTCAGCATGCGCAGTGATTACGCTCGATTAGAATAACCTCCATCTCTGGCTGTTTCATTGCCTTAATGTGTGGATTCCTGGAATAACTCCTCATTATGTTTAATTATTCACACTGATTATGACCGGCCATTAGTCACCTCAAGTGTCTCTTGTTCGGGTTTTCAGGAGGAATTTGACTGTGTTTGTTGCATGTTTGTGTCCTCCAGCTTGTGAAACAATGCCAGGCCATGCTGGAGGCAGGCAGAGTCTACTGCCAGACCAGCAAGAGCTTCGTCAACGGCCTCCGGGAGCTGGGACACCAGTGCTCCGGGGACAATATGATGGAGGTGAGAGCAGCATGGTGGCATACCGGTCGTCAGGGAGTTATTTATACAATCGTGTTATATCTCATGTCATTCTTCCACTCAGATTATGTCACATTTACTCAAAGAAAGTGTTGGTTTATAACTTTTAAGTACATTTGATTAATTTAACCGTCACGTTATGAATATTTTGCACACTATTTTGTTTGAATGAAACTAAATGGACTGAATTGAAGCTTGGAGCACAATCTGCACTCTAACTACGAAACAGAGACGGTTGTTTTCGATACAAAACATGACATTGCTGTTAAGATTTGATGAAATGCAGAGTCTGATCTAAGATGTCTGTCCTGCAGGAGTGTTTGGACAAATTTTCCAAAAAGCTGTCTATCATCTTGGATGCTCAGGGGGTGAGTCTGTCTGTCTGTCTGTCTGTCTGTCTGTCTGTCTGTCTGTCTGTCTGGGCCTTTGTCTCACTGTCTTTGCACCACAATCTCCGTGCATATCAGCAGCAGCATGTGGTCAAACAAGACTGCAGCACACTGTTGAACACGTTACATTTGACATTTAACAGTTATCTGTGCTCACTGTGATAGATCTGTCTCCTTTTCCCCATTAGGAAGTGATCGAGACCACACAGAAGGCAGTCAAGACGAAGCTGCAGAACTTTGTCAAAGAGTGAGTGAGCTGCTTTGTTTCATCTCATCTTTTTAGTTTTTCTCTCCCCCACCAGCATTAGTTTTGCTCATACACTCGGCCACCTTCTTCAGACTGAGTCACTCTCCTGCACGTCTGCCAACCATTAGCACATGCAAAAAATATTAGAGGCTTATGATCCTTCATTTTCCTCGTCCTCGTACTTTGTCTTGCGCCCTGCTCTTATTAGCGGGAATGATATGGTGGATTAGATGAGAGAGAGGAAGTCTCAAAGCATGTGGCAATAGTGATTAGCTGGATTTTTAGCCGGTGACACACTGTGAATGTGGTTTAACCCTCTGAGCTCGCAGGTCTTGTTATTAAACGGCAAACAGGAAGGCACGAAAGATGATTTCTTTACATAAGCTTTATTGAATCTAGACAATATAATACCACACAGAAAAACACATGAATAATACATGACATAACAACAACTGCATTTAGCGCCAGTCCCTACCTACACAGTCTGTCGACGCTTAATGGACATCACCGTGCTAATATGCAAAGTAATATTTGCAGGTAAATAATCTAGAAAACGTGGCCAAACCTTCAAGAAGAACCTAATTTCACTAACTTATTTGTCAAATAAAGGTTAAATACTCACAGAAGCGTACCAAATGTTTCCTCTTTCCTTCCCTTCTGGTCTCTCAGGGATGTTCGTCGGTTCAAGGATGTGCGCAAGGAGTTTGAGCGCGGCAGCGAATGCCTGGAGGGGGCGCTGGTGAGGAACGCTCAGGCCCCGCGGGGCAAACAGCACGAAGTGGAGGAGGCGAGCAACGCTCTGCTCAACGCACGCAGGGCCTTTCGGTCTGAGGCCCTGGATTACGTCCTGGAGGTGAGAAAGAATGGTGGAGGAAGTGAAAATCATACTTTTTCCACCACTTTTCCACTTTGTCTTGGGTTACAGGAATAAAAGAGAATCTCCTTTATTACTGTAGTCATTGAAAGACTGAATCTCTTAAAGTTATTGAGACTGCTCCAGGAACTGCACTTTATTTAGCTCTATATATTTGGCATTGATCTTAATCTTATCTTTCACTTTAATGAACAGGATGGTAGTAGTGTTTCTATTTTTGGCTTATTTGTTTTTATAAATACTGTACATTGTATTGCTTCTATGTCCTTGACTACTGATTGTTGCTGTTCATTGTCATCAGCGTATGTCCGTGACCTGTGTGTTAATGCCTGCATGCAAACCAAATTTCCTCTGGTATAATAATAATAATAAAGTTGGAGTATTAATTAATTAACCTGCATTTGTGTGTGCGCAAAAACAAGCGTATACAGGCTCCACTTCAACTCAGACTCAGTCACATAACCAGATTACGCAGGTACCAAGAACAGCCTGGATAAAATAAAACAGCACGTCTGATTATAGTTGTGCTTTTGCTGTTTTGAATGATAACAGGCTTGCCTCGGGGCTTCTCTCCACACTTGTGGTTGTGGCTCCCAGAGGTTTAACTGGCCAGTGAGTGTTTTTTTTTTTTTGGTTATGGAAACATGAACACTGCCTCCAACCGCTGCTTCCTTTTGTTTCAGATTAATGTCATTGAGGCCAAGAAGAAGACAGACATCCTGATGGCAGTGAGTTCATGTTGACCTATTTTAAGTTTTTGTAAATATGTGGTGTCTACATCTTTAAAAGTTTATACTCTACTGCAAGTGTCTGGGAAGTCCTCCCCCCTCCCAGTGTCTGCTGTGCTGTGTCCTGGATTTCCTGGGTATATCGTTAGAAAATTGAATGTAAGAGTTCTTATAAATGTTTTCTCATGCTTCCCGTCAGATGTTGTCACTGATGGAGGCCCAGGCCCAGTTCTTCCAACATGGCCACCAGTCTCTGTCAGAACTGGACGAGTATCGACGAAAACTGAATGAAGAGGTAATTGTTTTGATAGAGCCTGATTGATTCAATTTCCTTTGCTACAATTGTGTTTGCACCGCAGCTCTTGTGAGGGGCCAACATGATGTATGAAGACAGAATTGTACAAATACTAAGTAAATAAATAACAGCTGAGCAGGAAAAAGAGACTCTTAGCTGATTAAGTCTTGTGTGGAGTGCTTGGTAAGAGTCTACGAAAAGTGAATAAAGATGTGCGTCTACTTATCATGTGGAAACAACATAACACAATTACCCAGATACTATTCTTTGCTATAAGCTGATATTATCTTGAGATATAAATTATTTGATGTGAAATCTTAAAAAAAACAAAACTTGCCAAATGAAAGAAATAGTTTTACATTTTGATAAATACGCTTATTTGCTTTCTTGCTGAGAGTTATTGTAACATTAGATAAGAAGATTGAGACCACTCTCAAGTCTATACGCTAACCGTGGAGCTAGAGCTAGGAGGTGATTAGCTTAGCTTAGCAATAAGACTGGAAGCAGGGGGAAACAGCTAGCCTAGCCCACTTCAAAGTTTAAAAATAAATCTATTTCTAATTCTAAAAATTAGTGCTGGTCGGCTTATTTTTGATCTTTGGACATCACCAGGCTAACTGCTTCCTCCTGCTTCCAGTCTTTATGCTAAGCTAGGCTAATTGACTCCGGGCTCTAACTTCATACTTAATGTACAGACATATGAAAGATATACACTCAGTTGCCAGTTTATTAGGTACAGCTAAGTGAAACTAATGTGGTCTAATGCAGCAGTCCAGCAATAAATCATCCCTTCATAAAGGTTATAATGTTCCGTTTCTGTTGAAACTGTTTTAGAGAGGTGTTGATTCAACTTTATGGACATTTTAGAGGCTGCAGTTTGTGGAGCTGTTTAATTGTATCACCTTATACTTTACTCTACCCTCATTGATATAAATGGATTGTACATAAAATTAGAAACACTTGTCCGTATGATGCAACGTAATTTTCCACAAAATACAGGCTCCAAAATAACCATAAAGTTTAATCAACACTTCTCTAAAACGTGTCCAAACAAAAGTGATCACTATAAACTTCATGCTGGTATAAAGTAAGGATTTAATGCAGGGTTGTTGTATTACACAGCATTAGTTATAGCGTATAGTGAGTGTATATTAGATTTTAGCAGTGAGAAATGAGAGGAAGGTATTTGACAGAAAGCAAAAACAAACATAACAGCACAAAGGTCAAGATGTCCAGCTGCTAATGCGAAACAAAGAAACATTTGTTTAAACCAACTGTTCAGTTGCTCTCAAACCTAAAAAGAGTAACTGTTTATGGATAAACTCATCTCAAGCTCCATTAGTAGCTGCTCTGGAGCTTTCACTTGTGTCACTTGAGCTTTTTGTCGGCAGATTAAGTTTGCCCATTTGTCATGTAATTGTAGATGTTCAAATTTTGCTATTTAACACATTCTTGTTAATGCTGGCTGCATGTGGGTCACCACAAGGTCCCTGTAGAAGCTGTTCTGGAGCTTTTGACTATATTGTACGATATTCCTCACTCCCTGTGGAGGTTTTGACTAGTGGTGAGAAATAGTTTGATGAGCAGCTCTCTGTGTTGTTTGTATCTGCTGCTCAACATCACACAAGGGTACAGAGGTGGTGACATGATGGGACTGGATGGAGAAAAAAAGCAGTGTTTTGCTACACACGAGCTTTTTTGTGTGTTTTTTATTTGGACCTTTCTTTAAACTTTGCCTTTTTATTGAGAATGTTGGATAGTTTGCCTCCTTTAGCCTCTAACAATTATGTGGGGACAAGCAAAAATGTTGGGAATCACTACTCCAAGTAATTTCGACAGTTAGTGGTGGTAATCTGTCTTAAAGGTAAAGTAGTGTGCCAGTTAAAGAGAAGATGACCACAATGCATGTTTGAAACATTCAAAAAGACAACAAAAAAAGACTTTGTAGATATTTTACTAGGCAGGAAATGGATTAAGAATGTTTATTTTGGCTTAGGGATGTATCATACATGTTAAATGTAAACAAAAACATGTTTGTGTACAATAAACCACACAGTACCCAAAATGCTGTGTGGCTAAATTGCATCAGATGAGCTCTTGGTATCTTTCTAAGGGGGCGGGGCTGAGGAGTCACAAGATGACATCACACTATCATCGTGACAGGAAAGACTGAGCAACAACAGGAAATATTTCACATGGCTGTGTGTGTGTGTGTGTGTGTGTGTGTGTTAGTTAGTTCCTGCTCTTGGACTGTCTAAACTGGAAAAACTTTGCACCATCAACCTTGAACATCAGCAGTATTATTACACTTAGCAGTGTTTTTACTACATGAAAAGAATTTAAAACAGGAAATGAATTTGTCAACAAAGCTCTTCCTGTTTCAACAGGAAATGATAGGCACAAGAATAAGCAGATGAGAGAGAGACGCTGAGGGATAATACACTAAATGGACTCTCTACAAGAGAAAACACCAGTGTTATTCCTCAGTTTGGCGCAGGATGTAGGAAGAGGTTCAACTCTTCCTAATTCCTGTTTCCTGAAGTCTCCATGAGTGATAACCTTCCCTGAACTTGTTAACGTCTCTCCATGTCTGTCTTCCTCGCAGAGGCAAACATGTTATAGAGGAAAGGAAAAAGGGGAAAGTTGTCCTTCAGTACAGTGAATAGACAGAAAAGACAGGAAGGACAGCACGAATAGAAAAGAGAGAAACATATATACATAAACCAGAGTCCATGCATTTTTTTACAGGTTTTTAGAAGACGTGTCTTAAAAAGAAGTTAAACCTTTCACTGATTGTCTTTTAATTACATTTCCAACAAAGTATCAGACTGTTGTTTTAGTTTAAAGCTAATATTTTCTCATTTCTAAAATTCTTCCCTTTTTTACCCATTTCCCCATTTGTTTTTGTCTCACCAAATGCATTTAATTTCACAATTTTTGCTCTGGTATTATATAGGATTTCCATAAACTTTAGTAAGGATTGGTTAATGTAAAAGTGTAGAATAGCTCAAATATGGACTGGGTTTTAATGGCTTGAGTAAAACTGCGAATCAGTTAATGTATCTGAAAGCTAAATAGATTATAATAAGAGCTCCTTAGGACTGTTGATGTTGGCATCCTGAAGAAAGCTTCACTGAGTGAAATGCATTATGAGAGTTATTATGAGTGGAATGATATACATCATTTAAAAATCAATATTTGTGTCTGGAGAATGACTTCTGTGTCTATTTCTGTTTCAACAGCACACTCAGTTTGTCCTAAACTCTGCCCGGGAGAAGAGAGACATGGAGCAAAGACATGCTGCAATCAAGAAAAAGGTAATACATTTACAAAAAAAGACACTTAAAGGCACCCTTTTACACATATAAATCTATATAAACCATATATATGTATAAACCACAAGGCCCTTAACCAGAGAACTACAACTTTCAAGTAATTTCAGTGACACTAACTGACTTCTTAAATATTTCTAAGGACGTGTCCTACGATGACTCCATCATGGATTTCAACGCTGACGCAGCTAACGGGATCGCCATGGAGGGATACCTCTATAAGAGAGCCAGCAACGCCTTCAAGACCTGGAGCAGGTACAAGTTTACCCATGAAATCTCACACACAGAACAGCAGCATTGTCTTTTATGCTTCTCTCCCATCACACGTCTCACTAAAAAGGGCTCAAATGTCCGCTGCTTTGGAAAATAGTTTCTAAACTGTGTGTCCACTATTTGTCTTTCCTTTCTTTGCTGCTGCAGCAGTGATTCTAAAGGTTTAATCCTTGACTTTATGACCTTTTCGTATTCTTTCTCCACTCCAGGCGTTGGTTTTCAATTCAAAAGAATCAACTGGTGTATCAGAAGAAATTCAAGGTATGTTTTAAATAAATGTCTATTTTTGAAATGCTTCTTAGAAGGCTTGACTAGCCAAACATAGAAGAAAGGACTCTATAAAAACACACTAATGTGCACAATAACATGCACACAGTCTGACCTGCATGCTTTTCCTGTCTACGTCTCTCTCAGGACCAGCCTACAGTTGTGGTGGAGGACTTGCGTCTTTGCACAGTCAAGCCCAGCGCCGAAAATGAGAGACGATTCTGCTTTGAAGTGGTCTCCCCATCAAAGTGAGTTTACGTGGGCGAACACGTTCCGTGCATTCATGCGTACGTGTGTTTAGGCGATGGTGTAAAGTGCGTGGATTAGAGCGTCCTGCAAAAAGAGGTTGTGAGAATTTCTCATGCAGTGAGAAATGACATGATCACTGTGTGTGTGTGTTTGTGTGTGTGTGTAGGAGCTGTTTGTTGCAAGCAGACTCGGAAAGGCAGCAGCAGGCGTGGATCAGCGCTGTCCAAAACAGCATCGCCTCAGCCTTTCAGGAGCGCAGAGAGGACCCACACAGCCCAGTGAGAACACACACACACGCACATAATACACACACACACAATACACACACACACACACACAATACACACACATTATCTTCTATATCTGCATTTTTTAGTGGGAGTTTAATCCGAGGAGGTACAGAGGAAGCTGTGTGCCTTTGTGCGTCTCCTCATTCCCGTAATTGTGTTTGTGTGTGTGTGTGTGTGTGTGGTTATCAGAGACAGCGCTGCAGCTCTGTGTCGGCGAGCAGTTTGGGAGGAGGGGGAGGAGGGGGAGGAGTGGTTCAGGAGAGCGAGGGCTGCAAGGCGCTGGAGGAGGTTCAGGCGATCCCGGGGAACAAGCAGTGCTGCGACTGCGGGGAGCCCGGACCTGATTGGGCCTCCATCAACCTGGGCATCACGCTTTGTATCGTCTGCTCAGGAATACACAGGTACTCACACACACACACATACACACACTTGGCTTGAAACCTTAGCTTTAATGGTTTCCTTCTCTAACAGGAGCCTGGGAGTCCATTTCTCTAAAGTACGCTCCCTCACTCTGGACTCCTGGGAGCCAGAGCTCATTAAGGTAATTTAACCTTTTAACTGCAACAGCTACACAACCTCATTATTACCTTTTCTGTGTTAACAAAAGGTTCCACTGAGTATAACGATTACGCAATGCATTATGTAACAGTTTACTTTAAATAAACTCTCCACTGAAGAAGGCACCGAAATAAATTCCATTTTTTTTCTCACTTCTTTGCTTCCCTTAGTTGATGTGTGAATTAGGAAACACAGTAATCAACAGGATCTACGAGGCCCGGATCGATGAGATCACCATCAAGAAGCCCCACCCCTCCAGTCCCAGGTACAAACAATCAACACTAACTAACACTAACGCATTAAAGGGGCATTCCACTGATTTTGCACATGCAGTTCAGTTCACTCGTCATAGAAAGTGCGACTCAGTCTGAGAAAACAGTCGTAGACTTTTAGCAGAAACTAGGGCATGGAGTTAGAAAGATGTGGACATGTATGAAAAGATGCTTTTGGTTGCATTATGGGAAATGTAGGACCCAGCATTTCTGGAGTTTGACCCATAGTAGTAAGTAAAAGTCAGGATATCTCTGCCACTGCTGCTTTGAATTTGATGATTCTTTGATGATGATTTGTCTCAGTCTCCTAACTTTGTGGAAGCGCAACACTAAATGGTTGGAGTTCCCCTTTAAGTCGGGAGAAACTAACCTGATTTATTTGGAAATTAAAGAAGGAACGAAAAAAGAAAGACATTTTTTTTATTTCTACTGTCTGAGACTTTGTTTTCCTTGAGCTGGATTTTCCCCAAACATTCCTGGCCTAAATTCTTATAATTTCATCTCAATATGCTTATTGTAAGAGTGTCAATCAAACACTTTTTGATCTGTATCACAGCATCCATCTCAACTTCTGGTGACCAAATACAGCTTCCATACTAGACATATTGGTTTATTGAAATCTTGGCAGCAGGTTGTCACGCTTTGTTGAAGTTAGATGTCAGTTTTGTTTGGTGTTTGTGAAAGCAGTGCACATTGTGACTACTTAGCAAAAAGAGCAATTGATACAGTAGGTTTGAGCTCTTAGGTATTGGAGATGGTCTGCCATAGCTGGTAAACCACACATGTGGGAAACCCATAATGGTTTGATTGATACTTGCCTAAAGTGCCTGTTAAGGGGAAATTAACTTGCACATTAAAGCCAGACTGCTCGGGAAAACCAAGTCTGCTAAAAAGGAAAAATAAATTCCGCTGAATGGAAGTCAGCCCTGATGTGAAAGCAAAAGACAAAATGAATCACATGGAGTTAAATCACAAACACATTTACAGAAGTTTACAGTTTCTTTGTGCATTCTATTTATCTAATCATGTATTAATACATTCATTTATTTATTATTCAACTGATTTAGATTTAGATTTTACTTGTTTGCCTGTTTGCAAATAAGTCATGTTCCTCGTGGTCCCCCATAATGAGACTGTTGTACACACCTGTACCACAAACCTTGTCTTTAAAGGAACTTATTTCCAAATGATAAAGATTTTCCAGCATCATTTATCAAGCTGTTGATCCAACAAAACACTCCAACAGAAACCAGCAGAGAAACACACTCTTCATCTCCTCCTGCTGTTATATTGATGGTATTACATAAAGGTGTGATTCTGCCTGTGGATGGTATATTTGTACATTGATTGAAGACTAACTTGCCTCACCTCTTGAGTGAGAGTGAACTGACTCCAGCTCTCCACAACCCTGAAAACTTTTATGTGTGTTGAGTTTAAAAATGTACCTCTGCAGACATCTATGTGGTCTACAGATGATTGTATCAGCGGCCTACAACTCTCTTTAGACTTATTTTTTGACTTCCTCTTCTCTCTGTTGTGTCGCAGCAGACAGGAAGTGCCACAGGTACACGATACAGATGGTTAACATCGTGACTAAAGCGTCCTCCGGAAACGTGCCGTGAGGCTGCATGCTTTCCGCAGCATGAGCTTTCAGTCTTGTCTTGTCTGGGCTTATATTATTTGATTATTTTGTAGTCTTACTCTGTTTTGGAGTATTACTTTTATTTTTTTTTTCAGCCACATATTGACAGCTTTAATGCCTTATAGTATGTAGCTGATAGATAGATTTAATCGTTTTAAAGTGGTAGAAATCTAATTTGTGCTGTAATTAAATAGTAAAGGCACTTTGAGTCTTCAATAGACGTCTTTTTAACAGAATTTATGACTTCATTAAAAGACACTGAGTGCCTCAGGGACATGTGTTATGCATTCTTGTCTCACAGCTGCAAAAGCAAGTTGTGGAGTCACACTGAGACCAAGTCAGAAACATACTGACAAATGCAGCCCTGCATGTCGGCTTCTTTTCTTTTCTACATTGTCTCGTTTTTGTGAGAGAAGACTGCTGAAGAAATACGTACTCCCTCCGTCTCTCTTATTCTTTCTCTCTTTCTGACCGGTCATTTCTGTGCCTCAGAGGAGACAAGGAGTCATGGATCCGATCGAAGTACGTTGAAAAGAAGTTCATCCAAAAGCTGCCCGAGACCGGCAGGAACCCCCTGCTGAGGCGATCCAGCGCCCGGAGGAACCGAGCAACCACGCAGGACCGCACCGTGCAGCGACCGCCGCTCAAACCCAAACCAAACCGAGCCACTCTGCCTCGGGTCACAGGTAAAAACTGATGGAAACCAGTGGGCTTTTAAATGTCTAATAACTCAGCTGGTTGCTTGCTTGTTGTCTAGTTCATCACTTACTCCTGCTGACGTCAACAAAACAGAAACACACACACACACACACAATCCTCAAACTTGGTGATCCAGCAAAAGTTGATAATCCTAAGGGCCTAGTCTGCTGTATTTCATGTGTGTGTGCTGTCAGCAGGATAAACCAGTTATCATCTCTCTTTCTCTCTCTCTCTCTTTCTCTTTCTCTTTCCTCAGGGCTGAGCCCCAGTGACCTTGTCCAAAAGAACAATACAGGCTTTCACAAAGGTGAGATAACACACTCTCATGCACACATGCTGATGCACACACCTGACCGGACAACACAAACAGGCTTGTACAATGTGTTTAACATGGACTGTTGAACTAGAACATTTTATGAAACTGAGCCTCTACAGGAGGAAAAAAATATGTCAAAGCTTCATTTTCCTTGCGACAAAAAGAGAAAAGTTAACCCTCTGCTCCCCGCAGATGTGGACGAGGAAGAAGAGGATCTGAGCGGCCTTCACCCCGGGGCGCTGCTGTACCGCTCGGCATCCCTGCAGAACTTCCCTGTCATGGCCGACGCTTTGGCCCACGGAGCTGACGTCAACTGGGTCAACATGGCCGAGGAGTCCAGCACGCCGCTGATACAGGCCGTCTCAGCAGTGAGGACAGCATTAAATTTTGATGTTAATATTGATGATCCCCAGAGGATGAATCGTGATGGTTTTGATGACCTTCTGGCTTCTCCTTTAGCACCATCATCAGCAACATTTTGGTCAATTAAATGGTATCTGAAGCTGGATTTTCAAGAAAATTGTTGTGAATATTCAAGATCCCAAGAGGATGGATCCTTAAGCTTTTTATTTACCCCTTGGCCATTCCTCTATCACCAACATCAGGCCAAAGTTTCCACTCGTACACGAGCAAAACCAAAGATGTGTACGAAACTGAAATTTACTGAACACATTCATGCTCCCCAGAGGATAACTGCTCTCATTTTGAGAGCTTTCCTGTACCATCACCCTCGGTTTGTGTAGGTTGTGTGAATGTAAAAATATATAAATGGCAGCTCACGTGTTCCTGCTTCCTTCCCAGAATTCCCTGGCAGCCTGCGAGTTCCTGCTGCAGAACGGCGCTAACGTCAACCAGGCAGACAGCAACGGGAGGGGACCGCTTCACCACGCCACCATCCTGGGTCACACTGGGTAGGACACACACACACACACACACACACACACACACACACACACACATGCAGTCACACAAATGTAAGAGCACCATGTCATAGAACAATTGCCAGCACACTAACAAAAAAAGTAGAAGGTGACCAAAGCTGACACAGTGTGAAAAAACGTGACAAAAAGTGAATGAAAGGGCCATCATCATCATCATCATCATCAACACTTACAGACCCTCTACAGACATAAATCAGACTAACAACAATGAACAATCCAATACATAATAATTAAATACAATAAAAAAGATACACACACAAATGCAACCAAAATTACAGCAACAGAAAGAAAGGCAGAAAGGCAAGAGGAGAAAAATAAACAGATTACTTTATACACACACACACTCAAAGAAAATCTACTTAAGCCGTCTGGCACGGTGCCCAAAACCATTAACGAGGCTAAATAGATTCACTCTGTTTGCCCAAATCACATTTCTGTGTTGTGTGTGGTGGGAAATCTCAGCACAAAGCACAGAGTGATGAACTGAAACAAAAATACAAAAGAGACTCCTGAAGAGCTGCGAGCAAGCTGGAGTTTAAGGATGTTTTTTTTTGTGCAGTTGACATAATTTATAAGTGACGTGACAAATGTTTCATTTCAAAGCAGTGCACAGTCGCCCACAGTAGCTTTACAGCAACATGTCCACTAAGCAATCTTTGCCAAATGAACGTGGTTGTTTATTTGGCAAACTGAAAGAAAGAAAATGTAGATAACATGGAGCACATTATTACACTGAGTCCCACCTGTACCTGTACCGCTTATCAGAATCTGGCTCTAATCTCGTCTGGCCTCGGTCAGATTGCAGACTTCCGCTGTGGAGCAAGTTTGGGGCATCATTTAAGAGTAAAGTTTTATTTCTACAGAACATTCAAGAACAAGGTTTTATTTTAGACAAATTTATCAAAGATCCTGAAGTGTCTGAACTCATTTATTGAAAGATTCTTGCTCAGAGTCCCTTTTTGACCAAATAGCTCCAAGAACTAACACAGGAACTTTATTCAGGACCAAAACTAGGAACTAAAAGTCCCCTTTGTATATTCCTGTTTGCATCTCCACTCCATTTGAAGAACCGTGAAGATTAGCCTCCGTTTGAAACCTGGATAAAGTTCCTGAAATGGTTCCTGTAGAAACTGGCTACAGAAAGCAGGGGTCACCTGGCTGTCGGGGGGGGGTCAGGTTTTTGTTTTTAAGACTTGGGTGTCAACGCTCTATGCTATGCACACACACTCTCACACTCTTTATGTGTCTTTTTGCTGTCCCAGGTTGGTTTGCCTCTTCTTGAAGCGAGGAGCAGACTACAACGCCAGAGACAAGAACCAGAAAGACCCCATAACTATCGCCGTGGACAATGCCAACGCGGACATCGTCACTTTGTGAGTACTCGAGGCGAGAAAAACCTTGTATGTGACCGTGTGTAAAACCAGTTAACAACAGCAGCTTTTCTGACTGATCTTCTCCGTTTCAGGCTGCGGATCGCCAAGATGAACAAGGAGATGCGGGAGATGGACGGAGCGTTTGGCCAATCAGGTCATTCAGGGGGGCAGGGATCTGGGGGTTCATTGGGCGGGACTGGAGGTGGGCTGGCCCACACCAGGAAGAGCCTCCAGGCTATAAAGAACCATATAAGTGGCTGGGCTCTGGGGGGGCAGAATGATTAGTGGGAATAGAAATCAGCCCAGGACAGGAGACAAGCTTTTTTTTGGTTGTAAGCTAAAAGGAAAAAGATGTTTTTGTCAGAAATCACTGGTTTTGCAGTGTCACATGATGTTTATCTGCAGCATCTGCAGAGAAATTATCCTCGCCTCCCACACATATAATTCAAGGAAACACGCATCATCATTTCTAAGATGAAAAAAGAAAATTGCCGTCATTGAGAAAGCATCAAATCCAACTCTTGTAAAGCAACAAAGAGCCAGAACACAGGGTACGACAGTATAAAGTCTCAAGGACGTAAATGAAAACAGATCCACTGATAAGTGAAGACAGGAACATGTCTTGTGAAACAAAGAAGGGACATTGTGAGAGACATTGCACTTTGAATTACAAACGCACATCATGCTGCACTTTGAAACCCACAAAATCTCCAAATACCTTGACAAAAGAGAACGCTACATGTGGGTGTTCGCTGTTGTATAACTGAGGTTTAAGAAAATGTGCATATAATAGACCTCTATCAGGCCTATTCTTGCCGATATTGTATATTTGGGATATTTTTATATACAGTTTGTACAGTGTTCTGGCTTTATCAGATTTGTATTGTGTATCTCCATGTGTGCTGGGCTTTTTCAGTCCAGTTATGTAAGCTAAATGTTGGGTTTGGTTCTCAAGGACGATTTTTCTCCCACTATTCTGTGAATAGTGACGCAGTTTGATTTCTGTTACATGTTTTGTATTTATCAGATTTATTATGCCAGGTCCGAGAGCTCTGTGCTGTAGCTCTCGAGCTTAAGGTCAGCAGTGGGGGTTTGTTTGCATTTTGTCATTTGGCTCTTTTTCAAGCTGCAAAGTCCATTCTTTCATGTCGAGGCTTTTGTTAAGTTTTCTCGCGTGAGCTGTGTTGACTTTATAATCACGGTTTCACTCATGAAGGAATGGAAACGTGGTGCTTTTGTCTGCTAGAAACGACTGCTGGTCAGTATTTGACGTACTGTGCTTTATCATTGTGTGTCTTTCGCCGTGTGCACTCATGTGCCTTTGCCTTCTGCCCGCTGAGATGTCCGGCTGGTCTCAACTGCTTGTGCAGTGTGCCACCTACTGCAAACTAAGAGGTAAAGTGCATGTGCATGCCCTCATGTGTGTTTATTTGTTCAGTTGCATGCTTCTCGCTTTAGGGCTACAACTCTAAATGTGCTCAGGAAATAACTGGTTGAGTCACAGCCATTAAAAGTGAATGTGTCCTCTCCACAAGGATGTAGCTTTTGATTGAAGATGTTATGGTTCTAACGCAGCTGTGTGTCATTATAATACAGGAAGAAAGCCAAGGATTAAAATCCAGGAGATGGCATTAATTTGAAAATGGATTCTTAAGCTTAACAGCTTTTAAGAGTTATACTACTCTTAAAAAAAATGCAAATCTTTAAGGCTCATGTCTTCTTCATCTCTGGTCTTTTCCAGGTGATGAAACCTACCAGGACATCTTCAGAGACTTCTCACACATGGCCTCGAACAACCCCGAGAAGCTCAAACGCCGCAGCGCAGACCCCAAAACTTAACCAGCTGTTGCCTCCTCTTCACCCCGCTGCACACAGTTCACACGTCAGCCCACATATATAGAAAACATGCTAGTATCCAGACACACACACACACACACACGCATTTTCCCTGGCTACCCGCCACATGTTCAGTCATAGCTCAGCTGGTGTTGACTTCAGAGGGGATGAACGCTCCGAACAGTGAATTCTTTGTGCGAACACGTCAGACCAGAACAATTGTGTCCAAGTGGGAACACTGGAACAGCTTTATGAGACCAGCATGAGGTGTCTTTATGTGTAGCAGAGGGTAACACCGTCACTCTGCCAAGATTTCCTAATTAAATCCTGTAAATCTGTTGTTGTTTTTTTTAAAGATAAAAGGGCCATGTTTTTATCTTCCTCTGCAATTTCTATTGAATTCTTACATGAAAAAATTTGTGGAAATGGACATGATTGTTGCAAAGAGTGAAACTTTATGTCAACTGTTATCCATCAAATTGTAATGTATGCAGATTTTTACATTTTTAGACACTGTCTGTTTTGTTAAACTGTGTGAGGTACTTGAGATTTGCATCGTGATCAAATAAAACCATAGTACAAAACTTACTTTTCAGTGTGTTTTAAACAATAATCACAAGTCTAAGCTCATAATGATAGTGTACAGTAGTGTGTTTTGGTGTAAAGAGTACAAATCCCCAGCAGAGGGCGCCATCATTTTGTGATTGTATCGCCGCAGAAGACCTGCACAAAAACCACCAGAAGCAAAGCACACATTAAAACAAAATACATTGCTTTTTAATCAAGATTGAGTACAAAATACCACATTTTAACATATAACAGTGTCAGGTCGCAGACTGGATGTTTGAGTGGTGGGTTTAAGACAAGAGTGTTACAGGTTTGAATCACATACTGCCAGGAAAAGCTGGTTAAGACAAACATTCTCCACCTTTAAACAATTACGGGAGCTCCGCGATTGATCAGCTGCCAGAACGATGAGGTGACACACCAGTACTTTTAAGTCAAATGAACTTCCAGTAACCAGCAGGTCACAGTGATCCCGCTGTCTCCCTCTGTGTTTACTCAGCTGTTCTCAAAGCCAAACATCTCTGATTTACTAACAGTCTTTGTTTGTGGTTTACAAGAGTGCAAAGTGCTTACACGAGCAAGGGTTTAGAAAGAACAGTCTTGTATTCCTGCAACATAATGCACTGATGGGAAGAGAAAGTCCTGAGGCTGAAGGAGAGTTGCTGGAAACAGTGCTGGAGCTCTTTTTAGAGCTCCTAATAAATCAGTGTTAACAGTGAGCACCGCGGGCTGCTGCTAATCATTAAGAGGCTTCATTACCTGAGGCTCAGTCTTGTAAAGGGACTTTAAATCAAAATCTAATTATTGTTAAGGTGATATTGTCCTTACACGGTGCATATTCTTAAATATTCTGTATAGGTAGGCAGTGCTGATTGTTTCCTGGGTGTCTGTGAAATATAATGTTGTCATGTGTAGCCAAAGTTTGTACTTCACAGTTTATTTACACGGCACAGACAGCAGGAGGGACAAGGGCCCAATAGTGAATTAATCCAGCCATAGCTAGTGTGCTGTGTCATCTGCGCCCCGTTAAAAGAAGAGAGTTTAAATGAGGATAGTGAAAGTTTAAGATTAATCATGTATGTGCAAAAATTAATATGCTGGTCAGTTTCACAGCAACAGAATCAGATTCACATAAACATCAAGAAAATAAAATACTTTTCTACTTCTTAGTTTCTTTGTCAAGTATGCGGAAATCTGATGGCATGTGTCTTAATGATAATAAAAACAAGAAAAGCACATTTTCCTTCACATTTCCTGTCTTGCATTTCGTCCTACTGTGCATGTAAAGCAACCACACATCTGTACATTACGTATTTGAATGCACAGAGTTTGGTTTCAGGCAGACGGCGCTGGCCTAAACATCAAACTGAGGTTATGATGTGTAACAGTGAGGAACTCACTGGCCCCTTTATGGTCCAAGTTTTCACAGTAAGCTTCTTTCTTCACTTTGGGTCTGAATCTGAGGTATAATGCAAACACATCAACGACACGTGCAGCAGCATACTAACTTCAGGTAGGAGCCATCATCATTTTGGCTGCACTGAAGAGCATTAAAAAGGGTCTTAACCACCTCTGTCTTGCGGATAATTGAGCCTGTTTATTCCACCTGTAAGATCATTAAACCCCTCTGTGACTCGTGTCAGAAGGTAAACTATTCATCTGCTCCAGCTCTGAATGTAAACCCTTATCTTTGTCGTCAAGGGAACGCGTTTGTGGAGGCGGTGGGTCCGTGCAGGAGAAGTAGTGAGGCAGAGTGGCCATGGTCAAAGTACCGAGAACCACGAAACTGCCCGCTACCATGAAGGAAGCGGTGTAGTTGCCCGTGACGTCCTTGAGAAACCCTTGAGACATGGAGACAGGAGAAAAGAGAGAATATTGAGAACCTAAATGATGCTAATTAAGTCAAACACTCATTGCATTGTACACTAGAAGACGCCCTGGTTACATAATAGTGGCTGTTGTGCAGAATCATGTTTAATTATTCAGCTTCTTAAGTCTAATTACCGCAACACTTGTTTGATACGGCTCAGCAAGAGTTCTTAAAGGGTCAGTTCAACTCAGTTACAAAATAAAATTCCCTCTGGTGAGATATCTGTTTCTGTTTTCACATGACCGAGGGGGAAATGTGGAGGCGAACTTCAGCTGAACAGGACTTTTTCACAGCAGACACTTATCAAACACAGGTGTAACTAATAACATTAATTGCTGCTGGAGCAGAGCCGTCGTTAGTGTCACCTGTGTTTTTCCTGCTATGACAAGTCAACATGTCTGCTGTCGTAAAAGTCAGTGAATATATGATTTATTTTTTAACTTGAAGAAACAGGAGTGCTCCGATGCTAGTGAGGTTGTCAAGGCTCAGGTTAGCAAGATTTATTAAGAAACAAAAATGACATGTAAAGTACAAGATAGACAGACTTTTGACGTGGTGATGGTGATGCTCATTAAGCAAACACATCAGTCAGTCGTGGAAATGTTTCTTTTTCTAAAGCGGGCGTGACAGAACAAGTTAAAGAACTGCTAGTCTTGACAGACCCACTGTCCACTATTTTTAGCAAACTACTTTGTACTGAAGAAAAGTCCCTTCTCTGTGGATTATTTTAAATAACAGGAACATGTTTCTGTTTGTAAATATCATATTTAATGCTTAAAGCTCCACTCCTGAGGCTTGAAGACGCACATCATATCTCAAAACCTGGGCAAATCAAATCAAATCTATCTGGGTGGACAGATACCACTAGAGATTTGGTGAGAAAATACTGTTTTTTTTATTTGGGTGACTAATTTGGGTCATTTCTGACCTTTTAAGACATTATTTTCTGACTCTGTTGGGTATAATTTGTTGCTCTGTGGTGAGGCTGAGAACTTAAAAAAGCTTAAAACTTAAAAACAACAAGAAGAAGAGGTAAGAGACCTGGCTGACCCTGAATACTCCAATTAATATTTGACTACTTTTAGCTCCAGTGTGTTAACTTGTGTTTATGGACTGATTTAGGTCACTTCAGATAACATGCAACAGCTGGTTAACAGATAACACACAAGGTGACATGACCTACACTGGGAGATAGAATTATGCACTATCCCAGTCTGCTCCTTCAATGTGCTCGTACCTGACAGAGGTGTCCCCAGCAGTCCTGCGCTGCTCTCGATGAGCTGCAGCAGCCCGAGGGCCCCCATCATGCGCTCCACACCCACAATCATGGGCACCACCGCGAAGACCACAGACGTCAGCGCCCCGGAGCAGAAGCCGTAGAGGAGGCTGATCACCATCAGTGCAGAGTAGGAACCGGACAAGGAGCTCACTGGCAGCAGCATGATGAACACTCCCGCCAGCGTCGTCCACGTGCTCAGTAAATGAATCAGCCGAAAGTGACCCAGGTCTGAGAACCAGCCTGACGCCACGCGGCCCAAAATGTCTGTGGCGCCGGCAGCCGACATGACAAAAGCAGCTTGGTACTCCGAGAAGCCAGCTTGGCGGCTGTGGGCCACCAGGTGGAAATACGGCACAAAGTAGCCGACGTTAAGAAGAGTGACGGCCAAGGTGTAGGTGACATACGGCCTCTCGAAGAGCAGCGACAGCTCCAGGTAGGAGGAGACTCGCTGCAGCACTGAAGAGCACGATGACCTGCTCTCTGACTCCACCTGAGGGAGGGAAAGAAGGAAATGCTGAGCCTCATCTTCATCCATTATTTTCAACTTTATCACAGTATCTATAAGCTGGTACAACAGATGAAGACAGCAGAGTCTTGTCCCACCTTTGCTGGGGCTTTAGGGCGTCGCTGTGGGCGGATGAGAGCCCCGCAGGGCACAATGTTGAGGCTGAGGCCCCCCAGGATCAGAAGGGCCCCTCGCCAGGCGTACATCTCTATCAGCAGCTGGAAGAGCGGGTTGAAAGCGAAGGAGGAGAGGCCGATGCTGGAGAACGCCAGTCCCAACGCCAGGGTACGCCGCCGAGTGAAGTTAGCCATGACTGTAGCCACCATGGGAGTGAAGACCAGCCCCCAGCCCAAACCTGGAGGAGAGGGGAGGGAGGAATCGCTGTGAGAGGTCACTTTATTTACCTGCAGGTTAACAGTTAACTAAGTAAACACAGAGACATGTTACCTGATATAACACCCATGGTCAGGTAGAGGTGAACAAGACAGGTGGCCTGCGAGGCAAGTATGAGGCCGAGCCCAGCGAGACAGCCCCCTGTCATCACCACCACCCGGGCATCATATGCATTACACAGTGCTGCACCCAGAGGACCTGCAAAACAAACACACACACACACACACAGACACACACACACACACACACACACACACACACACACACACCTCCATCAGTCAGGACTCTTTAGCATAAAGCCAAATAACTGCAGTCAACTTAGCAACTACAATGAGCTGTAAAAACAGACTTGTTTTTATGTCTTATACTTTGTTCAGCGTTCTTTTTACTCTGCACAATTCCATCAAATGACATTTTCTAGATGTCTTGTGCATCATTTCAACACGTTTCCCCCAAACACATCAATCTTTAAATAAAGCTCTGTGGGTTTGAACAAGGTTTGGCTGCATAGCATGAGCTTGTAATGAGTGACACACCGCTGCTTGTTAAAGGGTTAATGAGTTGCAGCCCCTTTTTCTCAACCCACAGATAATGTGGCTCAAAAATTAAAAATCCTTCTATAAATTGTCTCTTCCTGTGTGATTAATATAGATTTAATATTAGAGAAATAACACATGATCATGTCTGTTACCTGGATGACAGAAGTGCAACTAGTACTGCAAAGATTGATTCGTCTTTTAAATCATTTATCAAGCTGCTTTTCTCTGTTTTGTGTCAACAGATTAATCAATAATGAAAATAAGAGTCAGTTGTAGCCATAACAACAAACTACACACTCGTGTTGTAACACATAGTGACTCACTGAAGAACTGCTGTGCTGCCAGGCCCGTGGACGAGATCCAGGAGATGGCCTGGGCGCTCTCCTCAAAGTACTGGACAAACTCCACAAAGAAGATCCCCAAGCTGCGCATGAGGCCGAACACGAGGCTCGTGCTGACAAACAGGGCGCCTACCAGCACCCAGCCCCAGCCTCCATCCAGGCCCTCGGCTTCAGCGCTCTGCCTCTCTGCTTTGGGCTTCAGATTGGTCATGTCTGAGAGAGATTTATCTGTAAGACATAAAATAAATGCAGGTCAGCGTGAAAGCAGTGAAGAGGGCAGATTAGAAGAGAAAAGAAGTACAGAGAACATGAAGATACGAGCCTCAGG
Organism: Oplegnathus fasciatus; assembly: GCA_003416845.1. Classification (NCBI taxonomy): domain Eukaryota; kingdom Metazoa; phylum Chordata; class Actinopteri; order Centrarchiformes; family Oplegnathidae; genus Oplegnathus; species Oplegnathus fasciatus. The sequence continues at coordinate 884,901 of NTHP01000319.1, read as the reverse complement.
AAATGCAAGTGACAGCTTTCTCCTTTAGCAACAGTGCAGAGCGAGTCCTCTCGGTGGTTGTCAATAGCCGTAATGATTAACTTTCCACAGGCCAATAGATCTCCTGGTTGTGCCGTGTAAGTGTGACTGCGCTGCTTAACAAGCTGGCCTTCATTTGAGAGCAAGATATAGGTGAGAGGTGAACTCTGACAATGACTGCTGACAAGTGTTCATGGATCAGCTCAGAAGAAATATATGCATGTTCAATAGTGAAAGGCAAGAGAGCCGCTTTCACTACATTTGTTTTATATTTCTGCTACAGTGGATGTAAAGTAGTCTGCAGAGGTGACATGGAAAACAAAAGGAGGTGACATGTAATTGTACGTTGTTTTTCAGCGACGTTTTCATGTTATTGACATTCTTCGCTTGTTCTTTAGCAGTGTCAGGTGGCTTATTTCTGCATTTAAGTGGTCATTAATTCAGTAATAAGACGAATACCCTAAACTCATGAAGATATTGTCCTCTATTAGCCACATACAGTCCACTATGCAAATGCACTTTTATTAAGTTTATGAAAGATGCACCTTTGCAGTCAGATGCACCTTTGTTTGTTTCTTTTAATCAGGACTTCCTATGTATGATGTCTAACTTTGATGTATATATTTGTATGATTCTCACTGTATCACCAATCATTAAAATACACTCTCATAAAGCTGTACAGTAAGTTAAAAATCTTTTTTTCCCATTAAAATGGGAAAATTTGATGCTTAAGTTCTCAAAAGCTCAATTTTTAATACAACTGACTTGATAGCCAGAAAATTTGTGCAAATAAAATGGAGCTTAAGCATCATTAACAGATGTCAAATATTCACAAATGAGTAAAATGTGTAAAGAAATGTGTAGAAATTTCACATAACCTTAGTTTAGATCAGCTGGTATCATCATTGCTTATTTCTCATTTATTGCTTCACTACAGCAACAGTATGAGCACGATCACATTGTTACATTTTGAAGAGAAAAAGTACATTTTGTGTTGCTGACAGTAACACGCTGGTCACAGGATGCCTCCTCTTTTGCCTCATAAACAAAAGCTGCTGCAGCAGGAGCCACAATCAGCAAACAGTCCTGAAGTTCCTCTTCCGATATCGACCGTCAACATGCTGCCATAATGGACTTTCTGTGTCCTGCTATTACCAGAATATCCAGAGGAATTTTCCCCATTTTCACTTTGATCACTTGTTAGTCAGCTGTCAGCTGATACTACATGGCTTCCTGAAAACTGTGCCCCCTTCTTTGATGCGACTGATCAGCTCAACAATACAGAAACAAACATGCACACACTTTGTTTTGTTTGTCCTGCAGCTGCTTTCTGTTAACTTCACTGTGAAAATAAATGTTTGACAGAAAATAAAAAACACTGTTGTATGTGAGAGTGAGCACTTCTTAACCGGTGATAACTGTTTGATTATGATTATGATATTATGATTCTGATTTGTGCCGCTGGTTGAGCCGTGTTTTCCCCTCTATGAGTTGAAAACGAGCCAAAGCAACAAGCAGCACAGCACAGTGACCTGATCCATTCCTGAACTAATGCCACTCACTTCACTGCTGCAGGAATTACAGGAATTTGCACCCAGCACTCTCTCAAACACTCATTCACTAAAAGACTTGCTGAATGAAAACTTCAGGAAACACAACAATGGCTCAAAAACTTGACTTCATATTGTTTTTTAGACTTTTTATGTATCTCTAGACTGTATGTCCTGGATAATTAATGAGATGGCTGTAAGATTTGAAACCTACCTGCAGAAGTGCAGGAGATTCACAAACACCAGATTTCAGTGAAGCAAAAGCTGCAGGACAATGCAGGGTTTCACACAAGGATTACAATAAGCTCAAGTTTGAAAAATGTTTGTTTTCTATGGGCAACAAACACTGATCAAAACATCCACTTGCACGGGACAGGCTTTTTGACACATTCTTAACTTTATAGTGATTATAGTAAGTGCTGTAGTCAAGTCAGTTTTATATATAAAGCCTAAAATCACCAATCACAAATTTGCCTCAAAGGTCTGTAGCTACAGGACACTGAGATGAAGTCCTCTATACTGTTTCTGGTAATTCAGGAGTTTATGCTGTTACATTCTACAATTTAAAAAATAATACATGGTGGTTATTTTAAAGGCTGATTCCAGTCTTTTTTTAGAATCAGTGTATTCACAGCAGTGTGCAGACAGCATTTAGATCTTTAGACCCTATGAACAGTTATTTTTATTTTAATAAAAACACCGGTTTTAAACTTATAAACGTATAAAACAATCTGCTCTGCGCTCTTTGTGTTTCCAATTAAGAATTTTACTATTTTTTATTATTTTTGTTTGTTATATACAATATACTGCCTCGGCTAAATTCACACTCCTGCACAATAGTAAAACCCAACAGTTAGAGTTTCAATCCATATAAAGATGCTTGATTAATAGGTTTGCTATTAATATTTTTGTATTGACTGCATGGTCCTACAGTATGGACACCAGAGTACACACGCACCTGCAAACACGTGCCGGTGTCCTGCCTTTCCTCCGAGCAGCTGCAGCCTCACAGAAACAGCCAGTGAGCTTCGTTCATGATTAATTACACACCCATGAACAGGTAGGCATATGATTGTGCACTGGGAACCGTGCACGTGACCTCTCCAGTCATAACTCCACGTAAATGACGTACTTCACACTGCGCTTGCGCACTGGTTGTCACAAACAGCTGTATTGGACACAATAAACATTATGTATAGTTTGATGATATGGTGATCATGCTGATGTATTTCTGAATGGTTTTAAATGATTCTCCAGCAGGGTCTTTGCTGCAGCGGTGTGAGTGAGGTTATGGTAACGTTTACAGTAAAAATTAACTGTTTCATAACCCGAGACAAACTGAAACCTCCAAGACTGCCTCAACAGAAATGTCAACCGGTACTATTTAAAGAATTTAAAGCGGTCCACAGCCTAATAAAAGCTCCAGTTCACCCCGACACTACTCACCCCCGGTGTGTCAGCTTTCTCCGGAGCAGCACATGGTCCACAGAGTCCAAGTCCACTGTGGTTAATAACAGAGAGACGGCAAGTCTCTGTTACCATGACCCGCAGGAGAGAAGTTCAACAGCCTCTACGCGTGCGCAGTCTACACGGGGCGCGCGCATGCTTGGTCATCAAGCCTGGATAATAACTCACGCGCGAAAATCTCCAGAAAAATGCCTTTGTGGACATTTTTTAATATATTCTGAACACTTGTGGAATTTACCCTATAATTATCGTTGCCTGTCATTTTATTTTGTTAATTATGTCTTGTACATTTCTCTTCTAAAAACAAACTATGTGCATCCTGATTGGATGAAAACCCTTAAAGTGCTTTAATATGTTAATAAGTTTAACTTTAATTTAGTGATAAGTTTTGTTCAATAGTTTCAAACATGTGTACCAAAATTATCAGTCAAAATTATCATGAGCTGAAAATAAGTTATTTGCAACTTTAAAGTTCATGATTAGCAATTGGCAGTTAGTTTTTTGGGGTTTTGTTTTGTTTTGTAAAGGAAAGAGGACTTTAGAATAAGGCAGACAAAATAAACACAAAATAAGACCTTTACACAGGAAAAAAACATTAGTCCTAAACAAAATAACCCACTCATTAGGAGACTGAAAAGTACACTTGAATGTTTCTAATACATATTTAAACAAAAGATGAAAGTTACTGTAAATAACTTATCTGTTGAGTTGAGTTTGTTGTTTGCTTGTAAATATACAAAATTAGCTGAAGAAAAGTGCCATCCTGCACTTTAAAAAAAAAAAATGAAACTATCACATATTCTCATATGAATAGATTTAATATTTTGTTTGGACCATTTGTTGCTGATTTGAGGAAGCACATGACTGGATGAAAGCACAAACTAGAAGATTTTTATCTTTAAAAAACAAAAAACAACGAGTGTACAGCTCGAGACAATAGAAGAAAGACAAAACACAGCATTAATAAAAAATAGAACAACCCTCTAAGGGCGAAGATCCACTGTTAGGAACCGGGGAAGTCTTCAGTTGTGGGAGATGCTGTTGAAACTTACTTTAAGTCTCTTAACTTACTTACTTTAGTCTCTCGGTTCAATTATTACTTGTTTAGTAGCTCTGTCATATGATCACAGCATATAACAAAACACAGCATTGGGAATTAAGATCTCAAATTTGAATTATATATTTACAGACCAGTGTTCATATTTTACAAATGTCATACAAAAAGCAGCTCAAAAAACAAGAGAAGAGCACAGAGGCTACAGGGAGAGAGATTAGAGAGACAAGGCAGAGAGTGAGGTCAAATAAACGAATGTCCCAAACTTGGCTTAATATATCTGACAGCCCGCTGGGTTTCCACATGTTTTAACACTAGAGGGAGGCAACCACAAGGCCTAAGCATGTCCACTGCACAGAAACTGCTTTTAGGGTACTTCTCTTCCTATTGGCCACTTACCTTGTGAACTAGAATTTGAATATTTCAATTTTATTTTTAAATATAATACATTTTAGAGGAAAATATTATATTTTTTAACTCCATCTGACATCTGACAGCTGTATAGATTGTTATACAGTAGATATAACAACCCATCAGTAAATAAAGTAGTTCAAACTGGCTTTATCTTGACCTAAAAATGCAGTTTACACATTAATCAGTAATAATAATCCAATAATATGATATACACAATAATATAACAGTATAAAAGGGGCCATTCTGCACAATGAGTACTTTTACTTTAATACTTAAGCACATTTTGCTGATAATACTTCAGTACTTAAATACTACTTTTGCTTAAGTTTTGAATACAGGACTTTTATTTGTAATGAAGTAATTTTACAGTGTTGTATTGTTACGTTACTGAAGTAAAGGATGAGTACTTCTTCCACCACTGCCATAATAACTCAATAATCAATAATGACTGGAATGAAGCCTTAAACTGCCCTTTACTGAGACAGAGGGTGGTTGATTTTGTTTTGTTTTTGTTTTTCTGATATTATTTGCTTTGTTTTTCACTTGTATGTGTCACTTGTCGGTGGAAATTGAATTGTGTATGAGTCGTGCTGTACACTCATGACCACTTCACTGGATACACCTGTACAATCTAATCCAATGTAACTGTTCTTCCATAAAGTCTACTTTTATGATGCCTATTATGTTCTGTTGTTGACACTGTGATGGTGGTGTTAATTAAATCGTATGTTTTTGAGTTGTGGTCATAGTCTGGCCTGCATTACTGTATATTGTTTCTAATATTCTGTCTCCCTAATGTATGTAAATAGGGAGGACAAAAAATAGAAACTCCTTTCAATATAATGTAGTCCAGTACAACACCACCTTTAACTATGGCCTCAGTAATAAACAGGTAATTTAATTTCCGACACTGTCAACATAAACTGAACGTTATAAACTTTGTAAAGGTGGAATTTATGACTAAGCTCTTGGCAAATGTTCAAATGTGAGTGGCAATTATTTTATATACTGTATACCTGTATATATGTGAAGGATTACCACTAAAGCATAATATAAAATCAAATGATAAGGGAGATGATAAGAGTGCATGTGTTTTGACCTAATCTTGAAGGAGAGGTCCTGCGTTACAATCTAGTTATAATCCCTCTATTATTTCAGTTGAAGGTATGCTTACATGCTCCATATTCCTCAATGAATTTAATCAAATTGCCTCAAACTTACTGACAGAGTTCCTGTGCAAAATACATTATAATGTAGCTGCCTTGAGTGGTCTGCTTTGAACACTGCACCTGATGGGGGCTTAAAGGCAACAGGATGGATACAAAATGGAAAAAGAGCGAGAGGAACTTCTATGAGCTTTAATTTTGCCCCCGGGCCCTGATTCATGTGCTTTCATTTCTCTTCAACATCCCAAGAGGAGATTTTATTGTAAAATTTGATTCCCTTCACTAAGCTGCTTTTACAACAGTATATTTATGTCTGTATACACTGCCTGTAAGAGGAATTGTTTATTCTCCACACACACAAACACACGCACACACACACACAGTTTATTGCTCACAGCATGCATAAGGGTTGTGAGTGTGGTTCCTTCTTCTTTTATGCACCATGAGGAAGAAAATACTTCTCCAAAACATACCAGCACAACGAAATTCATTGAAGGAATCAAGTCACTGACCTGAATTGGAGTTCAATAAAATCACTACAAGGTTTCCAGTAATACTCACTTCTTGAAATAAATGACACATATCTCATGTAATATTTACTTCCTGAAATGTGTTCCTCACAGAAGTCCTCTTTTCTGACAAACTCTGACAATACTTTTGTGAACTGATTGGTGGGGAGGCCCAAATTGATGAAGGGGAAAACATGTCACAGGTTTCTGTTTTTTTCAGTGGAGGAGGGGGACAAAAGTTGGAAAGTCCCTTCAAACTTCCAACATTTGTCTGCTGAGCACGGACAATAAGCCCGGCTAGCCACAACTCATCAGGGAGCAGGAAGTGGGGGGTGACAGAGGGTGGGAGAGTTCAGCAGGAGTCTGCAGCCCCTCCACAGTCGACCCCCTCACCTCCAGGAAGCACCAGTGAGCTCACGCACGTGTTGTCGGCTGGTAGTGTGAGTACCCAGCAGTAGGAACCTGGAGGAAACAGGTGCCCTCGGCTTCATTGTTTCCACAAAAGCGCCCAGGCAAAAAAACAACACAAAAATCTGGAAAATGGCGGGACAGGTCTGACTCAACAGAAGACGTGATTCATGGGTAGAAAACGTGTGTTAATGAGAGGAAGGAAGTCCAGGGAGGAGAAAGGCTGAAGGAGGGTGTGTGGCAGAGAGAGCTGGGTTTACACTGCTAAAAGAGCTTGAAAATATACGAATAGTCTGGTCAGCACTTTGTGACCATATTCATATTAGTTATTCTTTATTCTAGAGATGAGAAAACCAGTTTCACCATTTGTTTATATACAAACTACTACATATGTCAGAGTAGGACATTAAATGAGACACTGAACACCAAAGCGCCAATTGATATAAAAATGATTTAATTTAAATTGTACAAAACCATCTTTGTCCAGCAAATGAACTCATACACATACAAATGCAACATCATTATTAATTATCCAATTGCTTACAGTCTTCTTATTTAAATCGCTCATGGCAGAAAACAATATATCATTTGATTTCTATACTTTATGCTCAGTAGAAGACAACTAAGTCCTTTGCCTGCT
>NTHP01000319.1:848694-869917 GCA_003416845.1 Oplegnathus fasciatus | reverse complement strand
ACTTTTTGAAAGTTGAAAAAAGAAAAAAGCATTCAGACAATGTTAAATAACATATTCACTGTGTATATACTTGACATAATAGTTTACATGTTTTTTATTTGTTGTTATGTTTTTATTTTAGCTGGTAGGTATGTTCAGTATCTGCACTTATTTGAATATAATCTGACTTTTATTACACTTTGATGCACCCATACAGTTACATACAGTATTTTATGTTTTTATCTTGATGCTTTTTTTGTTTGGTCTGATGCTTTTACAGTACCCTGGTCTTGAAGATATTCTATTCTATTTCAGCTGTATTTATTCTATTTTATTTGGAATGGTTGAAGTTCAGATTTCCTAAACATTTCGTCCCAAAAAGCTTAAAAATCAATTTTTTTTTGTTTAGAAATGTGCATTTCATGTTGGTTATTATCGGTATGGGATTTACCTATAACAACTTAATAGGCTAATATTTATAATATGAATACGAGTTTTGTGTTATTATTATTAAAAATGTGTGACAGACCCCCACCTCTCTCTCTCTCTCCACACACACACGCACGCACGCAGCAGCTACGTCACACGTCGGGAATGCAGTGAGGAGCTGCCGCTGCTGCTAAAGGCCTCAGGATCCGTCACAAAGTAGGTTAACGACGCCAAAGCTAAAAGAAAGTCGTTCGGGGATAACTTTCACTGACCTTTAACCGTGTAGAAAGAGGCGCAGGTCGTGTTTGTGTGGCTCGTTTCGGGCGGTAGGTGTCGGTTGTTTCATTGTTTCCTCCTCGGTGGTGTTGAAGTTAGCCTGGAGGCAAGGCACGAGCTTTGCTCGAGTTCAAAACAGGCTAGCAAACAAGTAAACAAGCCTGTTATTAAAGTTAAGTATTGCTAATTATCCTTCATTATGGGTTCTTATATTACTTAAGTGGTATGTTTTACACACATGTGACGCACAAAGGACAGATTTGGACTGTGCTGTTAGTCTCTGTTCAGAGGTAAGAGACGTTAATTTTGCTGTGCGGAGCTAACGTTAGTTAACCGTTACAAACAAGGAAGTACCGCTGATGTGTTTTTATTAATGTGCCGTCTCTGTTTTGTTTTACTCATTTTATATTGTTTTGATTTGTAGATGAGACTGAAGGGAAGAGGAGAGCCACTGTAAAGGTACTGTAAAAGGTCGGAAATGATGATAGCTTGCTAATGTTGATTAGAGATGCTGTTAACGGGTATATTTTACATCCTATTTCCTCACCCGTGTTGACTTAAGTCTTATTCTTCTTGTTATTTTGCTCATTTTAACCAGAACACATCGCTACATTATATTGTGTCAAACATGTTAAGCTAGCCAGAGCCTCTTGCCTTCAAAATAAAAGCGTGAAAATGCCCTAATTGTTACAGAATCACAAGAGCAGTGTGGAAAAACTGAGAATATGAGTAAATATGGGTAACGTGAATTAAGTTTGTATTTGCAACCAGTTATATCAGCTTTACTGCCTTTATTTTTAATCATTTTTCTGTATTCCTGAAACGCTTAGTGTAGAGACATTTTATTTTGAATTTTAAAAACACCGGATGTGGTCTTTGTTTATTCCCGCATACTTGACTCTTTTTGACTGTCACCAACTTTGACATTTCATGAGTTGTTTCGCCTCCTTTGCGTTCAGAAAGAGCTGAATTAGCAGAATTAATGCACGAACGGACGAGCTTTGTGTTTGAAACCATGTAAAAACCTTTAAAACACAGAGTGATGAATATTAATTTCCTGGCCCAGCCATCCGCGGATTTGAGTGTGTGCTCATCCGGATTCAGACAGGGGGCTTAAATCAGGTCGATTGTGGAGGTGGTGGTCACTCTTTCCTCCACGTGCTCACTGTGTAATGTCAGTCATGTCCATGCTGATGCTGCATGGTAACTATAACAACCCCATGAATGGACATAATAAAAGAACAAAAACAAACCAAACAGCTTAAATACTGTTGTTTAAGCATTGAGTTTCTGTATGTCTACATCTTCCTCTCATCCATCATTGTAATCCTCTTACCAACAAGGACTTATGACGGCCACACGACCCACATGCAATCAATCTGAGTGGGCTATTAATTTCTCCACTCTGACAGTACAGATTTGGCTTGTCCCTGTGTTTGCAATCCATTTAGGCATTGTGCCAATCACACTGTGGCTTTCCAAAAAGGTTATAACAGTTTACGCTTAAGCTTGCATCCTTTGTGCGTGGAGTCTATGAAATAAAATGGTTTAAATGATGAATCCATTGTCAAAAATTGATCAATTCTGTGTCATTGACTGATCAGTACTAACTCCTAACTTTGCTTGCTTTCTTTAAGGATCTTATTTTCCTTGTTAGGTAACATGTGACACAGTAAATTTCTGAGATCAGTATCTTAATGACAGCCCTCAGGTGCGAGTCAGCACTTTGTCGGCTCAGCTGTGTGCTGCAGTGTTGTTATTTATCCCACAGAGAATACATAATATATTGTTATGAGCCAGGTGTTCATGCGTACACAGACACATGTCATTACACAACATTTCCTGCCCTGTTTTTGTCCCCGCTTCATTTGGAAATCAATGATACCAGTGTGTGTAAACACCCAAAGACAATGACCATTGTGGCGGATAACAGACGAGGGGTAACCACAGATTTGCACCTGTTTGTGTATCTGTGTACGAGTTTGTGTGCTGGAGAGCTTTTACAGGAGTGTGTGCACAAGCGCACACTCGCACACGTTTTGGGGCAATGTCCGAGCCTGCTGGAAATCCCCGACCCGTTCAGAATGGCTGCTCTCTTCCTGCTCCTCAACTAGAAGCCCATTGTTCAATCTGTGTCCCCGTTGCCATGGGAAACAAAGTCTGAAGCATCCTTTAGTTTCCATTGGTTACGTATGACATGAAAACACACAACAGCCACAGCTGTGCTCATGCAAATTATGAGTAAAAGCTGAAAACATAATCATGCGTACTCACTGTCAAGATTTTGTGGCACTGATTTGCATTCAGGGTTGCACTTGAGAAAGAGTCGTATTACAATGTAAACTTTATTAATAGATAGAACATCATGACGGAAACATTTTCCTCTCTCTTTGATCCCCGAAGCCTGCCATGTCCGGTCCCACCTGGCTTCCACCGAGGACTCTGGATAGCCCAGAGCGAGCCGTCCCACAGATGTCCCACTCTGCTGGATCAGCGATCTACCGAGCCCCCAACAAGAAGGGGATGTCCGACTACCGGCCAAAATATGGCCCCTATGACCAGAACGGAGGAGGAGGGGGAGGAGGGATGGCCAACAGGTACATGGCTACTGGACCCTCAGGTAAGAAGACCACTAGTCACGTACTGAAGTCAGGGATGGTGGTCATGGAAAAGAAAAATGTACCTTTTATTTATTACTGCCTCACATCTATTTACTAGCACTGAACATATGACTAAAAAGTCCTCACACACAGTAACATCCTGTGTATTATCCTGTATACATCCTGTATTTACAAGCATTTTCCAAGCTCTGAAAGAAACTCTTTAGAGAGGAGACCTTTTTTAAAGAATTTGCTCCATGTCAAAGAGAAAGATTGTCTTGGAAAAATGTTTTTAAATATCTGTTCTCTAACCTAAAGGAGGGCCCATTCATCATTCGTCTAGTGATCACTATTACTCCCCTCCCCATGGTCCCAAAGACGACCGCAACTGGAGCCCTCACATGGACAGCTACGAGCTGATGGTGGGTGTATTTTCTGCAGCTTTGCTGATAATAAAAAACCTCTTTGAGTTGTTTTACGGGCTACACGCTTAAATATAATGTCTAAGATGTCACCTTCCAAACATAAGATGGATGACAGGAAAAGAGATCACAGCATCAGAGTGTTGATGTTTTGATTAAATACAGAGTCCTTATGTGCTATCATCTTTCTTATGCTGTTCTGTTGTTAGCACCGTGGTCCTGAAAAGCCAGCAAGCTATCACTCCAAAATTGATGCTGATATTGACTCCCTCACCAGTATGTTGGCTGATCTGGACAGCCACCCACAGGACTCCAGCACACAAGTAGGACAATACACTATACGCACATAGTTAAACTAAACATTTATCTACCATCAGCACTTCATTTCATTCATTTTCTCTCTCCCCACAGCTGTACGACAACGTGCCTTACAACAAATACCTCTCAGGGGATCATTACAAGCCTGCACACCAGAGCGCAGGCCCTCCTCAGGGTCGGCCATCCATGGGCTACCCCCCTCATCCCCAGAGCCAATACCATCCTGCGCACCCTTACCCCAGTGAGCACCAGTCACCTCAGTACTCCACCTCCCACCAGCAGGACTACTACTCCTCCTCTTCAACCCCTAAGCCCTACCCTCAGCCCGTCCCAGCCTCCTACACCACTGCCTCAACTCCCACTGGGCCCAGGTTCAGCGTCCAGGTCAAGACAGCACAACCTGTCACCTACTCTCAGACAGGGAGACAGGCTGAGCAGGCCTATACCCCACCCCCTCCTCGCCAGCACATGTCACGCCCCCCTCCCCAGACTCAGACAAGTCCGCAGGGCTGGTACCCTCCACACCCGGGCTCACAAGCTCAGGAGATGCACTCCGAGGCGGGGTACAAGGGGAGTGGCTCAGGATCTGGAGGAAGAGTTAACCAGGTTCAGCTGTCCAAGAGAGGGATGGAAAATAATCAAACAGGGTCAGGGGCCACACATCAGAGTCCTGCTTATCAGTCCAGCAAGGTAGGGGCACAAATCTACATCTCTAGCCTGTGAGCATTCATTTTACTTAATAAAAAGCACACTCACAAATATACTATCATGAGGGCTGGGTATAATTTGATTTTTCAGTTCCGTGTGTGATTCATGTGTCCTCTTTTCTTCCAGCAGGGGATAGTAACAACCAGGCCTGAGGAAGAGTTGGATCGACTCACCAAGAAGTTGGTATATGATATGAACCACCCCCCTTCAGAGGACTATTTTGGTACTGCTCATTACATTTAACGACTTATGACACCACAAACCCTGCATTCTGAATTTTAAAATGAAACAAGCTCAGATAAACAACAGTTTTTCACTTTCAGGTCGCTGCGCCCGGTGTGGTGACAACGTGGTCGGTGACGGCAGTGGCTGTATTGCCATGGAGCAGGTGTTCCACGTGGAGTGTTTCACATGCATCACCTGCCACGCCCGTCTCCGAGGGCAACCCTTCTATGCCCTCGACAAGAAGAGTTACTGTGAGAGTTGTTACATAGTGAGTAAAGGAACTAAAAGCATCCTTTTATAGATGTATATTTCTCTTTTTCCTCCTCTGATCCAAACTCCTGTTTCTACTTCTCTTGTCAGAGTACATTAGAGCGCTGTTCAAAATGCTCCAAACCCATCCTGGACCGTATCCTGCGGGCCATGGGACGGGCCTACCATCCTCGCTGTTTCACATGTGTGGTTTGTAACTGCTGCCTGGACGGGGTGCCCTTCACTGTGGATGCAACCTCTCAGATACACTGCATAGATGACTTTCATAGGTACAAAGATGTTCAAACACTAAGCTTGTTATTGTTACATAATGTTATTCTTTTTGAAGGTATAAAGAGAAATAACATGTCCACTAACTGTAAATTCTGATGCTCCTCCTCCCTGACAGGAAGTATGCGCCTCGCTGTTCAGTTTGTGGCGAGCCCATCATGCCCGAACAGGGCCAGGAGGAGACCGTCAGGATTGTAGCTCTGGACCGCAGCTTCCATGTTAACTGTTATATCTGTGAGGTGAGTCAGCTTTTTTTAACCAGATTATATAATACAAAATACCAGAAACATCAGAACCTGTTGATTTAAAACTTGTTATTTGATAGGTTTGAGAGTAAATATCAGTTTTAAGAGTTTTTTTGTTTGAGTATGCACACGTTCAGTTTACTGACCCAAAACAGTCACATTTTATCAATTATTAACCATTGACCTTTGAACCTTATAGGGTCTCTGTAGCTCTTTTTAGGAAAGTTAATAAGACTCCAATTTAAGCAACATATATGCAAAAATCCCTGAAAAATGCCTGGAAAATATGAGATTAAATGACCATATATTACCATGTTCTCTATAGTAAAAACTAAAGTGGTTTAGAGTGCCCCAAACTGGCTGGATTTGTTCTATTTTTACATGTATTTCAGAGATGAGACCATGTTATTAAGTTGAACTGACTGAAGTGTCTGTATCCGTCAGGAATGTGGTCTCCTGCTGTCCTCTGAAGGGGAGGGTCGAGGCTGTTACCCGCTGGACGGCCACATCTTGTGTAAGAGCTGCAGCGCTCGCCGCATCCAGGACCTCTCAGCCAAAATCTCCACCGACTGCTAACGAACCCCTTGCGTCCGCTCCACCTTCTCAGCTCTCTCACTCCCGCAAATCCACAGACAGTCAACATATTACACATTATTGAAAGGAAATGTAACCTGCTTTGTTCAGACTCGTGAGCTACTTTTTCTTTCTTTCTTGGTTGCTTTGATTATGAGTTGACATAAAACTCTCTACAGCTCCCTCTGTTGGTATCCAGCTGGAATTGCATTTGCAGAGGAGCATTTTCTGTGTTACTGATTTAAAAAGAGAGATCACTATTTTCCTTTCATTCAGAAGTCCTACTACATTTTCTGTCTTTTTTTTGGTACACAGCTACCCCATTTTTCACATTTAGTTCAGTATTAGTATGACAGTGGCCTGACCTGCAGGCAGCTTGGGCTTCACTTACCATTTATCGGTACTGCTCAACTATTAGCTTGCACATTATTATCACTGTCAAAGACAATGAAAGTATGGAAGGATATCATGGATTTAGACACTATGATGAGGGTTTTTTTGCAGAGAAGCAGCATAAATGATAATTAGGATGACGGCTTGTCTAAATCTGTCTAAACGATGGGACCTGTACATTTGTAAAAACACTAAACGTCAAAGTGCAGAACTGCCTCAAAACAAGCATATTAAAAGCACATAATGCAACAACTGTGACTGTACATAACAGGCTGGTTTGGTTTGACAATGGAAAGCATGTAGCCTGTAGTGCAGTGACTCTTTGCAGAGAAGTAGCCTCAGCACGAGAAATGTAGACAAAAAGGAATGTGTAGTTAACTTTACAACCCAGACGTTTTTTTTTTCTTCTTTAGCTTTTATTAAATGCTAGTACAATATTTGCTAGAACAAATCTCTCATTCGTGTCAGCATCACAGTATCATGTTTAGTTATTAAATCGAAGCTCATAACAGGATTTTTGCCTTTTTTTTTTTTTTTTTTTTATTCATCCAGAATAACATTTTTGAATGTCTACGAAACACAATCTTGCTTTGGTTTGTTTAACATTTGTTGTTTGATACTTGACTGTTACATTGAAGATGATGGTGCAATGAAGTCAAACGCTTTCTTCTGTCTAAGGAAAACAGGGTGTCGGCCTCCAACGGGGGCTTGAAAACATCCTATTGTGTGAAGCTTGAGCCTCATGTGAAGAGTTTGCACATGTGCCATTTTGGGAAGAAACTAAAGTTAGACTCAATTTAAAAGTATATTGGGTAAATACTTTTACATACTGTTTATTAGATTAAATAGAAGTGGAATTTAATGTGATGTATTTTTACCCAAAACATTTTTGAATACAGCTCTGCGGACTTGATTTTTGTTCATCCTTGCACTCGTGTGGGCCAAGTTGTCATTCTCTGAGACTTTGGAGCTACAGTATTTGTTATGATTGTGTTTAACCTCCGTCTCTCCGTCCTGATTTTGTATATGTGTAACTTTAAGGGCTAGAAATTTGAAAGCCTTACCTCAAGGATGTCATTCAGTTTCATAATGATCCTTTATTTGAAACTGGGTTTGTCTGTGAATTCTTGATCATGCTTAAAACGGTTCAGAGTTGCATTTCTCATCTCTTGTTAATTTATCTAATGATGTGTACATATACTGTATTAGCATTAATCTGCTTTTTATCCTCAATGTTATCATTTCATTCATGCTCAGATGTGTCATTTTTAAAATCCTCACCCATGCCATCTCGTGTCATACTCCTTGAATCATTTTGTTTGTTACACGGTCACCCATTTCTCCTCCTTACTGTGTGTTCAGTTTGAAATGCTGTGAACTGGAGCTTGTTGATGAAAACCCTGTGGTACTGCAGCAGACTCCTGTCTGCTGATGGATTCACACTGAGAAGAAGGAGGCCATTTTGTACTGAATTAACAGGTTGTTGAAGTAGTTACATTAATGGGAGAGCATGTGAACACATGGGTGGATTTTCTCCCAATACAGGTCGTAGTAACATAATTGATAATTAAAATGTCAACAAGTCAGTTGGTGTGTTTGTCAATTTTTATACAAACATCGCATGTTCAAAACTTAAAGGGCCACTCCACCAATTTTTGTGTGTGAGAGAATATTATTTATCCTGAATGTTTTCTGTGGCTTCCTAAAGTCTGAAAAAATAACCCTGATGATGTCATAGTGATGTCATCAGGGTTATTTCGGCTTGGGCTTGGAGGCTACTAATTCTTTTTAGCAAAACGCCTGCGTTAAAACTTGGGGTGTGGAGTCTGAAAAAACAAAACATGGACATTCACCAGGCAGGAAGGGTCTGACAAAATATGTAATTGAGTTGCATTATGGGAAATGTAGGATCCAGTGTTTTGATCCATTTGATGGGCTTTAAATGTAATTCTAAATCACTAAAATACCCCTTTAAGACACAAAAAAGGCAGAAATCAGGATATCGCCTGACAAACATGCCCTTTTAAATCAGAAAATGAAAATTTATTTTACACACTGTGTACATCCCTGCCAATCTAACAACATACAACCTTATTACTGTTTACAACTGCCAAAACATGTATATTTGGCATCTTGCAGTAAATGACCCAGTTACAACAAAGCGAGGGGTTAATTTATCCTTAAAAAGTACAGTTAAAAACAAAAATACTCCAGCTTGAACTTGAACTAACACGAGGTGAACGTCTTCCAGAAGAAGTTGCGGCATCCTGCCTTGCGCTCTCTTTGGGAGAGGGGAAGATGTCGCCGCATCACCTCCTCCCTGACTCCCACCTCCTCCTCCCCCTCCTCCTCCGGCTCGGGGAGCATCTCGTCTCCTCTCGCCGCCATCAGTTCGGATACAAACTTCAGCAAGAGCAAGTGAGCGAGATCCTAAAGGAGGACAGCAAAGGAAAGGAACTAAAAAAAGCACCCCATGAAAGAAGCCGGCTGTTGAACACCATATCTTAACTCCCTCATTTCAGCCAGTTAAATCTTTGCAATATTACACATACGAGTCACTCACCTTGTCGTTTGCGAGGTCTGGTCTCAGTGTTTCTGTCAGCATGTCTCTGTGTGGAGCCCCGCTGACCTGCACCAGCAGCACAGAGGAAAACAAAACCACAAGAAGTACCTGCACCTGAGAGCAAAGCATCTCCACCTCAAGCAGCAAACACAAGAATCCAACTCTTCTATCCCCTGATTCTCTTTTCAACACTGATGATGTGCAAAAGTCCAATGAATGCTACCACTGTCTGAGTAGGATGGGTTGAGCTGATAAATAGGCCTCTTCATCTTCAAATCCTCCTCATCCTCAAGCCAACAAAAGGATGCCATTGGTGGAGGAGAGCGGCGGTGGTGGGGGGGTGAGGAGGTGTGTGGCGGAGGTTGTGAACAGAAGTGTCACTGGACAGGAAAAGGTCATCATCAGCCATGACCACATGGACATAACTCCTGTGACACGTCTGACAAGATCTGACTTTTGGGCTGATTAGTTGTCACGTTGTAACAACTTTTGAAATATTAGATGCAAAACACAACAGTAAAGTCAAAGTTAGTCAAACATACGACTTTACTTTTTGTTAGTCGTGGTCAGCTACACCAGCCTTGTAGGTGTCCTGAGCTCAACATGAGGCCTGCATGCTGTGCTGTGCTGCTAATGACACAAAGTGACTCAAATGTTAATGAGGCTGCCTGGACGCTGCTAACCAGTCCGGCACTCCACCACCCTTTCTGCTGTCACTTTGAGTTAGTGGAGAGTAGACACGGAGAACATCTAAATGTCAGACTGCAAACAAAAACACTTGATGTAGGTGTTTCGTTTGCAGTCGGTTATAAATGAAGACGTAACTGCAGTGTTTGGTCAAGAGGTGAAAACTGGTGTTATCACCTTTAATCTTGTCTGAAAAGGAAATCTGGCAATAATTCCTAGTTTGAACACCTCAAAATATGATGTCAAAAGAGTGGGAAGGTCACCAAAACACCCAGTTAACTTAGTTCAGTGGTTGTCAACCTGAGGTTTGGGCCCACCCGGGAGGTCACAAGATCAATGTAAGGGGTCAGGAGACAGTTAAAGGGGAACTTCACCGATTTTACCAGTTTACAGGTCTTCTACTACACATGTGGAAATAGTTGTATAAAGACTTTTGTGGTTCCAGAGGGAGCTGCCTGAAGTCTGATGAACTGACTGCGTAGTTTGGGTCTGAAGACCACAAGTTGGTGCATTGTGGGTAATGTAGGCGCCAGGTTTTGACAGGAAAGAAGAATGTGTGGAATAAAAAAGACGACATCTCTGGTTCTGCTGCATTGATTTTTATACTTTTTTTCCCAAACTTTCCATCATGATTCTGACGATATTATAGGAGTGCAATGCTGATTTAGCGGAGCACTCTTTTCACAGGATAGGAAATAAGAAAAAAAAAACATGTATACTAATTCAATTCAGCACTTTTTTGGCCCAAATATTGGGGAAATTAGTTATAAAATGAGTCAAGTTGGATGTTATTTTGCTGAAATAATACAGGAACTTGACATGCATGTTTCTTTTCACCTTTACACGAGCTAGCAGTGTGAAAATTGAAAAAACGTAGGTGGACTAAAGACCATCAAGGCTTGTTTTCTTGATTAGCATGACCTGTCTTTCATTTCCTTCCTGTCAAAAATGTACTTTATGTGTTCCTACCTGAATCAATTGTGCTAACCTGAGTGTGAAAGCACTCTTGTTTATTTATCATTCCCACATTAATCAGATTAATTTAAACTTTAATTCTGCTCCATGTTTTTTCCCTCCAGTCATGCATCCTCAGTTTGAGAACCACTGACCTTTTTCCCACCACAGGACTCTCACTGATGAGCCTGATTACTCAGTCTGTAAATCATGACACGACTTGGCTTGAAGTAACATTTTCCGAGTACTGAGGATGCTGTGACCGCAGGCGTCCAGCTGTGCTGCCCTGGAGAAAGGAGAGTCCGCTGCTTCCATACCTACTGCTACGTGACATAAAATAGTGTCAGGAGTTTGTCGGGGTTAATTAGACATCTTCAGCTGTGGTTAACAAGCAGCAAATCCTCCTGCTGATATGCACATAACAGTACTTCATTCTATATTTCAAGCTGGTGAGTCAAACATTTCTATTCCCATCTGAACTGACTAATTAAGGAACACATTTCTCTGCCAAGTCATATTTACTGACAATCCTCCCACAACAGGGGCCTTAATGTAAAATTATATTAAGAAGGCACCATGGTCTGAATTCACTCCAGCTCAGAAACTCTTTTTTATTCCCTCCTCTCATACTCATATATCATCCCAACTGGTCTTGTGATTTTCACTCACTCATCAATGACAATGGATGCGTTGTGTTCACACTCTTTGGCTTGATAACTGATAAACTGAGGAACAACTGAGTCAGTGTTGTCTGTATGTGAAGGAAGCTGCTCAATGAAAATCTATGAGGAAAAAACAAGGTCTGTTGTGCAGCCAACTTGTTTGGGAGTTTGTGAAATTGAAGAATCGACATATTGAACATAATATTTATCTGGCCAGTTGCCATGGACGGGTCCATCGGGATCAATGAGAATTATTAGTACTTCACACTCAATCAGAGGACACCCTGGGGGCTGCACAGTGGCCAGTCGGTTTTCAAAGGGAGTGAAGGAAGTTAGAGAGGAATAAGCGATACAGTGTATATAAATGAGGCACACACAGTAAAATTGGATGAATGATTTGGAAGGGATAAATGCATTGATCTGTTAGTGGAGAAGCAGTCACAGTCACCACCGATGCTGGAGAAGTTGATATTTTTCATGTGCACTGTTGACTGTAGGAAACACTGATGTAGTCAAACACTTCAAGGTTAAAAGTGTGTTTAGTATCCCCTGCGTAAAGCCTTTTAATTCAATTTATTTTTAAAATATCTTTAGATTCTTTTTATTTTAAATCCTGTGTATATTCTTTGTACAGTAAAAATAGAAAAATATGTTAAGCGTTTGAGAAAAAACAACTTCTCAACAAAACCCTGTATTTCCTGTATTTGACACCACTCATTAACACGTTCACCTGACCATTTAAAATCAACTAAAAAACCATTATAGTTCCTGGAAAAATAACTTTAAGTTATAACTGGATTTAAAGTCACACCGTCTGCAGTGGTGGAAGAAGTACTCCGATCTTTTATTTAAGTAAAAGTAGCAATACTACAGTGTAAAAACCACAAGTCCTGCATTCAAAAGTAAAAGTACTAAAGTATTAGCATTCAAATATACTTCAAGTAAAAGTACTCATTATGCAGAATGGCCCATTTCAGAATCATATATAATTATTGATGTATTAATGCGTTCATCACTTTAATGTTGCAGCTGGCAAAGGTGGAGCTAATTTTAATCACTTTATATACTGCTGGGTAGCTTAATTTATAATAATATATCATATTTTATTTGTTGATAATATTTAGTATTAAAAATCTGCAAAGTAACTGACATTATCAAAACAATGTGGAGGAGTAAAAAGTACAATATTTCCCTCCAAAACTGTGGTGGAGTAGAAGTAGAAAGTACTCAAGTAAAGTACAAGTACAGTACATCAAACCTTTACTGTATATGAGGAGTAGCTCAGCACAATCTTAACAGTCCAGTTTGCATTTTACTGATAGACTGTACTGACTGTATGTTCACAGTGTATTTACCAACACGTCCACTGGGTGTCACTGTACGACCGCATTTTTATTCAGAGCATCAAACGCGACAGTTTCCATAAATGCCTCGTGAATATAATATAATAATAATAAAAATATAAATAATAATAAAAGTTTAATTATAAGCTACCTGTTTGCTGTGTGTACAGATGGAGGCCAAGAAAACGGAAGTGTGCGCTAATTAGCTTCTCAATTAACAGGTGAGTCACTCAAAATGGCGACGAAGGTAAACACGACTGACAGCTCACAAATCGAGACATCAGCTGAGACGACATTTTCTCTTGAAAAATGACAATATTTTTCCATATTGTGTTTGGGTAAGTTTCAAAGTGAAAGATAAAAATGAAAGTTTTAAAAATAGCCTGATGTAAAGGCTTATGATATTTATTTGTTTCAGTGTGCTGTTGCTCCTCGCCTCACCTTTCCGTGTTTCCAGCGCACTGCCGACAGGTAAGACCGCTTCAGTAACGATGAGTGGTACCATGAAGCCAAAAAACACCTGTCTCATAATATTTATTACTTAGGAAAGAGTCTGGACCTGTGAACTCCTGTGTGGGGGTCCTTCAGGAGACTCTTGGGGGGGTGGATATTACTTCAGTCATGCTAATATAATGCTTTCTTTCAATATATCACCTTCATGTACAGAGTTTTATATGTCAGGACTATTAAATATCCTCTCACAGGGGAAATATTTGTGTCACTGTTAGAGAGCTCATATACAGGATCTGGTGCAGTGTGGAGTGAGACAGCAAATACTGTGTTTGCTACTGTTATTTTATTGCCCCCCTTTAACATTACATTGTCTAAGAAGTTCCTCACAAAATATTCTTTTATACATGTACAGGGTGTGGTGATGTGGCTGAAATTAATACGATATTACTAGTGATATTTTATGATGTCAAATATGGCAAAATGACATAAAGTAATACAATTTATGTTCAAAGCAATGAATTATGTCATTACATCAAACCAGTGTACTCACAGATATAAGACAAGAACAATACTCATTAATTTAGTTAATTTTCTCTTAGAATATGCATATCATTTTCATATGATAACGATACAATTCCACCACAAGTCTATATACAATATTATTACATTTTGGCTCAGCCCTGCAGCATGTATTTTTCAGTGTAATGAAGAATGAGTCTGAATTATCTCAGTTTAATGAACATAATTATAATTGCATAATACATTTGTTTTGTAATTAGTTGTGAATTGACGCCATTCTTAATATTTTCAGGAGCGTTTCAGACCAAATGTCTTGAGCGTCACTTTTGGCTCTCTGTCAAGTCCAGCTTCCTTGGCCTGATGGTCCGCTTTGACTTTGAAGGTTTGTTTTCTTTTATCCTGCTTGAGAAAAATGGATACCAGAGAAGTGCTTAGTATATGGAAATATTTGAGTTCTGTCTCTCTTACATACCTGCTGATGACATTTTACTTTAAACCACCAGACCAGTATGGAGTTCACCTCTTGTCCGATCAGGAGGCCACACTCTGCGGTTACACTGTCCTGATCAATGATGTTGGAGACCTGGTGTTTCGCGCCTCCTTCCTGGCCTGTCATGTCCACAGCGAGGTAGATTTTACTGCAATTTTTGTGCTTTGGTATGTCGCAGGATTGCATTCTTAACAACACTTCTGTGTGTCTCTTCTGCAGAGCGGCTCAGACTATCACCTGCGTCTCTGGTTTGTGAACCTGCAGGCGGATGGGAGGGCGGCGGCGTATCCCTTCCAGCTCCACTGCTCGCTCCGGGGGCGGTGGAGCACCAGAGAGATCATCTGTGAGGAAAACTACATGGAGGTGAGATACTAACCTGCATAGTTGTGTCATCGCATCCACATTTATTCTCCGACTCTTGTTACTTTTCCTGCTTTTTTTTTCCCCACAGCAAGGTTCAGACCACTGTGAGCTTCAGTGCAAGTCCATCAAAATTAAAGCCAGAGGGGGTGAATGAGGAACTGCTGCTGGGTCATATTTGCTCTGGAACTGAATAGGAAATGTATTTAAAGGATGGAGGTGTTAAGATTAGTTAGGATGTATCCATAAAGATTAAGAGATGGAAGATATTTGAGTATATACTATCCCGGTGCAGGCAAGATGGCTGAAAACAAATATGTTTTGTCTTAATTTGAAGGTCCGAACACATGCTGGGGCTGGGAGAAGATTTGAGCAGTTTGTGAAGGTATATGAAGCCTTGTCTGTTTCCTCTCTAGGTGTCCATCCAACAGCCTATCCTGCCCATCACATCCAAAAATGAGAAGAAGGTTAGTAAATGGCATATTCCCAGAGATTTGTTTGTTTATTGACTTTGCATTTATTGTCATAATCACAATGCAGAATTCCTAAGATAAGAAGAGTTACAAAATGTTGCTTCTAACTAATATAACTGATGTTTTTGCTCTCATGAATTATACTCGTTCATGTCAAATAAGTTGATCAGACGCTTCTTGTCACTGAGCAGGGAGCTGATGAGGCAGGCGTGGCTGTGATGTTCCACAGAGCGGACCACCCGCCAGAGGAGGCGAGGGTCTTGACCCTGATAGAGGCTGCTGCTCTGGGCTACCACATCTCACCACATGGCTCGCACCTCATCCTCCGCTGTCCCTACTCCTCCCCTCTCTCATTCTTTGTCAAGGTACTCAGGGGCAATGTTGTTTACTGGTGGATTTATCCTGCTTCATTCAGTTATTTCGTGGATGCTGTGTGTGGGTGTTTCTGTTTTTCCCAGGAGAGGGGAGTGGATTTAGAGATTGTCAGAGCGACCATCCTGTACCGACTCCCGAGCAACTTCCTGGCTGTTGACGCCACTGTTGCCTGTGCTCTGAGTTAGTACGATTCATCAGTATCACATTATTTTGCAACTGTTAAAAAACCAGAGTGAAATGTCTCTTTCCTCTCCCCTTTCTCACTCCTAAGACAAGGCTACAGTGGATGGGTCTGACCTGCTGTGGACTGTCCCTTATGTTCTATCTCCGTTAGTCCACGGTCAGTTCAGGGACAGAGGCGTGAGGATCGGAGCGAACGGCCGGGCTCTGAGCGAGTCTGAAAATAAAGAGAGGGGATTCAAGATCGGCCTGCAGGAGGGGAGAGTGGAGGTCAGGATTCCTTTAGGAGGAGGACACGTTAAGGTATACAAATGAGATGGACTACAGGATAATGGTTCCCACCCTGGGTGTCACTACCTCCCTTTGGGTAAATCTGAGGGACAATACAAAAACAAGATGATTTAAAGGATGTTACAGAAAATTGTGCTTATTTTTGTATGACTTTTCTCTAATTTTTGCTTTTTTTTGTCGACATATTGGATACTTTTACCTCTTCAGGCCTCTAGAAATACTTCAAATGAAACAGCCAGAGAAGGAAAACAACTAAGTACATAACTCACGTCCACACATAATGTGGGGTCACAAGTAGACGATGCTTCATTTTGAGGTGTCACAAGCCCAAAAGGTTTGGAAGCACTGCTATAGGATACATGATTATACACCAAATAGATTTAAACACAGCAAAGATATTTATCTGGGCTGGTGTGGCTCCTCCAGATGTTTCACTGTTTTATTTTCATATTTTTTATTTATTATTTAATATGTATTGTATTTATTGCGATTGATGTGGGTTTCACCTCTCAGTTTGTCTGCTGTGATTCTTCCAGAGTGGTGTTGTGAGGGGACAGTACGGCCAGTCCATGTCCGTGGATCTGTTCTTCATGAGGCAGTGGGAGGACGAGCGCTGGCCTCTCACACAGCATCGCTCCTTCAGGCTCCTTAAGACGCCTCTCATCCCGCAAATCCCAGTCTTCACCAACAGTTAGGCTTTCTTAGGCCACGTTAACTTACTTCTTTATGTGTGTTTAATTGATAAAAAAGAAAGATCAGCACCAAGACCATCACTGATCTCGCTCTCTCCCTCCACAGACACAGTCCCGTCTGAGGGATTGTTCTCCGTCACTTTAGGCCTCTTTGCCGCTGATGTTTCCCTCCAGAAGGTGACAGTCGATGGCGGTGGCGACCTTTTAACCTGGACCCAGAGCCACCAAACACAGGGTGACACAGACCTCATAATGTCCAGGCTTTCCCACTCCAACGGGAGCCACTCCTACCGGCTTCGTTTCCCGTTGTCACACCCAAAAATAATCCCAGAGGTGAGATTGATTGAGCAGTTTCATTGTGTGTAGAAGTTCAGAAATATCTGAAACACCTGCTGTCTAATCCCAGTATATAGGTGGTGGCTATAAGACGTTCAGCCTCTCTTTCACCTTTACTCTGAACATCTTACCCAGTGGAGAGGTTTTTTACCATCAAGCCACCGTAGAGCATAGTGTTGAGTACGCAGGTGAGTATTTTGACTTTATCCCACTGATTCAGACCAGTTGGTGCAGTTTCAATCAATATACTGATAGTTTGCATGCTTTATATCTAGAATATGTATTGTTTATATTACTGCCGACCATTTTCTAATGCACCTCGTGCATGTTTTTGGATTCATTTCATACCTTTCAGGCAGCGGACGGTTTCTGTATTTTATTTTTTCATGATGATACGAAAATCATACATTTCAGAGATTTTAAATTTTCACATTTCTCTTGCTGTTACTTGATACTGCAGCTGAAAAAAATGTAAAGTTTGTTTTGAACAGTCTTCCAGGTTGTAACAATTTGTTGTGTACTTTTATTTTGAAGTTTCTGTGTTAGCGGTGCAGCGTCTGGGCTGGCCATCTACTGTATGTGTCTAGGTGTCATTGGACTACTGAAAAAGATGCAGCCTCCTTGTAGAGTTTTATAGGTTGTAAAACATCCTGATGAGGGCCTTGTGCCGAAACACGTTTAAATAAAGAAGACTCTTTCAATAAGTCAGCTAGAGCTGCCAAGTTGTTTTTTCACACCTGGACGATAAAGACATTAATCTACTAACAAACAGTATTCTTTAGAAAACGGTAATATAATGCTGTTTGTGGTTAACGGGTATGAATGTTGGAGCTACAAAGTGACCTGCAGTCAGATATTATGATGATTTCCTGGTGCAGCTCCAGGTTCCCCCAAGTTGGAGGGGAAGTGCACAGAGAGCAGCCTGCTGGTGCTGCTGCACCACGGGGTCCAGGCCGAGCTGCAGTGGGAGCTCTTCCTCGGAGCCCGCAAGCTGGACTGGGACCTGGTGGAGATGGGTGGGTTCGTGGTGGAGGCGGAAGAGGACTACTTGACTGTGGAAATCCCCCTCTACAGCCCTGGGATGAAATATGAGGTGATCAATCATAGTTTTTTATCTGATGTGACATAACATTTTTAACACTTTCTGTTGTGGATAACTCACTTGTTGTCTGTGTGATTTCTTTCAGATATTTCCACCAGTTTTTCCATTTTACTTTACCCTATTACCGTTCAGATCCTGATTTACATTAGCATCATCTTTGGGATGATTTTACCTTTCTGTGATACTGAAACATTGCTACACTACCTGAGCATGTTAGCCCATTTACTCAACGCCTAATCTCCATCTTACTGAATCTGATACAAGGATACCATCTGTGAGTGCAATTCAGTAAATTAACTCTCTAAGTAAATTAAGGATTAGAAACACTCCTCAGGCTTGGTTCCTTAAAGCCATCTTAATGCACAGAGAGGATTTTAACACGTCATGGATACTTTGATAAAACTGTTTTTTACCATCAGTGCTTATATAAAAAGATCCACAGTATTTGTGCTTGTTTACAGTGTAATTCACTCATATTGTGGTGTGATAATGCACATTTGCTCCCTTCTGCCAACTTCTTTTTTCCCATGCAGGAGCTGACATTGCAGGGTCTTGTCTCTGGAGTGGAAGTGTCTGTTGTGGATGCAGAGTCTCTGAAGGTGGAGGACAGTCTCGTCCATAAATGCACCTTTCCTGTTAGAGAACTACTTGGTACAAAACAAGCTCAAACAGAGGCATAAAACATTACATTTTTTGTCTTAGTTTTAGTTTATAATAACCTTGACACTCGCTGTGTTTCTCTGACAGTATGTTTGCCAGAAGGGAGGATGGTGGCAGTAGTCGACACCACCCACACCATCCCACCCACTCACCCCAACCAAACCACCCTATTGGACCCCGGCTGTGTTCCCATGGAGACAGACAGTGCCAGAGCCCTGTTCAGCTTCAGCCTGGACTCCTGTGGGACAACTGTGACTGTGAGATACTTTAATTATTCCAAATTCACACAGAATATGTTGTCTGGCCTCTTTTCTGATCTCCTCTGATTTCCTCAGGCTGAGGGAAATTTTCTTGTTTATGAAAACCAGATCAGTTACCCTCAAGATTTTCTGCCTTTGGATGATCCTCTCATACACAGAGATTCTCCTTACAGGTGAGACACTCACATGCTGAACTCAGTCGGTCTTTAAACCAGATGAAAGTGTTGATCTTGTCCGTTTTAGGCTGACAATTCAGTGTCGCTACCCAGCAAACGATAGCAGTACTCTTGCTATCCAACACCCTTTGAACTCCTCTCACCTTTTCACCCATGCCAGTCGCACACGCAGGGAAGCTGCAAACACAGGTGTGTGTGTGTGTTTGTAAAACTGTGACTTTAGTTTGTATTTTAAAAAGTTGATCTGCGACTGATGTTTAATATTAATTATGTAAATGTGTGATTTTTTTGTTCTCCAATCAGGTAAAAGAAAATGGAGGGTGAATTTGGAGGGACGACAAAATCTTCATCTAGGTAGTGTTGCTGTGAAACTTTATTTAAATCATTAATACTGTGCAAAATGTTCTACACAAATACCTCAGTCCACTTTGTATTGATTATATTATGGAGATTAATTATGTCAAAATAATTTATACATTTTACTGTCATAAGTTGGTGTACAAGACCAAAATGTTTAACCTTTTGTCTCCTCTTTTCTGGAGTTTCAGTGTGGACGCTTGTCTCCATGCTGCTGCTACTGATGCTCTGCACATGGGTTTCTGCATACTTGACCTGTAAATTTAATAAATGAACACTTTTATTTTACATTTTTGTTAGGTCTTTGTTGTGACTTATTTTATGCATCTTCTCTTGAATGTTTATCCTGACAAGATATGAGAAGTTAAATGAAAAGGTATGGGGAAGGAAGGCTGGGTCACCTTATTCCTCCCCTCAACCAAGGCCACAACTGAATCTGCCAATCCCCAATGAACAGGCCCCCTTCTTAGGGTCTGGGAGCGGTTTAAGAAGGCATCAAGCCCACAATGGGCCAGCTCCATCCTATAAGGGTCTGGGGGCAATCCAAAGCTGGACCAGTTTCAATCACAATGCACACAAATAAACACAAGTCACAATAAACAAAATAACAGCATTGGAAACATTATAGTAATGGTGCAGAGTCCTGTGTTCGTTCCTCAGGCTATCCTGTCAATGACCTGTCTTTTATCTTGCAATAAAGAAGGAAAAAACCCACTATTAATGGTGAATTTTGGTGTCCAAGTTGAAAGGCCCTGGGAAACTTGCTGCTTCACTAACATGGCTTACTGGGGCACTTAAATGGAAAGGAGCCATTGTTAATGTCATTTGTTGGACCTGTGCTTTTCCTGCTGTCAAATCAAACATCTGCTGTGAAAAAGATCCACTCATTGAAAGATATCCTGATTGCTAATGAGCTACACATGTGGCTGTAACGCTTGAGGGCCTCTGGGTGGTTGGTGAAGAAACTGACTTATAAAAGCTGGTGCCAGTTTGGTCAGGATATACCAAGCAAGAGGTTCACTTTAGCTTGTGTTGGTCAGCAGGTGTAGTTTGCTAGCAACTAGGCTAGCTTCAGACACTGCCAACACATCAGTAGCTATGGCTTTTGGGGTTTTCCTTGGGTAAGGGGCTTTGAGGGTCACTTACACACTGTTAATTGCCTTAGTTGCCACCTGTACTGTATGTTTGCAGTTACTATGCTTTGTCTTACAGTGTGACCTTGCTCCTGTCTGTGTGGTCAACTGCAAAATGTGACCCCATTCCCAATGGTGAGATTGTATGTTTGCTTATAGGCCTCCAATAATAATGGTGAACCATTTTGACACACCTTGTTTGTGCAGGAGTTCTTCATATGGAGTGTCGTGATCGTTACTTCATGATAGCTGTTGATCTCTCCTTCACTGNNTGTGGCCTCAAAATGAAGCTCATAATGTGACGGGTGCAGGGACATGTTGGGTTTCATAACTGATGTGATCGTCTTCCAGACGAGACAGGTGTGCACCCCATCACTGAGCAGTATGCAGCAATGTGTGGCTACAGTGTCCTCCCTGTTCTCCCTCTACCGGGCCACATGGAGCTCCGA
>NTHP01000319.1:821659-837546 GCA_003416845.1 Oplegnathus fasciatus | reverse complement strand
TTAATGTGCCTCAGTTGTCTTGAAGATGGAGATCAATGACTAAGCTGCATGTGTTTTACAGGACGTTACTTTGAAGGGCTTCTTTGCCACTTTTGAGATCCTTGTGCGGGATCATGAAACATCAGAGGTCCAGAGCTCAACTGTCAAGACTTGTCCGTTCTCTACCACTGAACTCATTAGTAAGAACATCCTGTTTTTTACCGTGAGAGCAGGTGGAGTCTTGCACATATGCCGTGACACAAGTGCTAACACGCATCTCTCTGTAGTGTGTTCGACCGATGGGAGGATGACTGTGGTGGCAGACTTGTCTCTGGCCGTCCCGAGTGGAGGAGTTCCTGCTAGAACCAACCTCGTAGACAAATACTGTGGACCCAAAGAGGCCGACGGCACCAGGGCTCTCTTCTCGCTTCCACTAAACAGTTGTGGATCCACAGTCAAGGTACTGCTCCTACAAATTTAAAACCATCGAAGACACAGACTGGATCAATAATCTGTGAAGTCATTAATGTAAGGTCAACTACAGGAAGGATTCAAGTCTTATGTTACCAGTTACTAATCTGAATGTCATAAATTTGTCACCATTTTACACCCTTTTGCCTTCAGCTTGGCAAGGAGAATGTGACCTATCAAAATGAGATTTTCTACAGCAAGAAGTACCTCAATATGAACAAGGTGGTTTCTGATAATACTGAGAGGTATGTATCCCCCTATTTGCCCCTACCTCGGCTATCTTCTAAAGCTACAGTATTAAAGCCGTCCTCTTGTCTCACAGGGTGATAATGCAGTGCACATATCCTCTGGCTGGTCTCCATCGCCTCTTTTCAGTGTACAGGTTTGAGTCGGACACAGCTGGAGTCGGCAGCATCATCCACACTACGCAGCCCACAGCAGGTACAGTGGTTTGTTCACCTGCTGGACATGATCCATTCTCAGTCATCATATTGGATTTTCAGCATTTCTGTTCTTTCTGCACTGCAGGTCTGCAGAGTCCCGCCATCAAGCCCACAGCAGCACTTCAAACCACACCTGATACCAAGAGACAAACTAGAAAACCTGCCTTGTACCTGCCTGCAGTCCACCCACCTGCTCGTTACATCAGAGTTTCTACAGTTCAAAATCTTTTCACTGGCAGGAGAAAAGGTGAGAACTTGACCATTTTTAATTAAATAAGTTATACATATTTAAGCGTGAAGGTCTCACTTAAATGTTTTTTGACTTCTCTTCACAGGAGCACAAGGATCATCACGAGTTAAAATAAATGCTGCCCAAATTTGAGGGAAGTGTAATTTTTAAACAGAAAATATGGAATTTAATAAAGCTGTTTCTTAAAAGTGCTGTATTTGTGTCTATTGTATAGACTTGTCCAACACCTACTACACAGACAAATGGTAATGTAACAAATTTGAGGTACTTCATGTCACTTTCCACTTCTACTCCACTACAATCATCTGACAGCTTCTGTTACAAGTTACTTTACAGATTTTCACATACAAAGTGCTTATAAAATATTTTGCTTCATTATAAATTGAATAGCTCCACCTCAACCAACTTCAACAGTAAGATCCTGCTGTATATTAATGAGTAATCTTTTTTTAATATTAGTCACAGGGGCTGTTTTTCTGCATTGAGTACTTTTAATACTTTAAGTACATTTTCCTGAATATACTTGCACACTTTTACTCTGGTGAAAGAAGTACTCAAATCTTTTACTTGAGTAAAAGTAGCAATACTGCAGTGTAAAAATACTGTTACAAGTAAGAGTCCTGCGTTCAAAATTTTAAGTAAAAGTACATAAGTGTTGGCATCCAAATGTACTAAAAGTAAAAGTGCTCATTATGCAGAATGGTCCATTTCAGAATCATATCATATTCTTGAATTATAATTGATGCATTCATGTGTTTATCACTTTAATGTTAAAAAAGGGGCTAATTTCAATTACTTTATATACTGCTGGGTAACTTAAGCTTTAATCATAATTTATAGTTGATTTATATTTTGTATTAATTTGAATCAGCAAATTAACTACTAACTAAAGCTAATAAATACATGTAGTGGAGTAAAAAGTACAACATTTGCCTCCAAATTGTAGTGAAGTAGAAAGTGGCATAGAAACATGTGAAGTACATCAAAATTATACTTAAGTAGAGTACTTTAATAAATGTTCATAGTTACACTCAACCACTGCTTTTTCAATGCAGGACTTTTACTTGTAATGGAGTATTGGTACTTTTACGTGTCGAAAGTCACATTACATAAAAACTGACTTTATATTTTGTATTAAATGAATATCTTTATTAGCTTCATAAAAGCTAATCTGTCAAATAAACGGGGCCTCTTAAGTGAACCTGCAGGGGGCGCTAGCTGCCCGCACAGATAAAAACAGCTCATGTTTATTTTCGACTTTTACTCTCTTTGACACCAACATGTAAGAAAGCTGACGAGCTTTTAACTCCTCGAGCTACACAGTTGAGCAGAAAAGTCAACCATGAGCTACAATAAAGGACGCCGTGTCGTGAGTTTTCCCAAAAATGTTACTTTGCTGACAAAAGTTGTAAACAAACAGACCCTGCTCGGTGTTTTTACCCTCATGTTTCTCCTCTAACAGAGGTCGAGGCAGCCAACCCTGCCTCCCCTCTCCAGCAGGACCCTGCACCACCCCTCTTTCCTGCCTCTGTACATGGCTGCAGGCTTCACCCACCGTCGCTCGGACTGCAGCAACCAAACAGGTGAGTCGGTCAACACCCACATAACATCTGTTTCAACGCTTCATCCAGCTGTGCAGCCTCACGGACCACTCTCTTGTCTTCCCTCCAGTCCATCCCATCCTCCCAGCAGAGTTCTTCTACACTGACCCCACCGCGAGCTGTGGGAGGAGGACCCCCAACATAGTGACTGAGTTGAGGGTGAGTGTGCACGGTGGCATCTAAAAACTGGTTGCAATGGATACCCTAATGGGATTTAGTCCCTGGGAGACAATATAAGCACACTTTCATAAACTTTAATGTTCTAGAGATAATAGATGGTGTTCAGAAAACCTTTTTAACATATTTCTTCCCTCCCAAAATGTAATAAAGTTTTGGAATCACATAAATTAAATCTGGGAACCCTGTCAAGACCAAGTCCACTACCCCAGATTGTGTCAGGTTGAGGTGATGAGGGGGTCCAGCCTGTCCTCTGTGCTCTTTGTGGTGGTGATGGTGGTGGGGGGGTTGTAGAGGGTAGAGCTTATGCAGGGGCTCAGACAGACGAGCCCGTTTAATGAGATTGGCTCAGTCCTGTCAGACAGAGCTAAGACCCCGACCAGGGAGCTGGAAGGAAATTGAGACCAAAGGAGGAGGGAGTTTGTTTTGAGAGTCAGGACACGGCATCAGCCATATAACCTTTTTATTTGAAGGAAAACTCTCAAAAACCTGTGATGTTTGTATTTTGTGAACGCGCCAATAATTCTGGACGGCAGCACAGGAAAGGAAAGCACATAAAACAGAAAATGAGGAGGTGGGATGGTAAAAAAAAAAAAAAGCCAAAATCACATACTGCGGTTGTTACTGAGCTATATAATAGATTAGACCCCGTAGATGCACAGTATTTTCCCCACATTAATTCCCATTAATTGTCAGGTGTGGACACTTATTTTCTCATAAAAAGTGAAATGTCAAAAATTTGGAATGAAATCCAAAATCCTATTTTTCCATTAACATCATTAAATGTAATTTCTTTCCACCAGGTCTTCGATTACTTCCAGCTCAACACTCCGCCACCACTTATGTCCGCCTGCCCGGCCCCACCAACCCGTCTGGACCCATTCAGATCTGCGCCATACCCCACCAGGGATCTGGGCAGCCTCATCTGGAAAATAAATACCCTCCACCGTCCAGTGCAGCCAAGCCGGGTCGTCCTCCAGCTTACCCAGGAGGAGGACCAGGCCGTTACTAACCTCCTGAAACTGCACCACCAAGAGCCTGTACACAGCGATGGGACCCTTACTGCTCCACAAATTGACTTGAACCCCATCCCGTTCTTTAGTCACCATGAACCCATGGACTCCACTTCAGCTGAGGAAGTATACGAGCCCTTCTGTAGTGATGTGCAGCATCAGAGGGAGGCCAGTTTGGGAAGGTGTTGGTCAGATACGGAGCTTGAGGCAGCTAACACCCTCTTGAGTCGCTTTAGGCTGATGGAGAAGGACAAAATCTGGGGCCAAAACCACAATGAATCAGCAGCAGCACTCCCTTACCCTCTTCCTCCATACCAGCATCAAGGATCTGAGACTTTGCCTGCATCAATAACGACTGATTGTACCCAAAACGACATTGGCTACATCAGCTTCAGTCGTGTCAGGGAACGTGGAGAACCAGGCTCGGGGGATTTTGGGTTTGACTCAAAGGCAAAGAGCAGATCGAGCATCTCTGGAGGTTTTTCAGAGGTGAAGGGCCGGGCGCTCTCGGATTCTGAGGGAGACGCTGTGCATGTACTCCTCAGCCTCGGAGACACGGGAGCGTTTGATATCATGCAGTGATCGTCTCAAACCTGAGGGTCTTTTTTGTCCCTGGGTGTGTTTTTAAGGGACTTTACTACCTCTTTCTCATTATGGAAACAACTAGTTAAGAGCTCTTTGCATCGGTTGCTCTGAAAGTTTGAATTTTGATCCAAATATACCCCCCAAAACCCCTTTTTTTTTCTAGTATGAGAATGTATTTCCCTCTTGCAAAGAAAGTGAAAACAGGATTTTCATGTCCACCTTTGAGTATTGCACATTTGCCTTGTAATGTCACCGCATCAGTGTTCAATAAAAACCATCAACAGTTGAGCCTCTGTTACTGAGAAACAAACACCTCGCTAAAAAGACACACGTTTTTATTAAAAGCACTACTACTGTTCTGAAGGAGAGAACTCATTATTTACAACATATTGTACTTTTACAGAAGTATCCACAAATAACATCCCATCTTCACTGACAACAAGCTGCAGGGGGAGCTACAGTATTATTCCACGATGACACGAGCTAACAAGCTAGGGCACGACCACTGAAACATCATAATGGCAGCACAGATCAGCCCACGTTTACATGCATTTTCAAAGCTCTTGTGCTCGATGTGATCCTGGTGGAAGTCTCGCTGTGTAGTTCTGTGTTTATTCAAAGGCACTTCCTGATTAGATTGTGTTTTACTGGTATGTCTCGTGGTGAGAGAGACTCCTTTTTAAATGTTAACAAGATTCCTGTATCATAAAACGTGTCGTATCCTGTATTCTGGCCACCTTCGTGACACACGACAGGTTGTTGTGCATGGCAGGAATGAGAGAGGAATTAACAGCTATGACACAAAGAGGCGTTTACAGGAACACCCAGCTCTTTTCTCTGCAGCAGGTCTTGACATTCGTACAATCTGGTCGAGCAGTGGGTAGAATGAATGGCATTTCAAACCTGCAGTTTCACAGCAGTGC
Source organism: Oplegnathus fasciatus (assembly GCA_003416845.1). Classification (NCBI taxonomy): domain Eukaryota; kingdom Metazoa; phylum Chordata; class Actinopteri; order Centrarchiformes; family Oplegnathidae; genus Oplegnathus; species Oplegnathus fasciatus. Next base: position 832,104 of record NTHP01000319.1, on the reverse strand, counting down.
AGGGAGGAGACGTCTATGCGGGGCTGCATGCTCACAAGAAGAAGGTGAACTCTACAGCTGTGAAATGCTGATCTCTGTTACTGAATGCATGCATGCACATTCGCATAGTTTCTTTCAGCGTCGGTAGTGAATGATCCACCTCAAGCTCCCAGCTGCTTAACTGCACACTTGGGCACTCCAGTAGTATAAATACAGGGATGATTGCATGTCTCATGAGCCTCACCCTTCTCCTTTTATCTTTCATTTCCTGGTTGTTAGAAACTGACACTTCAACTAATAAAGTCCTTGAATGTCTCCATTGATGGTCCTTTTAAAAAATGATTCAATGTAAACATCCGGTATCCTAGTGAAGGGTGTTGGTCTTGCTGTTGGCGACCATGCTCGCAGCCTGCATGACTCTGTAGCGCTCTCGGAGGTTTCGCCGCCTCACGTGCTCGTTGGTGATCTCTATGACGTTTCCTACGGGGAACCAGCCCTTCTGACCGTCAGACAGGCGGATGCCTTCGTAGCAGCCTGGGAGAGAAAAGGAGGAGGAGGAGGAAGAGTAGGGGGAGGAGAGGGGAGGGGGTGGGAGGAGAACAAACAAGGGAAGATTGGAGGTTTCTGTGTCGTTCATGCAAGAAAGTCGAAAGAAATTAATAAACTGCTAAGGTGGAGGGTTGAGGATTGAGGCAGTTATGAGGATCAGGGTGTATAAACAAGCAAGAGTCAAAGGACAAGGGCGTGTTAATGATGCAAAATCATGTCAGTACATTTGACTTTTTTGATAGGAAACCTGTCTGTGCCGCCTGTATCATCTTTTCTGATCTTACTTTGCATCTAAAGGCCAGCTCGTCTCTGTGACAGCCTGATAAATAAATAAATAAATAAACAACTCTTCGGGATTCCCTCCGCGTTCTTACCCTCGTTGGTTTTGCGGATGACGTTGATGATCTCAGTGGGCTCCAGGGTGAGCTCGTCTGCCTGCTGGGCGATGTACTGCTCCACACACTGCACCTGAGGGCAATCTGACACGCACACACATAACCATGAAGCACTGAAACACACACACACGAGCACATGCTGTAGTGTCACTTTGTGTCCTCACCCCAGTCCTCATAAATCACTTCATCCTCATCTCCGTCTGGGTTGGTGGGGTTGGGGAAAGCCGCCATCCACCTGTGCATGTCTGACCTGTTGACAGAAACATTGTTTTTTATTCATTATGAGTCCTAGTAACATGTTTTTGTATGTATTTTACACACACGGTCACGCAGAGCTACTCACTGGGAGGGAGCTTTGAACAGCCTCTCCATCATGCGTCCCTGGTGGTTTTCCAGCAGGGTGAGGTTGAAGCAGTGCTCGTACGGGCCACTGCTGCTGCTCCCGCCCTCATCCATCGGCTGCACCTGCACCAGAGAGCGATGGGCGTGGTCGAGTACCACAAAACGCTCCGCCCTGTTCAAGAAAAAAGAAGGAGAACGCATGTTGTATCCTGTCGCTTTGTATTTCTCATCAGCTGCCTATGTGGCAACACTGGCATGTTTAAAATCTACTCCTCTCTTCCTCTCTGATTCCCTTCAAGCACCACTTCCTGCTGCATTTGAGGAAGTTTGGAGTCATTTCACCACTGATGACACACTGTTAAAGAGTCACGATTGCTTTTGCGGTCAGTGGTCACTTTCGCAGACATTCACAAAATGCAGGTGGAGAGATTTTCTTGGTGCAGTTTCCAAGGAAACTGGCTGCAGTCTCTCGTGTGCAGCCTAAATATGAAGCACTGAACAGTGAGGTGAGTCCACAGAGCACTACCTCCCTCCCATAACTTCTTAATACCATCATTGCTAACAAGGTTAATGATAAACCATACTTTTATGATCTTGAATGTAAAATACAGTGCTTAACTCTGAAAGAGCACCAATCCGGAAGCTATCACATAACCTCAGCTTACAGGGTAACTCATAGGAGACAGTGGCATTATATCTCCTGTTTATAAGGAAGCTGCTTGAAGGTTTACTGGCACTTCACTAGCAGTTGTGTAGTTGTTGGCAGTTTGGGTGCACTGTTCATTCAGCTCGGCCTCATAAATTGAAAGCATAGATGCCTCATTTTGCGGGAGTGTGACTGAAATGTATCAATGTCCCCAAACAAGACAAGGCACATAATACAAAGTTACACAGAGTAGGACAGTATATCACACACACACACGTACACACACACACACACACACACCATGTCAGCAACAAGTATATGTCAGACAAATTAAAAAAAAAGGTTATTTTTAAGGTTAATCTTTAAGGCTTGTTTGTACAAAGACTTTATTGACTGTTTCTCCAGCCTGCCCCCAACATGTAATGCAATAAGACATGTGGGAAAGGATCATAGCATGCATAAATATCTTGGCTGCATCCATGGAAAGACAGTTATATGTATTTAATGATTTTTGTAATTGCCATTGTTACACCAAGATATCTAAATACTATGTTCACCATCTTAGTTTAGCATGTTAGCATGCTAACATTTGCTAATTAGCACACAGTACAGCTGAGGCTGATGGGAATGTCCTTAGTTTTACTGGTATTTGGTTGTAAACCATTGAAATTTTGACCTGATCGTGGTGTTACATGAAAAGTCAGGGGATCACCAAAGTTAAGAAATTACAATTCATTCTGATGAGGGGCTTGAATGTCTGCACCAAATCTCATGTTAATCCATCCAACAGTTGTTGAGATATTTCACTCAAAACCACAAATGTCAGCCTCATGGTGGCGCTAGAGGAAAAGTCAGAGGATCATCAAAATCATTAGGATTCATCCTCTGGGTACAATAAATGTCTGGGCAGAATTTCATGTCAATCCATTTGACAGTTGTTGAGATATTTCAGTCTGGACGCTGCTAGCGTGGCTAAAAATGTGTAGAAATGAAAGATCACGCCATGAGAAAGCCGCCAAACTCAAAATGTATTTCTTAGACTGTCACGATTTTTGTCAGGTCAAATGTTGACATCTCTCAGCCCTATTTGTGTTTATTTTTAATTGCTGCTGAATATCAATCAATTCTGCCTCACCCTTTCTTGGCAGCGATGATGAGCAGATCATTGAAGAGGAAGAGGTAGACGGGGGTGAACTTCGCCCTCATGTTGAAGAGAGTTCCTCCTTTGGACATTTCCTGCAGCTCTCCCTTCTTCTCCAGGTATCTTGTCTGGGAGATGATCGGGACGGCCTGGAGAAGACGCGAGCAAAGGCAGATCAACATTTATCTCTCTTTTTCAAAATAAATGTCCAACACGTTTATTGTGTGTGTTTGAATTTACCTTGAGTTTGTCAAACTCCAGCGTTTGAGAGACGTGGATCAACTCCTCCATCTGTCTCATCTTTCCCACCTGTGTGTTACACTCATCAATGATCTGCGTGTGAGTGAAAAAAAAAACAGATAAGTTATGAAATATCAATCCAGATTCTTGTTCTTTCCACATTTAAAAACCTCATATTCCCCTCAGCTGCCGTTATATAAAACTGGCCGTGTCTCATTGGGAGTATCAGGTTCATTCCTTTGACAAATACCCTCACATACCGTTTGTCCTCAGTGACATGTATGACTCACTGTCACTGTGGAGCTCAATCAATAGGAAATCCTTCACTCAGACAATGGCTGACGTCAAATTTCCCGAGGCACGCGAAGCACTCGAGAGTCAAATTATTTGGATTTGTAGGCAGAGGGGAGGGTGAAGAGTGAGGGCGTGTACCTTCGACACCGAAGCCAAAGCCTTGGAGGCCGTCTGCTCCTCTGGCGTCCTCTCCTTTGTTCTCTTCAGGATGTTCTGAAACGACAAACAACAACTTTCTATTTCTGCGACGGACAAACAGCATGGACAGGATACATTTTTTCCATCTAAATGCAAACAAGGTTGTAAGGTTGAGGCAAGGTGTGCCCGGCCGTGTGTTTGCCTATAGGTCAAGAGGCAGCGACGAGTGTGATCGGGGGAGATTACGCTGGAATGAGGACGTTCCACACAGCAACACACCGTGATGAACTCAGACTATTGACTTTCAATGGCTTGTAGCAGGAGAAGAAAAGGGTCAGTCGTACAGAATGTACTGCGGCATTCTGTTTAGACACTTGAGGAACTCATCTAAAGGTTGTGGTGGCTAACTGCATTGTAGTCACGCACCAGTAACACAGCTATGACACTGACCTCCTGAGCTTTTTTCCTCACAGGGGAAGAAAAACCAGAAGCAAACAGACAGATTTCTACTTCTTCCATAGAAAGCAGCGCCTGCACACTTGACTTGAAACCACAAATATACTTAAATAGACATTTCTGTCCTATGACTGGGAATTAAATTTTTCTACTTCTTCTTCTCTCTTTCTCTAAATCAATAGTTTAGTCAGTGTGCAGGAACTACTTTTTCACCGATGCTTCTAGCCTTAGCTTCGCACCTACAAATCATATGTGTATAATTATGTTCCTACTTTTCTACGTGAAGAAATAATTGGACATTTTGGGAAATGAGCTCCTCCGTGAGTTAGACGAGAAGACTGATACCACTCTAATGCCTCTACGTTAGCTGGGGCCAGGAGGCAATTAGCTTAGCTTAGCACGAGGTCTAGCAGCAGGGGACAAAAGCTGGTCTAATTAAAAAATACTCCTATAAACACCCCTGAAGCTCACTAATTGTGGGAGCTGTAACTATTTATGCTAAGCTAAGCTAAGACTTTACAATTCCCATGATGCCACTCACCTCAATGAGCATTTTGATGCGTGTTATTCGCTGGAAGGGCAGCAGCAAGAAGGACATGAAGGGCAGCCGCTGGCACTGAGGCGACTCTTGGAGACGAGTGATGACCGTAGCAAACTGCACGTTGTTCTTCCTGGAGACACGCATAAAAGCACATGTATGCACAAATAAATGGCGTGTAACGCAGCTGTAACATTCATCTACTTGTGAAATAGAGAAAAGGAAGGAGAAAGGTGGTTTCAGAGGATAAAATTTAATGATTTCTCTCTCATTCATCTTTGAGAATTGTAAAAGCAAATAATGAAAATGCTCCCTACATGAGCGAGGTGTAGGTCTTTTCCTGGTAGATCTGGTTGCGGACGTAGTCGATGTAGGCAGGGAAGTTGTGCTGGGCGTGGTAGTGAATTATGTCACAGATGTCAGGAAAGACCAGCTCCTCAAACATGCGGTCCTCCAGGTCTTTCAAGAACCTGTGGAGTCAGACAGCAAAGATTTCACTAAAAGCTTCTTGAACTGTAAAGAAGGACCAGACAAAGACTTACAAAGCTGAGGTCAGGCAATGGCCACCCAGTGACCTTGTGGTAGTTCAACTCATAAATCACCTTCCTATTTCCCTTTTCCTTTATCTCCCTCCATCCTTCCCCCTGCCGTTTCTCACCTCTCGCTGACCTCTCGGACCCTCAGGATGTTGGAGAAGAGGGTTTTCTTGTCTCTGATGATCAAGGTCTCCTCCAGGTCCCGGCTGTCCAGGAAGTGCTCGGTCAGAACTCGCAGGGATCGAAGGTAAGAGGTCTCTGATGTCAAAACCTCAAACATACTCTGCCAGGGGAAAAACACAAATATTAACTTCAGCCTCAGAATGAGAATGTGGCGTGCCCCATTTTGCACAGAAATGAGCAAAGAATCAAAAGCAGGGCCTCTTTGTTGCTGTGGTTTTCCTGTAACATATGCATAAAACATAGGAAAGATTTTCCACATTACAAACAAAAATGCATCACTTCCTGTATTTAAAAGGATTTCTTTCCTTGAAAAGTCCTGCCTAATGTCGGAAAGTTGGAAGAGTGACTGTAAAAGCTTTCATGCACTGTGGATAGAGTCGATCAATATTATATTACAGCAGTGAGTGATACAGTGAGGCAGAGTGGACCTTAATTTATATAAAAACATCACATTATTACTTTAAGATTTGATTTAAAACTTGACACTGCATCTCCCGTTTCTCTTCTCCTCACATTATTGATTTCTCTTTATGTGATCTCTCCTTAGTACATTAGCCTGTCCTCACATCAGTCCCTCACCTCCTGGTACTTGCACTGCTCAGGAGTGAGCTTTTCCAGTACTCCACTGTCCCGAACACGTGGGAGGTCCTGCCACAGGGTGCTCTGGCCCGGTGTGGGTACAGGGCCGCCCCTGGGCGCTCCATTTCCAGTCGTGGTCCCAGTACCAGTACCAGTCCCAGCACCAGTCCCGGAGCGACGGGCTGTCCAGTCCATAGCGTAGTCCACGCTAGTTTTACTGATGTTACGACAAACTGTCTGGCGTCGGATCTCCTTGGTGATGACAGTGGCACGGTACGTCTGGTACAGAGGCTCTGAGGGGAAACAAGTCACAGAGGTTCCTAATAGCAGACCCCAGTGTGCAAGTAACAAATGGGCATGTGGTCCCCAACACATGTTTATTACCTGTACCTGTATCCGATACATCAGCCCTATAATGTTTAGTTTCCGTTGTTGTTTTTACAGTTTGGGACACTGTCCGAAAGCTGTTGATTCAACTCTTTGGTGGAATTTGAGGCTTTATTTTATTTATTTATTTTGCAACTTTATTTTTATTAATATTTTGAAGTTAAAGGACCAGTGTGTAGGGTTTAGTGGTATCTAGCAATGAGGTTGCAGATTGCAACCAACTGAATACCCCTCCCCTCACCCCTCCCTTTCCAAGCGTGTAGGAGAACCAACGGAAAAGGCCCTCTCTAGAGCTAATTTGTTCGTTCTGGGCTACTGTAGAAACAGTAAACCTGTGGAAGAGGACCCTATGTAGATATGAAGGGCTCATTCTAAACTAACAAAAACACAACGATTCTTAGTTTCAGGTGATTATACACAAATGAAAACATAATTATGAAGATTATACTCCATTTCTGCAAATAGATCCCCCTAAATCTTGCATACTGGTTCTTTAAATGAGTGGGTTGACATGAGAAACACAATACTTACATATATATATGTATATATATATATATATATATATATATATATATATATATGTATGCAGTATATTCTCTGCTAAACTTTCAACAATTACAAAATAACTACAAAAGGTTCATAAAGGTAGGATTTATTGAAAAGCTGTTGTATTGGATTACATTAGGTTGTACAAATGTACCTAATAAACTGGTAAATTATTGTGCCTCCACTAACCAAACCACTAAACAAATCGGTGCATTTGTTCGCTGACAGAGTTTTGTCAAAATAAGCCCAGTATAGTGTGAAGCTGTGTCCCATTCACACTATTTCTAAGCCGGTTTTGAATGTGCAATGTGTTCACACAGGAAAGGAGAAAAAAGAACGTGTCGGTGCACGTATTGTATCACTTGCTGTTAGTGTAACGTAGTAAAGTGTGTTGCTTTTTTGTTAAATGGCAAAAACATTATGCTATGACAAAAGGTACATAGTCCCTACTGTATTTGATTGGTATGTAGTACAGAATTTGATTTGACTGACTGAAGATGAATATTTGCTCAAAATGTGCAAAGAAATCATTGCATCACAGACAAACATTATGGTGAAATTCAGCTTGGCTAACATACTGACGTTATATCCTGTTAAAAGTATTAGTGAAGTGATACTTGTGTCCTGCGGTGTCCTGATTCATCTTTTTATGTTTTGTTTGTTACAGGTGTCAGTCTTACCATCCTGCAGCCGGGACTCCCAGCTGAACGAAGTCTCCCTCCTGAGGGAGCCACTTCTGACTGGGCGCCTGAAACAGGAAGTATGGAAAGAGGGGAAAGGGATCAACCAGGGAGATATGAAACCAAACTGTCCAACAAAAGAGTGAATGTCACAGTTAATGATTCCTCCATACACGCAAGAACATCGATACTGACTTAAAGGTTAAAGCTGGTGAAATTCTATGTTTCTGAATCCGACTTCCCTGCTCTGTCAGCGGCATAAAAAAGGTTAAAGCGTTTCCTGAAACAGCTGGGAGTTTGCATTTGTTGGGGACTATTTTCAGCCACGGATTAATACACGTTTGGTGTGATAGTGAGTATTTACAGCAGCAGGACGGTGTATGTTGTATCGATTAAAAATAAACTACAGTGTGCATGTTCATGGTAATGAAGGAACATGTCACCCAGTGCAACAGTGTAGCCCGTTGATGTGTTTTTAATAGTTTTTGGACAACAATGGAGGTTTATGTCACAGAGAAATTAGCTATATCAAGCTTTAGCTACACAGACAACAGTTACATAGGATAGTTAATAGGATAAATACATTGATGGTTTTGGTCTTTTCATGGGATTTGTTGACAAATAGAAAAATATATAATATCTTCAGTAGGTCTCAAGTAAGAGGTAAAGTGAGGGTCAGTGTGATAACTCACGGTTCCTCCACTGTGTCCTCTTTCTCTCCTTCACTCCCTCCATTCTCCAGTCCATCTAAAAAGACAAGTAAATGATGTCATCGCTTTTGATTACACAGGAAATTAATTTGTGCATCATTCATAGCTCATCTCAGGCAAACATAATCATGTTTGTTCAGTACCAACCTTTTTTCGGTGTGAGGGATTGCAGTGAGGCACTGCTGAGCCTCCTAGGATCTGTCTTTGGTGGTGGCGGTGGGGGTCTGTGAGGGCTGGTTGGTGGTGGAGTGATGGCCCGTATTGGGCTCAGCCCGCTGGCGGTGGAGCTGCTGGGGGACGAGGGCCGCAGGGCGCGCCACTCCTCCAGCGTGGGCTGGGGGAGAGGAATGCCACCCCGGTGCACCGGCGTGAGGCTGCGGTTGTCCTGATTCACAGGCCTCCTCGGAGGGATGGCAGGCGGCATCTGGTCTGGGCTTAAGACGGGTTCTGTGTTCTGCTGAAACTCAGATGTCGGGTCTGAGGTGCTGTAGGACAGTTTAGACCGATGGGCTGGTTTGCGGACTTTGATAAGAGGGATATCCAGTTCCTTACACACAGCTGTGGTCTTTTTAGGAGCGGGGTCGATCACTGGAAGTGTGGCCTCATAAATATTTTCTTCTTCTTCGTATTGGCTGGGTCCGTGGTGGATGTGTGATGACTGAGCATGTTTTGGGGGAACAGGGGGAGACTGAGAGCGGGTGACAGCAAGGGAGGTGAGAACAGAGTGAGGGCCCGGGTCTGAACGTCTCCTGTGTTCCCCAATCAAAATATTCAAAGAGTGGTGGAACTTTGCTTTTTCATCTTTCAACACTTCACTCTCATCAACCATGGAAGTCCTGTCCACCTCATCCCCTGCCATGCTGTCCTCTTCCCCGTCTTCCTCCCCATCCTCCTCCCAATCCTCCCCATTCTCCCCCGGCTGCTCTTCCACATCAATCTCATCCCCGTCTCCACCTCCACCCACCTCCCCACCATCATCCATGTCCACAGGCACCCATATTAGTTTCATGCCCGGCCACTGGAGGTGGCACATGCAGCTGCAGCTTGGGTCGCAGCACGGGCTGACGTCTGGACTGTGCTCCGCCTCCGCTTCACCTCCTCCAATAAGCTGAATCTCCACCTCTTTTCCATCAGGCGCTGCATCAAAAACACAAACCCAGATTAACTACTTTGAAATGTTTATGAAAAAGGAATAAATGACCATAAACATTTTTACCTCTTCCTGTCGTTGCTATAGAAGGAAACATATAGATGCTAATTATTCCTCCACATCGCAGGCCAAAACATGAAGCTAATCGGTGTGAATGAGCTATTTCCCGTCCGCTTCTTTCCTACATGTGCATCCCCAGATAGGGCGGCTCACTTTCATTAAGACCTTTTTTTTTTTCCATCTGCTCTCCTCACAACAGCTTCACATGGCACACGCTGGAGTCAGCAGATCATCCCTATGCAAATACAGCACGTCTGCAAGTGGTGTGTTCAAATATTCATGGGAAGTTCGGAGCGCTGCGTGTGTAAAAAACCCAATGTTGACAAAAGGAAATGGAAGAGGAAAGAGAGAGGGGAGTTAGGGTGAAGGTTGAATAGGTCAGTGAGTAAAGATGTGAAAGAAAGAAATTCAGTAGAAAGTGTTTTTAAGTCGAACTCGATATCCAACATTTTCCATATAAGCCAATACAAACGTCTTTATAAAAATACAGTTAAATAAAAATGCTGAGCAGGACCAGTTTATTCTGATTTTGTATCAAGATGACAAGAGGAAAAGATCTAAGTGACTTTGAAAGAGGGTTCATTGTTGGGGCACGAATGTCAGGAGCTTCAGTCACAAAGACTGCTCAACTGGCTCGTGTTTCAATATGAGCAGTGACTAAAGAGACATCTGCATTTAGATCAATGGGAAAGACCATATTCTCCACGAGTGCATGTGTGGCGTACACCAAGAGAACGGTACAGGCCTGAATGCTTGACCCCTACAGTGAGGGGATCTGGTGGCTCTGCTATGCTGTGGGGGACATTTTGCTGCATGATTTGGGTCCACTTGTCCCCTTAGAGGGAAGGGTCACTGCAAATCAATACAAAGTTGTTCTGAGTGATCACCTTTATCCT
>NTHP01000319.1:804152-821538 GCA_003416845.1 Oplegnathus fasciatus | reverse complement strand
AAAACACCAACTGAGGGAATATCTTTTGGAAGAACGGTGTTCATCCCTCCAGTAGAGTTCAGAGACTTGTAGAATCAATGCTGAAGCTGTTCTGGTGGCACGTGGTGGCCCAACGCCTTACTGAGACACTTTATGTTGGTTATTCCTTTAATTTGTCACCCGTCTGTATATACACAGAATCTAATGTCCTATTTAAAGGCTTCCTGTTGCTGACAGGGAACCAAAACAAGGAAGCGATAGTACAGTGTGTGTAACTGAGGAGGGAACACACAAATCTCTGCTTAATCAAACAGCCAATAAAATGTCACTTCTTTGGGTTCCTCTTTTGTTGAGTCAGAACAAAGCTGAGCGTCATGACACAGCAAAAAGACATCCAGAGTCAATGAGCTACAGATCAAAACTGAAACAAATCTCCAAAGTGTTAACGTGCTCTACTTTACAACTGTATTATCACCAAGCAACAACAGCTAGAGGATAAGAAGATGAAATGGTGATGGATATAAACGCTTGTGCATCTTATCTCACCACAAGTAAGCACAGCGAGCGTCACTTCTTGCTTTCACATTACTCAGGAGCATGCACACACACATACACATATACACAGGTGATCAGCTGACTGAAACAACCTGTTTATGATTCAGATCAGCCAGTGGCACCACACCTGTCTGTTTGAGAGTTCACAGTCACAACAACACCCTGACTGTGCTGGGGATTTCACTTTCAAACCGATCAATGTACACACACTCACGCATATGCAAAAGTCTGTGCATGCACCTACACATAATAATGCAAATTATAACATAAAATTCATCTGTCATCTGATCTTTGTCCTGCTGACTAAAAGCTGCAATAAATAGTGTAACTTCAGATTTATTTTTCCAGCTCTGAATGGCAGCCAAGGGAAAAGGTCTAAAACATTAACTTAATTTTCAAGAAATCATGTGACACAGCTTCCGGATTTTTACCTGCTGTTTCTTTCAGTACTAACCTCACCTTAATCTGTGCATACTTTAAAGATTTGTGGATATCTTATAATGATAATTGCCTACACTTCACCTTTAACTTTATTATTATTAAGCCAAAGGAAATTTGGTTGACAGCTGGGCATTAAACACACAGGAAAGTACAGATGACAACAACAATCTACAGTCAAAAACATCAAATCAATATAAAAAATATATATATATTCACAAATCACAACACAAAAATATGAAAAACCAGCAGACCAAGCCGAGACAGAAACACCTCCACCATTCTGAAGTTAAAAACCCAAGATTAAGACCACTGTACCTGATCGGCCTCCGTCCACGCTGATGCTGTCCGGGTCCTCTCCTCCATCACTCTCTTTGTGCTTCTGCAGGGTCCTCCTCTTCAGAGGCAGCGGCGGCGCCTGCTCTCCCCCTATCTGAAGCTGCAGACTGGCGCGGGCCGGCTTGGGCTTTATCGTAGGCGGCCTTTTGAGCCGTTTAACTGGCGTGAATTCTGTGGTACCATTGGTGGGTTGTTCCCCCGGGTCACTCGGCACACACTCCTGTTTGCTAAACTTGTTCACAATCCTCTTGACCTTCCCTTCAGAAAGGCTCGTACTGGTGCCTCTGTCTCCCAGAGGAGGGGAGCTGGCTTGTGGCGACGGTTTTGGGGGGATCTCAGGTCTCGGTTTGGCCTCTGGTTTGAGGGGTAAAGGCGACGTGGGCCGCTGGGATGCTTCCTGGACAGACATGGTAGCTGGAGTCTTCTCTCACAGTGTGTTTCGCTCCCAGCCCTGACCAATCAGAGGTCAGGCTTTGATGGCAAAGGTCAATGTGAGCATGTCATCATAACCTGATGAGTGAAAACACAGGAAAAGAAAGTTTAAAACCAGTTATATTATATTTATATTATATCAAATGTAATACCTAAATTATTAAAAGAGTACTCCACAGATTTATAGATTTATATCATTGTCAGACACAGGATGGACAGTTTAAAAGAAAGTATCAAATTCGATGCAGCAGAACCAGAGATATCATCTTTATTTATTGTCAAAACCGGATGCCTACATTACCCATAATGCAACTTAACCACTGACAGTTCAGAAGGAGATTCATATGTGTTATGCTAGTGGCGGCCTACAGAGCTACAGAGCCTACAGAGATCTGGAAAGTTCACTTCTTTCTAACTCCACACCCCTAGATTGTTTTCACTTTCAATCTTGTAGTCTTCAGCCCCAATCAACGCTGACTCAAGTGACATCACTTGAGGCAATTTATCACATTTCACACAGCTCTGGAGCCACAACAGGCTCTATGCAACTTTCTTCACACACACCGTAGTTCTCCAACACCTGTAAATGGACTTTGATGTGTAAAGTCGGTGGAATTCCCCTTCAACACTCTTTAAAAATGACATAATTGGTGGCATCCTGGGCCCTAGGGCAGCGGCTCCCAACCTGGGAGTCGGGCCCCCGCATGGGGTCCTAAGATAAGATCTGAAGGATCACAACAAAATTAAAGAGATATTTTCTTACGACTTGTGAAATACTTTCCCCTCCTGAGGCCTCATAAACAAGGCCATGACCCATGATATGGAGTCACAAGTAGACACTGCTTTATTTCATGTACTTTTCTGAAGATTTCATGCCTTTATTAGACAGTAGAGAGCTAACAGGGAATGCAATAAAGGTCCCTGGTCAGACTTGAACTGGGGATGTTGCGATTACAGAGTGAGCACCTTAAACCTCCGGGGTTAGTGGTTCCCAACCTTTTTGGCTTGTGACCCCTTAAAAAAAAGACATGATTTACTATAATTATAGTCATTTTCTGTGGCTGAAATAAACATTTACACGAGGCCATAAACACTACATAAGTCAGTATTTCCATTATATAATCCTAAAATCAGACTTTGAGCTCTGTGCTGCAAATCCCCCACTGTAGTGAGAGGGAAAGAGAGGAAAATGAACTTTGCACTGTAAGAAGCCCGCTCATTTCTAGTGAGAGCACATTCCCACACATAAAACTAGAGATAATGTAAAGTGTGTTTACTGCACTACAAGGTGACACAGTGAAGGGAAGCCCAGCTACTGCTACAGATGATTGATTTAGCCACTGTAAAGTTCCCTCACATCTCTTCCAACTTCTCACATCGTTATGTATGAATGACTCACAGCTGAAAAGCATGAAGTTGTTTATTAATTTACTGCTTTAACGGCTGGAGTGCATCACCAGTATCAAAGCAGGGGTGCCGATCAAACGTAAGGTTTCCATTTCAGAGAAGATAACAAGGGTCAGCAAAGACAGAGATGAGATTATTTTCAAATTTGATATCATACAAATGGCAATATATTTAGTGTTAATTAATGTGTAATACCTGTGTAGTAATCTGACTTTTTGAACAGTATCACATAATTCATGACACACTGGTGTAATTCAATTAATAGTTAACCACTGTTTCAATACACATGCTCATTTATAATCACTCCACCCTGTCCACTGTTGCCGTCACAGGTTGAACAGCCTCCAGCTCCTTGTAATCTTTTACCGTTCAGCTCGTCTACAAGGGCTCTGAAAACGTTTGCACACCCCGTTTAATATTTAAAGTCTTTATTCAATTGCCGTATGACAAATCTGCAAATGTTAGAATTACAGACACACTGATTCAACCCTTTATAATTCAAACACTGAGAAACTTCTGCATTCAAAGCACTCCAATCATTCAAATTAAGCAGTCAAACGTAGCATTTCTTTCAACCTTTAAGCATCTATAAAAAGAAACGTGATGACAATAAAGTGAAATTCATTTTCCATTCTGGGCGACCAAGTGGCCAGTGTGTGCAGCAGCTGATGCTACACCAAACCAAACCAGGGGTTAGTCATCTTCTGAGTCATGCAGAAAATAGAGCAGAGAAGATAGAGAGAGAGAGAGAAGACGTTACCGCACCGCTTTGTGTGACTCTAAATTTAACACATGTAGCATGTAGCTGCATGCATTTAGGATTACTAATAATAATAATAATATACACACATCATTGAGAGGCTGCAACAAGCAAATATTCAAATTAACCATTGATGTAGTGATTATGCTTTAGATTAAGTGATTAATCATTTAGTCTACAAGTATTTAAATGATGACAGATGCCTGTCACAGAGACCAATAAGCAGCTGGCAGTCATATGACCCCTAAGTATCTGTATTTTAGCCACGCTAGCAGCATTTCTCTCTGGATGTCAATGTCAGTCTGTCACTTTGGTCTAAGCTGAAATATCAGAACAAATGCTGACACAATCAGTTGATTAGTCCCTTAGTTGATGACAGAAATTAAGTGGATTTTCAGCTTTTCTCAGCTATACCACTGATGATTTTCTTTATTTGGATTTTAGACTGTTTGTTGGAAAGAACAAGACATTTGAACACATCATCCTTAGGTCTGGGAAACAGATTCACTGATAATGAAAATATTTGCTCGTCGCAGTCCTATTGAGCACTACTGATAAGGAATATAAATATGAAACTGCAGCCTATTGTCACCACATGCTGTTTATCAGATTCTTAAAGGGACACTCCACCTATTTTACAAATGAAGGTCAGGAAACTCATGATGAGGAGTGTCTTCTGTGGTTCTGCAAGGAGTTTTCAAGAGTATAAGAAAATAGGACACAACTGGGTTGCATTATGGGAAATGTAGGACTCTGTGTTTTTGGAGCTTGAACAACACTGCAGATATAAAGTCAGGATATCTCAGCCTCTGCTGCATCGATCTTGACTTTCGTTTTTTAAATCTGCCTCTTGCGAGTCCCCCAACTTTATGCAAGAGCAACACTAAATCACTGGAGTGCCCCTTTAATGGAGCATTCACAAAGAGGTCAATAGCTTTAAGAGAGATTAGAGGCTGTTCTTTTCATGTAAAGTGCAAGTAATTTCATATGAAGTCGTGACCAGGCAACATTTTAAAGAAATGAATCAACAGTAGTGCCTAATACCAGCAGGTAAACAGTAATGTACTATCTTGGGCTCTTGACTTGAGTGATTTCCACACAGCTCACTAAAGTCAATAACACACAACCAGTGGCTGTTCGTTATTGAGAATGCGCACCAGCTAGTCAGACCAGTTTGGATGGGATGTGCGTGTGTGCACAGTCATGGAGCTTATAATAAAGAAACAGACAGGGTTTCACGTTGCACGTCTGACGGGAAACAGAAAATGTTTCTGAGCTGACAAACAGCCATGTATTAAATAATTACAAAATGACAGAGCAGGAATGCTTGGCCTGAAAACGTCAGGAGGTTAATTAAAAAACGGTTTATAGCCACGCACCATCAACCTGTACATCCTTTCATTTTCTAACATGCATTTTCTCCTTCAGTTTCTTGAGGTTCCACAGTTCTCAGAAACAGTTTTTCAGAATAAAAGCTCAGGAAACATGACTACAGCAATGTGTGGGTCTTTCCAGGTTTCAGTTTAGGCCCTCTGGTTATTATCATTGTCCACTGGCTGACATATAAACCTCAAATAGGAGGGTGTGTTCGCTCACAAAGCACTCATCTAGACACATTCTGATTGTGTCTTAATGCACTTACAGACCGAGTGAGAGACCCACCAGACTTCATTCATGTTTTGTCTACTTTTGCTTTATTGACCTGGTTAGTTCAATAGCTACGTCCTCCAGTCTACTGGACCTTGCACACACTCTGGCTGGGTCAGTGGGCCAGTCATTCATTCCAGTAAGTGTATTTGTCCTGGTAAATCCAATACATATCATCTATGGTGTGATCTCTTAAATCAGACCAGCTTGAGAACAATCCGTAAGTGCTTAAAGAGGGCGTCCATTAACACAGTGCTCTGTCTCTGTGTGTGTGTGTGTGTGTGTGTGTGTGTGTGTACAGTATGCCATCTGCTCTGGAGACTAATGGGTCAGTGTGTATATAAAATGGGTAGGGGGGCTTTAAGAGAGCTACTATTATATTACATGTGATGGAAGCTCCACGTTGGACAGGAAGAGGGGACGGAAAAGGTGTGTCTGGAAGGAAAACACACACACTCACATTCACACACACACACACACACAGGAAAGAAGAATAAGCATATAGAGTTGGTTTGGCGACGTGAGTGATACACAGATATGCAAATAAAAATAAATATGCTGTTCAGGTCTTATAAGACTGTGACATAAGGAAATACCACAACTGAAGATACCATAGAGCTGCCAATAGTGGTCTAGCCCATTATATGTCAATTCTAGTGATAACATTACAATTAATAAAGACGAATTAAGTGTCAAGGGCAGACTATTCATAAAATGTTCAAAATGAAAGTTAACCTATTACGGTCTTATTTGTATCCCTTAATCGCCTAATATCTGGCTGAGTCTCGTATTGTTACCTGCCTGCATGAACAAAATGGGAAAATATGTCAAGATACTCATCTACAAGATATCCTGCAGTAATACCGAAAGGGTTAAAATAATTACTTTACAGTATGACAATGTCAGTATGATTTTATAAAACCTTTTGGCAAGTATTACAATGGTTTTCCATAAGGGAACAGGTGCTTACCGTCAAAGTCAACCAAACCGCACCTGCTAAACTACCAATAATGTAGTAATCTCGCTTAAAACATAAATTATAGATAAGATAACTCACCAATGATATTCAGAGATGTCTGGCTCTTTCTCCTCAGCTATTCGGCTCTAGCGTTGGCAGTCCAACATAGTTAGGTTTGGCAAGAAAAAGGGTTTTTTGTTAAAATCGGTCCGGGGCGCAGCTCCGTTAGTGTTACTTTAAACTTAACTCGAGAAAAAAACGGTCGTTAAATAAACTGTAAAGAAAAATTATCCACAACGTGAAAGCGAAGCGGTTCAGTTTCTTATTGTTTCTCTGACAGGCTTGTTGTCTGAGCACCCATCATCCCCCTGTTGTTGTCTCCTTTGTTACCCGCAGCATGTATGAGAGGAGCGGACGGGAGGTAGGAGTGAAACAACCCCCCTGAGGGCAACCACCGCCAAGTCACACGCTGCCATGGTTACAGGTTCCGGTGCGGGATTTCAAAATAAAAGCTCAATTTAAACTAGGAGCAATTATCTTCTGCCCAATTGTTTGACAAATGTAGGCCGTGGATGTTAAGAATACACACATCTCTTTATTTCATAATTGTAACATTATAAAACTCACACAGGACATTAACACTGGAAGCAGTTCTTTTATTTATCATGCCGTCAAACTAAATGCTCATGTTGAGTTGGCTAATGATGATTTCTCCATTTAAACATGGTGGGTGACAATATATATACGTTATTGTATTTTAACCATTAATGATTGTGCTGGATGTTCTGCAGGTTATATGTTATCACTTGCGTCATTACCTGGACCCCCTCTGTATGTCCCTTGGAATAATTTTACGTAGCCTATTTTTTATACTTCTAGTTATGTGAAAGAACAACACAAGAGAAATGTAATGTTTGCTTGACTGACGGGAGCGAAGATTCTAAGAGTTACAGATTTGTTAGATTAGAACGTAATCTATGAAGTATATTAGATTTTTAAAAAAAATATTATTCATTTAACTATATGTATATCTACCTCTCTCTCTCTCTCTCTCTTTCTTTCTCTCTCTGTCCCCAGACCCCACTTTGAGAATCACTGATTTAGAGAACCTGTGTGGTGGGTTTTTGCATTTGTTTTACATATTTTATTACATGTTTATTTTTCTGTTCAAGTCTGTGTGTGTTCTGTGTTTCACCTGCCTGCAAGCCAGATTTCCCCTTGGGAAAATAAAGTTAAAGTTGAGTTGAATGAAACTACAAAATTCAGACAACATATATTGTTTATAGATATACATTTATTTGCATTGCATTGCATTTGGCTTGCAGCATTTCAAAAACAAACACAAACAGACTCTTTCAACAGCAAAAAGAATAAAAACCATTGATAACAAAAGTAACAAGTTGCAGCAGTAAAAATAAACACTGATAACAATAAGCAAAAAACAAATTAAAACCTATTTAAACTAATAAATAAGTTCAAAAGGAAAGTGACAGGGACTATAATACAGTGCTACAGTGCTGGTAACCACAGAGGTAAGTGCAAATCAAGTGATTTATACTTATACTCTGAAATTATTACAATTCATAATTGATATCACATAACTTTGTAAAGGTTGTGCAACATACAATACATGCAAAAACTCCCATAACCCTAAGCTATTAATTTATATGTCATTTGTTTTGCTCTTGCATGATTTGTCCTTTAGTGTGTGATAACGTATTTGTATCCTGTTTTCTCAATCAGAGATCTTGCTTTGATGAGTTTGCTTTTCGTGGTTTATTTTAGCACTCTGATTTTGAAGGGCAAAATGTCAGACTTCCGGTACTTTCTGGGTGTTTACTGTAAACTTCACGCATCTTTGGTCTTCCAATCTACTGACACGTCAGAAACTACAATGAACCCCTAAATATTTGTTTATTTTGTGGTTGATGTTACTTTTTTGAATGATCAACTTTCCTGAGTAGAGTCATTTCACTCATGTTTATGTTAAGTTTATGTTTTTTTAAGCAGTGGCATGACATAATATAATGCTGTGGTGACCCCTGCCTGTAAATGGATAATACAATATATAACTAACTCCGTATGTACCTGCCATAACAGGTGCACATTGGCAGCTGCATGTGTCCCTCCCCTCACCTCTGTATTTCACTTGTGCGTCCTACTTCCACCTAGCGCCTTAGTTTGGAACAGACAGGGAGTGTTTATTAAATGGAGAACCTGGATTCTTCAGGGATTACAGTTTATTTGAGATGTTTTATTGTTTGCCACAGGAGAAGTCAAAAAATATTTTGGGCTGTAAATGGTGGCATAAGGTTTTAATAGTCCTGCAAATCAACATCTTATGGAAGCTCATTTCTGCCAATAGTAATGCATGATAAACATAAAAATACTCGTGGTAAGTCAGATTTGGTGCTTACCACTTAAAATTTAGATTTACTATTTTAGAATTTTGGAATACTATTTCAACATTTTAACTAAGTAATACAAATTTTTAACTTTCTATCTCATAACTTTTACTTGTTGACTATCTCACAATTTTGGCTTACTATCTAATAATTTTGATGTTGTGACTCAATTTATTACTCATTATTTCATAATTTGGACTACGTATCTCAAAAATTTGACTTAGAAAGTCAAAATTTTGAATTACCATCTCATACTTTTAATTTAGTAATCCAAAATTTAACTTTCTATTGTATTATTTTGACTTGCTATCATATCATTGAATTACTATATCATCATTTTGACTTCCTAAGTCAAAAAATTGACTTACTATTTTAGAATTTCACTTCACAACTAATTTTTTTATTCATTATCCCATAATTTTGACTTAGTATTGCAAAAAAAGACTTAGAAATAAGAAAATTTGAATTACTATCTCATAATTTTAATTTTGTGAGTAAAAAGTTTGACTTACTATCTCATCACTTTAACTTACTATCTCATTACTTTTACTAAGTAACTAAAACTTCGACTTACTATAAGACTTAGAAATTAGAAAGTGTGAATTACTATTACATAATTTTGGTTTAGTAATTGAACTTTCTATCTCATTACAGCAGTTTACTATCATATTTTTGACTTGCTATCTCATTACTTTTACGAAGTAACTATCTAATACTTTAGACTTACCATATTTTTATTTCTTTGATTCATAACTTTTCACCTATTTCTTCCTTTCCTGGTGAAACTTCCATAATAATATCCAGGCTGCGTTTAACTTCATAAAAGCTCCTGTAGAGCACACAGGCCATTATGAATGAGAAGTAGACCCGGTCAGTTTGATGGACGTGAGGCGTTGCGAGGCTCGATCACTTGAGATATTATTCCACTTATAGATTACCACTCAGGAAACCCCATCTGAGTGTTACACAGCTGGATATAATAACAGAGCGAGTAGAATCACGCTAAAACCGCGCTGATCTATTTAACTTGGATGCTCCCGCTGCGCAAAGATACTGCGGCATTTCCTTTATACTCTGTGAGTCGCAGCGCATGCTCGTATCGCTCCGCCGGCAGAGGAAATGCTCGTAGACCAATCACATCTGTGTTTACACCATCACCTGTCAAACATACACCCTCTGCTATATTTTCTCTCTGAAAGGTAGGCTTTCTGCATTTATTTCACCTTTTTATCTAAATGTGAACACCGCGGATGGAGTCAGAGTCTAGGTATGGTAGCGGTTCGACTACAGCGAGAAGCAGCCGGGGTTAGCAAGGTTAGCGCCCCCGGAGCTAGCGAGCTGGAGCTGGTTATCTGTCCGCCTGGCTTGTTTTTTAGCCGATTATCAGAAAGTCCTTGCGCCTAATCATCCCCGGCTGAGGTCGGAGCACAGCGATGTGTGTTAGCTTAGCGAACCCGGCTGCTTGAAAAGCGTTTGTTCGTTAGCAGGGGTTAACACAGCCTTCAAGCTAACAGGACCAGCCATGCAGTGCATCCTCTAGCTAGCAATAAAGAGTCGGCTGGAGAGAGATGCGATTAGCGGACCGTTAGCTAGCGCGGTGGACGGTTGGATTAATTTCACCGTCTGTATTTCTTATTTATTTGTTAAAAATAAATAATACAGTGATATCGATAGTCAAAGCTGCTGCCAAGCAAGTGTTAGACTGTGTTGCAGTGAGGCAAGAGCTTTGTTTCTGTCTAGTTTTCTCGCTTTCTTGCATTTCAGTGTAACTGTTAGCAATGTTACACTGATCCACAATGGGAGATTTACGGCTGTAGTTGCTTATTAACCCCCTTAGCAAATGGTGGAAGAAGTATTGACACCAATTAAAAGTACCACAATGAAAAAAATAATGCAATTAAAAGTCCTGCATTCAAGTAAAAGTACCTAAGAATTAACAAAACAATAAGTCAGTCACACTACGTTATAATGGCATTTATTAGTACTGCTGCATTAATGTGGAAGTGGCCTTTTACTGTAGTATTTGGTTGAGGTGGAGCCAATTTTAGCTATTACAGTATCTGTGGAGTAGTTCAATCTGTATGGATGCATCATTTGTTACAAGTTATATGCAAAGTAACTATTGTCGTCAGATACATGTAGATGGAGTTATGAAGTCTAAAATGCCTTAAAATGGAAATAAATGTATTTATTTACATTCAACTGCTTCCCTTAACATGCAGTTGTCCTCCTTGTTTCCCCTTAAGTAGCTTTAAGGTTGTTAAAATCATCTTCCACACTGTTTGGCAGTGTCACATACACCGATCAGCCACAACATTAAGTACACCTGTTGTTGTGCAGGAGTGTGTTATATTGAAAGGTCGTTTTAATATTTTGTTCACCCCATTCACATACATGAGAGGGGCAGAATATTAAAACCAGCTTTCAATATAATGCACTCCAGTACAACACCACCAACCGCTACGACCTCAGTAATAAACATTAAGTTGAATTATTACCTTTCTGACAGTGTCAACAAAAACTGAAACATTCGTAAAAGTAGAATTCATGGCAGAGCTGTTGTATTGGATCACATTAGATTGTACAGGTGTACTTTAATGTTGTGGCCGGTCGGTGTGTATTCTCTATCAGCTTGTTCCAGCTCTCCACTGAAGCTGTGTGATGTTTTCTCTGAGTGAAATATTAAAATCGAGGCTTTTGTTTTTTGGCTGCACTGTTCCATCAAACGGAAATACTCCACATGTTTTGTGCATCATTTTATGCACATTTTCCAAAACTTTAGCCTGGCTAATGTGGTATCTTTGAAACCCTTTGGAGCTCTACTAGAATTTAAAACAAAACTGAACAATCTTTGGCTGCACTGCATGAGGTTATAACATCAGACCAACTGGCTCATTTTCCCCCTGTGAACCCAAATGTAAGACACCAGGGGCTGAACTTACAACTTACACCAAGTGCAGTGCAGTCTCACATTTTGTGGTTGCATTTGCTCTTGAATTTCCTGAATTTATAAAACTACAAAGGAGGGACTATGGGCAGAGAGAGATGTGCAGAGAGGAGGGGAAGAGAAAGGAGGAGAGTGAATCAGATCCAGACAGTATAAGGTGCAGTGCAGTGTGGGTGTTTACAGTATTAACCCAGCCTCCGTGCTGTAGAGCTTTTTGATTTACAGTGTTCACTTTCAGTCTCTTTGTCTCTTCTCCTGTGCACCCAGGAGCTGAAACACACACTCACACTGAAGCGCCTACGGTAGCCGCTAACTGGACGGACTCTCTGGCAATTGACCTTTTGCAGGTAAGCCTGGGCTCACTTTGTGCAATACAGTTAGACTAAGCTACTTCTGCTTGATCAGATCTTCCACAGCTTTAACTCACTGTATCCTTCAATATTTCCCACAAGACTTGCTTCTTACTCCTTGAGATGGATCTTATACTTTTTTCTTGGCTTTTAGAGGGGGTTTAGGGGGTGTCTTTACCTGCAGGATGGCGGTTATGATCTGAATACAGACTGGGGGCACATGGTGAAATTTTAGGGGAAACAATCCTACTGGAACATGTCACAGATCTTAGATAATAACACAAAATCACTGTTGTGCTCAGGCAGAAGCATCACACAGTGAGGGGATGGATTTGCCTGTTTTATTAGTGAGAAAAACATCAAAGACATAGCAAAAGATATTATGTCAAGATCCCACAATCCTAGACAGCTTAACTATTTCTGGCATGATTTTATCTTAAAGGCAGAAACCAGATTTAAAGACACAATTTCCTCCACCAGCTGTTAATTAGGGAACATTTTTTAAGAGGTTCTCGTAAATGTGTGCTTTTTTAGCGTTCTACTGATTTTTATTTTATTGCTGCACCAGCAGTTAGTAGCCATAAAAATGCAATTTTCCTCCCTGAATCACAAGACTTCTCTGTGTTCACAAAACATGCACAGTCAGAAGAGCACTTCAAGGATTTGTGGGTTTTGTCGTCTTTTGGATTTTACTTTTGTTGACACAATCCCGTGATTCTGCATCACAAGGAATGTCAGCAGCAGTTGTTTTTAGTCTCGGACAGCTCTTGGTGTACGACTTGTGATAACCCTCTCCCCGAGGCTTCGTGGCACTGTGTGTTTGTCTGAGGCTTGTAAAGTGTTAATTGGGGTGTCTCAGGTGTATCATGCAGCATTGGTGCAGTGTAGCAATGCCACAGAGGCGGCCTTAATCTTCTGGGGTTCGCAGAAAGCAATCCTAGAGAATATACACCAGTGCAATCGAGGGAGAGAAGAAGAACTAGTATAAGAGACACAGTCTGAAACAGGCTTCTGTGTTTCTGATGGCTTTTTACTGTTGGATCATCCAGTCAGTACTTTATGAATATGAAATTTCATGCAGACACAGCAACTAATTTCCTCCTCAGAGATCATAGGGTTTGATTTATTCTTCTGTGTTTTTTTTTTGCACTCCGTCCTCCTACACCTCTCTGTCTTAGTGGAATAGCGGAATAAGTCTTAAACCATGAGCTCAGTGGCAGTGTTGACCCCAGAGAGCTTTGCGGAGCATCGCAGTGGCCTCAAGGACCAGGAGATTACAGGTAACATCCGCATGTCATCTACTTGCCTGTTTTTACTTTTGTTACAAGGGTTTCACCTCAGTAGCCCAAGCTAAACAGCCACTTATTAGCCCAAGAGGTAAATGTATTTAGATTTTCTCCTACTTGCCTTGCCTGCTTTCTTGTGCTGTACATGATACTTTATGAATGTTTTTTTTATTTTTTATTTTTTATTTTTTTTAGGCAGGTATTTATTTTTGAGTTACAGTATTTCTCTTCTCTGTGAACTTATTGACTTCCCCGCATGATGTCTCTTTTTAATTTTAATAATCCTCCTCTATCCATCCATACATGCATACTGTTTTCTTCCTCTATCCTTACCTTCGTCCTAGCCTTATTTATCTTTCTCTCTCTGGGCCAGGCTGTGTCCCGGAGGATGAGGCCTATATCCCCACCTACCTGGAGGCCTTCCCTCCGCTGCCGGAGAAGGGGGCACCAGGGGAGAAGGCCGGGGAGCCGGCTTCGGCGTGGGGGAGCAAGATCAGGCCCATCAAAGCCTCTGTCATCACCCAGGTCGGGCAGCCACTGGCTACATACATAAACAGGCACTCCTGATTAAACACAAGTACACACATGCAAATGTTATGAGTGAATGAACGCACATTGAAAAAAGATGGACGTTTGCATTGTAAACACTTGCAAGCTGTTTTGACTTAAACAATCGTTCATGCTAAAAAAACTGAAATGCATCAATATTATAAAAAAGTATGAAAGTAAAGCAGTTGATGTCTGTCGTTCATTCTTCTGCTTCTTGGATATTTTTCTGACTGTAACTAAATTTTACCACAAGCGACTTTAATGGCAGTAGAGCTGGTCAATAAGATGCACCTGTTGTGAGGAAAATAAACAAATGAGACACCTGAAATTTGAACCTCCTCCTCCCCCTCCTCCTCTAACGGCTCTGTGTGTAGGTGTTCCATGTGCCCCTGGAGGAGCGTCGCTACAAGGACAACAGCCAGTTCGGGGAGGGCGAGGAGGCCAAAGTGTGCTTGGACATCATGCAGCGGACGGGGGCCCACATTGAGCTGTCCCTGGCCAAAGATCAGGGCCTGTCCATCATGGTCACTGGCAAACTTGACTCTGTCATGAAGGCTCGCAAGGAAATCGTAGCTCGCCTGCAGACGCAGGTAATTTTACCGCAGTTTTTTGTGCTTATAGTTTGTTACATGTTGAAATGTTGGCTAAATAAAGGTTAAGCAGAAAAAAATAATTACAGTATTTTTCATTATAATATCATAAAGGAATTAGATTTTTTAAATATAATCTTCATTCACACTCAGAGAAACACATTAAGGAACAAATGTCCTCCTTTCCAAGTGTGGTGTGTTAGCATCATAAAAAAAAGACAAACAAAAAAGTAGCAATCAAACATTACAGTAATGTGTAAAAAGCAGTTGTGTGGCAATATATTGGTGCAAGCACGTTGTGTGCTGGTGTTGAATAATTTGTATTTTTAGGGATTGCACAGTCCTGTTTTTTGGAGCCTCACCAAGTCTATTTTTAAGTGACTGAAATGTAAAAAAGGAGTTTCACAAGCACTGTTTGTTTTGATAGAATACCACTGGGGTAACAGATTTTCTTTAAGAGGAGAAGAAGGACGAAAGACTCTCAAGAATCACCACTTAAACTGAACAAGTTTTAAATGTCAATCTGTTACTTTTATTGGTGTTTGCTGTTTTTCCGTCCTCACAGAATTCTATCACAATGCTTTATTTTAGAAGATAACTCAATCCAAAAATACGCAGGAATAGTTAGTTCTAGCTGCAGCTTAAAAAAATCCTCTCAGGGAGTGTAGGGAGGCCAGTTTAGGACAAAAAGTTGAGCTGAGAAATGACCATCAGCTCCCCAAGGGCGGCCTTTCTGGGCTTCAGCAGCAAACATGCTGATTTCCACTTCAATTGGTGCACTGAGGTCCACCTGTTTAGCTGAGCTGCAGTTATTGATACAATAGTGCAGAAAAACAATCTGTCCTCTTTGCAAGGTCGAATGCTTTTGTTGCTGTTTACCTTCTGAAAACTTACATATTTTATTGCTACTTTTAAGCTTCATCCAATTACTGCCCTTGGTAAACTATAAACCAGAAATGTGAGAGACTAGAAAACTAATATTTCTTTCTCTAATTTCACAAATGTGGAAACCGAAGCATCAACAATTGTGGATTTTTATGGATTTGTCTGAACATCAACTCCCAACAGAGATCTATATAATGCTAATGAAAACAGTTCAGGCAAGATAATGTGTCCTGATGCAACGATTTACTGCCGTTTTCCGTTTTATAACAAAGCAAATCAAACTCACTTTCTCCCTAAAACGTTCTCCTGCTCCCACAGGCCTCAGCTACGGTCGCCATCCCCAAGGAGCACCATCGTTTTGTCATCGGTAAGAACGGCGAGAAGCTGCAGGAGCTGGAGCTGAAGACCGCCACCAAGATTGCCATTCCACGTCCGGACGACCCCAGCGCCAACATCCGCATCACAGGCACAAAGGAGGGCATCGAGAAGGCTCGCCACGAAATACTTCTGATCTCTGCTGAACAGGTCAGCCCTGGGGCTCAATTTGTTATGTGATCTTTAAAAATGTAGACCTGAAATCAGAAGTAGTTGAGGGTTAAATGGCCTTGCAAATGACTAACCAGTAATTAAACGCTAATGATAGATTCATCAAGTGTTTTAATTGGGTGTGACTCGGCCATTAAGAACTTTTCTTTTTGATACTGCACTTTATTGCCTCTCTGATCATGGCAGTCAGAACCACTATTTACATATTCTATTGTTTGACTGACTCTTCCGTTTCCCGACCTCCCTCCCTCCTCCTCACGCTCACCCACTCACCAGGACAAGCGTGCAGTGGAGCGCCTGTCCCTGGAGAAGGCCTTCCACCCCTTCATCGCCGGCGCCCACAACCGGCTGGTGCAGGAGCTGAGCCAGGAGACGGGCGCCCGCATCAGCATCCCCCCGCCCAGCCTACCCAAGGACGAGATCGTCATCACCGGGGAGAAGGAGGCCGTCGCCCTGGCGCTCAGCCGCATCCGAGCCATTTACGACGACAAGGTGCGTTTTTTTTTTAAACTGTTTTCCAGCGATCACTGAGCTCATATAACCCCGTCCTAACTAACTTACTCTGGCTCCTGATTGAGTTTAGAAGCGATTTGTGATGTTTAATTGATTCTGTTTAAAGCAATTAGTGGCTCAGCAACAGCTTAAATAACGGAGCTTTTATCTCCACATGTTCGAAGCAGTCTTTAATCTAACTGCAATCTATTAGAGTGTCCTGGTGGACTAATGGTGAAGACACATATTATATAACTGCAGCGTTCACAGTTCGATTCTGGCCGGGAACCCTTCATAGCATGCACCTCTCTTTCTCCTTGTTTACTGTGTCTGTCTCTACGGTCAACTGTCTAAAAATGTTTGTTATTTCTTCTGTTATTTGCACTTTCTCAAATTATTTTTTGCTCCTGTTTCATAATTTTTTTTTGTCTACAGATTTGTTTCAATAAGTGCTCAAAATATTTTTTATTTATCACCACTGATGATTATTTTAACAACACTTTCAAAGCATTCTAAATAAAGAATGCACTAAAATATCAATGTAAGAATAGAAAGAAACAAGGAAGAAAACAAAACATGAGTCTCACTTGTTTGTTTACATTCGTACCTGCTCTTGTTCTGCCATTATGTGTGATTGTTCAGTAATTCAGGCCAGCTTTCAGTCTGTAGTGGACTCGCATCTGCATTTTAGACATTCGAGTGTTGCTGTTACCCAGAATGACTTCAAGCTGCAAGCGAGCAGATTGGGGTTTAGTTTGGGCCTTTATGGCAGGATACACATGACTGCAGATGTGAACTTTGTGGTTCTCTGTTTTCACCAG
>NTHP01000319.1:786316-804141 GCA_003416845.1 Oplegnathus fasciatus | reverse complement strand
GGATGGATGAAAGATGGAGAGGAAGTGTGTGTTTACCAGATGAGTGCTGGTGATAGGCAAGCTGGAGATAACACGGAGAGAAAATTGGATTTCACTAGAGAACAACAGGATGAGAATGCTAATATCATTTAGTGCATATGTATGAGAGGCAAAAACAAATATATTTTCTCCGTTGCCTTCTCGCTTTCGATCACCTTCTTCTTCCTCTCTGCTCACCTCTTGCCCACTTATTTCCTCTTGTCTCACTATCGCTCAGTCCTCCTTTTTTCTTTATTCATGCCAACTTTTATCTGCTCTGTCCTTCCTGTTTCCTGTCTTTCATTCCTCTTTCTGTCACCTGTTGTGACCCATCCCTCACTGCGCTCCTCAATGTCCCCACTTCTTCCCGCCATCCTTCCTCTTGCCGCCGTTGCCTTTTCCGTGCCACTTCGCTCATCCCTTCTGATCTTCTCCCTGTCCACCCTGCAGAAGAGGAAGACCACCACCATCTCCGTGGAGGTGAAGAAGTCTCAGCATAAGTACATCATAGGTCCAAAGGGCAACACCCTGCAGGAGATCCTGGAGGCCACGGGGGTGTCTGTGGAGATGCCCCCTCTGGACTCCGGCTCAGAGACCATCATCCTCAGGGGGGAGCCTGACAAGCTAGGGCCAGCGCTCACGCAGGTGTACGCAAAGGTGAGGAGACAGAGAAATTTCCTCTTTTTGATACTTTAATTTTTATTCTACTTTCTTTTTATACGTCAGAACAACACCATTACCTGCCACTATCACATCTACGTCCCAGTTATTGAAAGGCAGGTGCATTAAATCTGTGTGTGCATAAAAAGTTTATAATTGTCCACAAGAAGCAATGCATGCAACATACAAAAAGGGAAAAAAGTAAGGTACGTGAGAGCTTGGAAGAGCCACCATTTGTCCATTTAGTCCATTATTTAGAAAGTAATTAAAGTTCAGTAGAGCTGAGGGGATCTGTGGTTTCGTCACTACGAGCGACCCCTCTCACATTACATGTAGTCATTTGAGCCATTGTTGATATAAAAATAGTTATTAGTGCGGCTTTAATTTGAGATTTCAGTGAGGTTGTGAATGTAGATTGGATTTTAACTCATAAGCCTTTTGTCCCCGCGCAGGCGAAGAGTGTGATGGTGGTGGAGGTGACCGCTCCGGCCTGGCTGCATCGCTTCATCATCGGCAAGAAAGGACAGAACATCGGGCGTATCACACAGCAGCTACCAAGGGTAAGGGGAGGGGGAGAGAGGAGCAGGTGAGGAGAGAGATGATCTGAGGTAGAAACCAGAGATAAGACAGACTTTCTGCGCCCACAATATGACAGAATACTTTGAGCGAGAAGGGTAAAGGGTGTACTGCAGTGGCGGTGTGTGGGATCTTGTGTCTTATGAAGCGAGACCAATAAAACAGAGAGTGGTGAACAGTGCATTTCGTGTAGGAGGTGAAGAAGGAGGGAACATTGAGAAGTGACAGCAGCATGGCAGAGTACCTGTA
The DNA here is from genome assembly GCA_003416845.1 of Oplegnathus fasciatus. Taxonomy (NCBI): domain Eukaryota; kingdom Metazoa; phylum Chordata; class Actinopteri; order Centrarchiformes; family Oplegnathidae; genus Oplegnathus; species Oplegnathus fasciatus. The sequence continues at coordinate 802,638 of NTHP01000319.1, read as the reverse complement.
AGGTGGATTGAGGTGTATTTTATTTACTGTGACACTAGTGGGAATCAACACAGGGAGGGGCAGGAGAAGTCACACTTTGAATGGTTCGTCTTTATTCATGTGTGCGTTTGTGTTATTGTAGGTTCACATAGAGTTTACGGACGGTGAGGAGCGCATCAGTCTGGAGGGGCCGACAGAGGAGGTGGAACAGGCTCAAGCCCAGATACAAGAGATCATCAAGGACCTGGTGAGTACTCACACACACACACACACACACACACACACACACACACACACACAGCTAAAATCATGGGCCTTTTTCAACAAACCATCTACAGTAGAAAGTGTACAAACCAAAGACCCACCTGCACCAACATCTGAGCTGTGTTTCAGTGTCACTGCTGTGTAAAATGATCACATTTCTGTTAATATGATACAGACTCTTTATTAACAACTTGTACCACAAATATAATATATATTCTCCTGTTAGCAACATTTTTCTGTTGGCGTAAAAGTTTTTACAGTACAAGGGTTTTAATGAAGGTTGAATTGTTCAAAAATACAATAACTGATCTGGTACTGTGATAACAGATTTACAAATGTGCCTACTAACTATGGTATGGAAAATGGGGTGAACAGAAATTTTATTCATGGGATTACAGCTGAAATTAATGGTCAACTAATCGATTTAGTCAATAGACAGAAAATTAATCTGCAACTATTTTGAAAACCAGTTAATTTTTTAAAGTCATTTTTCAAACACCAGATGTCTCCAGCTGTTCAAATGTGAGGATTTCCTGCTTTTTTGTGTTTTATATCATTGAAAACTTAATATCTTTGTATTTTGGTTCAGACAAAACAAGCAATTTGAAGACATCATCTTGGGCTTTAAGAAATTGTGATGGGCATTTTTCACCATTTTCTGACCTTTTTATAGATCGACCCGTGAAGCATTTAATCAAGAAAATAATTAGCAGACTAATGGATCATGAAAATAATTGTTAGTTACAGCCTTACATGTGATATTTATTACAAGAAGAGGATCAATGTTAATCTCCAATTACATTAATAAAAAGGTAGTTGTAAAATATATCTCTTAAAAGGCTCATAACACAGTCAAATGCTCCCGATTATTATTTCTTATTTAATTAATTTCAAGGTAGTTGTAACATGATATGAACCCAAGATAACATGAAGTACTGTTTTATCAGAATCTCTGGAAGAGTTGGACGTTCACTCCTGTTCATTCTTAGAATAAAGAGACTTGGAAAGCTGAGATACAGAAAAAGAGACAACATGGATACAGATTTGATGGGGTTCAGGTGCAAATTCAGTGGCAAACCTTAAATCTCCCTCTGCCCCTCTGTGTGCAGCTGGTGAGGATGGACTACACTGAAGTCATCATAGACCAGCGTTTCCACAGACACCTCATCGGAAAGAACGGAGCCAACAGTGAGTACACTTCTGTTCTGCTGATCTGTACAGAAAAAAAACTGGGACATCAACACTGCTGGGCTTTGGAGTTCAAATGCCAGTGGGACCAGCCATTTTTAAATTTAATGGTAGGATAGGAAGTTATCCACCAAATGGCATGTATTGTATCAGACCGTACACACACACACACACACACAAATAGATCAATATATTTGCTATATATATGCTATGCTATTTATATATTATTTTTTCCTCGCTGACTTAGTGATTTTAGCCACTTTTTTGTTTTCACTGTTTTAGCCAGAAGCGTCACATCTTGTACAAATTACTTTATTTTTGTTTGTCCACTGATAAATTAGTGGTGGACAGCCTGTTAAGAGACTTATGCTGTGCGTCCGTTGTAATGATCATATTATGGTTTTTGGTAGATGTTGGATGAAGCCTCATCACAGTCTGACAGTAGAGTAGGCTGTTTTTACGTGGGTCTTGACAGCCAGTCGGGCATGCACTAAAACTTTAAGACATTTAAATTAGCTGTCTTAAGGGCTTGAAAGGTGGCTGTAAAAAGTTTGTAATTTAAGCCGTCATGCCTCAATTCATATCCGTTACAATGGACTGTGGTAGTGACCAGTGTTCACAGTGTGCTGCAGGAGTGGGGAGGCAAGTTTATGTGAACAGTTTGACACTTTTTCCACCCTAAAACTGGTCATTTTTATTCAAGCTGAGCACAGCCAATGTGCTCCATGAAAGATGAGCCTACATCCTATTTACAGCCACCTTTCAAGTCCACAGGGGGTTAGTGTTTTGATCCTCTGTCACACCATCCATCTCCCCTCCTGCTTTTCTTCACCCTCACTACAGTCAATCGGATCAAGGAGCAGTACAAAGTGTCGGTACGAATCCCACAGGACTCTGAACGAAGTGGCCTAGTCCGGATCGAGGGAGACCCTAAAGGAGTCCAGCTGGCACGCAGAGAGCTCATTGAGATGGTCCAGAGAATGGTGAGAATGGGGTCAAAGTTTAGGTTGGTCCATTCATTCATTCTGATGGTCGGCATAAACCAAAAAAACCCTCTGTACACAGACTCCAAAGTGGCTGCTCACACTTTTTTTGCCCCATTTCCAGGAAAATGAGCGCACCAAAGACCTGATCGTGGAGCAGAAGTTCCATCGGACAATCATCGGCCAGAAGGGAGAAAAGATCAAAGAAGTTCGAGACAAGTTCCCAGAGGTGAATCTTCTCCCTGACCCTCACTGCACTTTATCTCGCCCGTTCATCATTGTAAAATAATTTGTTTTGATGCAGTTCTGATTTAATTTGACGAGTGTTATCTCTCATCTACTTCCAGGTCATTATCAATTTCCCCGACCCGTCGCAGAAGAGCGACATCGTCCAGCTGAGAGGGCCGAAGAACGAGGTGGAGAAATGTGCAAAGTTCCTCCAGAAAATCATCGCCGACCTGGTACGACCCACCATTTTCTATCTTTGTCTTCTTATCTGTCATTTTCTCTCTACAGTTGACTTCACAGCAGCTTTCTTTCTTTTGTAGATTGAGAACAGCTTCTCGCTCTCTGTTCCCATCTTCAAGCAGTTTCACAAAAACATAATTGGTAAGGGCGGCGCCAACATCAAAAAGGTGAGACTTTGAAGGGAAAATGATCTCTTCTCAAACTATGCATTAATTTCAATTTAATACTTGTAGTTCTTTTAAGCTGTATCATGACATGAACTAGTATTGAAGACAGTTTAAATACGGATTTCAGCTTTTATGTTACATGATGTTAAAGGCACAAAGTAACAGATGTTGTTGATGCCACCAGATCCGTGAAGAGACCAACACTAAGATCGACCTGCCGACAGAGAACAGTAACTCCGAGATGATTGTCATCACAGGCAAGAAGAGCAACTGTGAGGCAGCCAGAGACCGAATCCTCGCCATCCAGAGAGAGCTGGTGAGAGACGTCAGGGTTTCTGGGCAGAAATAGATTTTTTTTATTTTACCTTCATGGTCCCCCCAAAAATGACTTATTTACTTATAATTACTTATTGACTTGATTTACTTGATGTATATCAAAGAGGGGATTAGATGAAAGGCAAATATCACATTATCTCCCTCCTTTCTCTCTTCATCCCTCCAGGCCAACATTAAGGAGACGGAGGTCACCATCCCCGCCAAGCTGCACAACTCTCTGATCGGCTCCAAGGGCTGCCTAGTGCGCTCCATCATGGAAGACTGCGGCGGCGTCCACATCCACTTCCCATCTGAGGGCTCCGGCTCGGACAAGGTCACCATCAGAGGGCCCGCGGGCGAGGTGGAGAAGGCCAAGAAACAGCTGTTGCAGCTGGCCGAAGAGAAGGTGGGTGGAAGTGGGGGAGGAAAAGTTTGAAGAATGGAGACAAAGAGTGAATGAACAGAAGAGGTGACTTAAATGAGGAATGAGAAGTGAGTTTCTATAGAGAGGACAAATACTTACATCCCTTCCCTGTCCTCTGTCCTTCCTTCCTTCCTTCCTGCCCTTTTCAGCAAGTCAACAACTTCACAGCCGAGCTTCAGGCCAAACCAGAGTACCATAAATTCCTGATCGGCCGCGGCGGGGCCAATATCCGCCGCGTGCGGGACAGGACGGGGGCCCGCATCATCTTCCCGTCGCCGGATGACACGGAGCAGGAACTGATCACCATCGTAGGGAAGGAGGAAGCCGTTCGTCAGGCCCAGAAGGAGCTGGAAAGTCTGGTCAAAAACCTGGTAATTACTACACTGCATTTATGGGATGTTAAAGTTATTTGTACAAACTAAATACAAAAAAAGGTAGAGATATTTAGAAACAAATCTTGCTGGCGTATGAAAATGCCTCCACCTAAATTCAGCAGAATCAGATTCTTAGATATCTCTTTCCCTACTTAAATACTCTCCACTTACTACGTTCCTGTTGTCTCCAGGACGACGTGGTGGAGGACAGCATGGTAGTAGACGTTCGCCACCACCGTCACTTTGTGTGCCGGAGAGGCCAGGTGCTGCGGGAGCTGGCGGAGGAGTACGGCGGAGTAGCCGTTAGCTTCCCCCGCACTGGAGCCAACAGTCAGCGGGTCACGCTGAAGGGAGCCAAGGACTGCGTGGAGGCCGCCAAGAAACGCATCCAGGAGATAATCGAGGACCTGGTAAGAGACATTTGAGAAATTAAGAAATTGTGAAATTCATAAATATATTTTGATCTTGATCAATTTTGCCCAGAAAAAGAATTTCTGTCCATAAATAGAAAAGACCGCTGGCAAGAGATACCTGCATGGATCAATATCGGTGTTCAGGTTGAAGCTAAATCAAAGAGTTCAGTCTAATTATTGTGAATGTCACTGAAATGCTGCCAATAGTAGCTGCATTTCAAATATCAGGCAGGATCAGGTGGCGAAAAAGGACATGTAGAGTTGTCTTCAAGGACTCTACATCCACACACATCCAGATACGTGAAGCCGCTTGGCTGCCATGGTAACCAGCTGACCTTGTGACCTGAGTGCAGTGTGAGAGCAGCAAACATGTCGTATTATACTCAGTGATTTTACATCCAGAAGTCTTGTATCCTCCTGAAGTCGTGATGTGTGTTTGCTGTCGGTGCCATTGTTACCCAGCTGCCTCCTCTCTTCCTCCCCCCTCTCTCTCGAGCAGGAGTCCCAGGTGAGCGTGGAGGTGGCCATCCCTCAGCGCTACCACCGCGCCATCATGGGGCCTAAAGGTTGCCGCATCCAGCACATCACCAGGGAGCACGAGGTTCAAATAAAGTTCCCAGAGAGAGACGACAGCGCTGCAGGTCAGAAACGAAACATAAAAGTGTACCTGCAGCTGTAATACTAATACTGCATTAAAGAGCACAAAAACAAATCTCTCTACAAGTATCGCTCTCTAAGTTCAGGAATTCTGATATCTGGTGGCACTTTATGGGCAAAAGAAATGTTAGATCACTATATCTTATAATAAGACTGGCTTTTTGACCCATTATCTGTGGTAAAATTACAGGTCAGGAGGCTCCACCACAGGAAAACGGTGAGGTCAGCCCAGAGGCGGAGTTTGTCCCCCGCAAGTGTGACATCATCACCATTGCCGGGCGCGCAGAGAAGTGTGAACTGGCTAAAGCCGCCCTGCTGGTAGGCACCATTTCACTTCCAGACATGATGCTGTCTGTTCCTTCCTTCCTCTCTATCATCCATTTCCTCAATAATAACCTGGCTTCCTCCTTCAGGCGCTGGTGCCCATAACGGAGGACGTCGAAGTGTCTTACGAGCTGCATCGCTACATCATTGGCCAGAAGGGCAGCGGGATCAGGAAGATGATGGAGGAGTACGAGGTTAGCTCACACTCTCTGGTTCTCTGGTGCCACCCTCTGGCCAACAGACCTTTCATGCTTGTGATTCATTTAACTGGTTATATTGATGAAACAAGGTGGAGTGTAAGTTAGGGGATTTCCTAAAAATGTGACTGATCTGTAGTGTCTGTGTGTGGTTTTGCATGTGCATGTGCAGGTGAACATCTGGGTGCCGCAGCCAGAGAAGCAGCTGGATGTGATCAAGGTGACGGGCCTGGAGGCTAACGTGGAGCGGGCCAAACAGGGTCTGCTCGAGAGGGTCAAAGAACTGCAGGCCGAGCAGGAGGACAGGGTACACATAATAAAATATATTTCCTACTTTTTGCAAGTCTCAAATCTTTTATCAACAGTTGTTCTTATTACTCGCTAGTTAAAGAATTGAAGCTTCTTCTACTGTTGTAATTGTAAGTCACACTGGAGATAAGTGAAGGGTTAAAATGTACCTGTTCATAGATCTAGGAAGTGCACCAAACACAAAGTTTTCCTGTTGACTGTGATTATAGGTCATATTGAATGTGATGTGGGCACGCTGTAAAGATGTTTGAGTGTTTGAGGTCTCTGCTGCCTCGTCTCCTTTTCAGGCCCTGCGCAGTTTCAAGGTAACCATGTCCGTCGATCCAAAGTTTCATCCCAAGATCATCGGCCGCAAGGGAGCGGTCATCTCTCAGATCAGGAAAGACCACGACGTCAGCATCCAGTTCCCCGACAAAGGAGACGAGCAGCAGGTGTGTGTGTGTTATTGCTGCTATGTTAATAAAAAAATACATTATGTTGGGATTATGTTGCCATATAGTTTTTTCACTTAAAATATGCATTTTGTATTTTAATTGTATTTTCTCCTCTATAACTGGCTTTATCTTGAGCTCTTAATACACACTTTCCTCCTTTGTCCAATTCAAATTGTTTCCTCCTTTCTTACCCTCTATTTACATAACAATCCCTTCCATCTCAATCATGTTCCTGTTTTTTTTCCATCCTGGGCTTCCCCTCCCAGGATCTGATCGTGATCTCGGGGTACGAGCGTAACGTGGAGGAGGCGCGTCAGGCCATCCAGCAGCTGGTGGCCGAGTTGCAGGAGATGGTGAGCCAAGACATTCATCTGGACCCGAGGACCCACGCACGCATCATCGGAGCCCGCGGCAAAGCCATCCGCAAGCTGATGGAGGAGTTCAAGGTTAGATTTTAATCTGGGAAATGTATGCTCTGCAAGCGCGTACACACTGGTTCATAGTGAATACGGAGGAGAAAAGTTCTATTTTGTTTTATTATATCTTGTTTGATTTTCACGTGTTGTTCAGGTGGATATCCGGTTCCCTCAGCCAGGCTCCGACGAGCCCGACAAAGTGACGGTGACGGGCCTCCCTGAGACTGTCGACAACGCCATCGACCACCTTCTCAACCTGGAGGAGGAATATGTGAGTTCACAGAGACGTAGCAGTCGCACACAATGTCCGTGATAGATAGAAATACAAAAACACCTCAGTAACAGCAGGGCAGAGCAAAAAGTTCATTGGGCTGTTTGAAGAGCAGTTTCCCTCCTCCCCCTCTCTCAGATGCTCAGTGTGACCGAGACGGAGACCTTGGCGGCGTACATGAAGCCTCCATCTCGCTATGGAGGGGGAGGGGGAGCAGGAGGAGCTGATGATAGCAGCGGGGGCCCGGCTAAGGGCTTCGTGGTGCGGGACGCCCCCTGGAACGCTGGGAACAAGGTTGGACATGCTGATTTTAAAGTTAGAGTTTGACTTAGAGAGGGAGTTTTAAATGTTCCAGATGATACACTTCATATTTTGTACATTGAGCGTCTTGCCTTGCCGGTTATTAGCGCAGTGTACCAAACATTTCGCATCTGTTGGTTCCAGGCTCCGGACATGAGCAGTGCGGAGGATTTCCCCACATTTGGGACAGGCGTGGCCCCGAAGCAAGCGTCCGCCTGGGGTCCCAAGAAGTTCTGAAGCCGCTCATCTGGAGGAAAACAAAAAAAACTTCTGTAAAGTAGATGATGAGAGACAAAACAAATCTCTAATCAAATTGCTGCTCGCCTTCCTCCCTCCTCCTCTTCTCGTTAGTGACCTTTGTCTCTCTTTCTCTGTAAACCCCTTGTACCATCCTCCCACAACCAGCCACAGTGAATTCTGGGAGAACTATCCCTTCTTTTTTTCTTTTCCTCCTCTGTCTTTCCTCTTAGTACCTCCTCCTTTCCCCTGAGAGAAAAAAAAAAGAACACTGAGTGCTCTCTTCATAGTTCTGCTGTCCCGCTCTGCCTCTCGGTTGCACCACCCCTGCCGGTCTCGCTGAAACGTTTCAAAAACTGTCCCCCCCTTTTTCACCTCTGACTGCCAAACTCTCCTCCTCAAATCAAATCACCTCACTGCAGTACATCAGAAATGTTTAAACTCTTCAGAGTCTGCTGAATCGGAGAGGTGGGGTCAGAGAGGACCGGGGAAATATCCTCGGACACCTGAAGCACGACGCTTTCAGGGAGGTGGTGGTCGTGTATCCAAGTGACGACAGCTAAAATTTTTAAGCTCAAAAAAAAGGGGGAGTTTTACTGTGCAAGAAGAGTTTGTAAACAATGACATCTTTTAAGGTTCTTTTCCTGTGGTTTTTACAAGGAGGTTTCTTGTTGGCTCACCTTTCCAGTCACTAACGTGGTGCAGCAGGTGAGGCAATGAGCTCTATGTGTGTGTGTGTCTGTGTGTGTGTGTGTGTGTGTGTTGGTGAGTTCAGGAGAGGGTTTTCACCCACAAGTGTTTGTAGACCCCTTTTTATTTATGTCAGAGCAGGGAGCGAAACCAGCTGCTGTAGTCGACTCACTGGAGGTTTTCTTTTCAAGTTTCTTTTTAAGAAGCAAAAGATGTGTAAGTTTGTTGTGCTGAAGGTTGTTTTGTCACAATTGTTTATTTATTCAAAAAGGAGCCATTTTATTTGAACTACTGTGATCATACGTTTTTATAAAAGCACCCACTGTAGCTTGATGCTTATGACCTTATGTTTGGGAGTGAATGCTGTACGTCAGGGTTTGGGCACATGTTAACAGTTGTTATGTGTAAGTGTACAAAGAACTTTTCGCTATTTTTTTAAACTGTGTGGGATTTTTTTTGTTGTTGGTTTCTGGCATATTTGGAAGACTGTATGTATGTATGTATGTATGTATGTATGTATGTATGTATGTGTGTATGTATGTATGTGTGCGTGTGCGCGTGGAAGTTAAGATGTATATTTGAATGAAGCTGAACCAAACTTTTACATCGTCTTTGTCCATTTTGTCTCTCTTCTCAGAGCTCATTTAGAGGGTTTTTTTTTTACCCTCTCAGCTCGTCATTAACACTCAATTTATTCTGTCAACGTGCACACAACGCTTCTTAAAATCTGACCTCCCCTCCCACAAAACAAACTCAATATCAACAGCTGCACTTTGGTTTTCTTTCGTGCAAGTGCTTCACATGTATTTAGTGATAATTTGTAGCAAAAATGTTCATTGCCCCGTATCCCTTTTTCCAGTTCTGAGACTGAAAGCGATATGTGTCCTGTTGCTAAACCGTACAATTGGCCCAGATTTCAATCAGTTTAATCAAAGCTTCCTTGTGCCTGGAGTCTCAAAGGAATAGTTTAACAGTTTGGGAAATACACTTATTTGCTTTCTTTTGAAAGTTAAGAGAAGATTGTCATCACTCTCAAGTCTGTGCGATAAGTTCAGAGATGGAGCCAGGAGGTGATTAGCTTAGCTTAGCATCAAGACTGGGAAATATGCCTACACTTACACCCCTAAAACTATTTAACAAGTTATATCTCGCTCTAGAGCTGCAATGATTAATCGATTAGTTGTCAACTATTAAATTAATCGCCAACTATTTTGATAATTGATTAATCGTTTTGAGTCATTTTTTTAAGAAAAAGTGTCCAAATTCTCTGATTTCAGCTTCTCAAATGTGAATATTTTGTGGTTTCTTTTGTCCTCTATGACAGTAAACTGAATATCTTTGGGTTGTGGACAAAACAAAACATTTGAGGACATCACCTTGGGCTTTGGGAAACAGTGATCAACATTTTTCACCATTTTATGGACCAAACAGCTAATCGATTAATTGAGAAAATGATTAATTGATAATGAAAATAATCGTTAGTTGTAGCCCTATCTTGTTGATTTAATCCGTACACAAACAGAAATGCAAAAAGGATATGTTGTGGTATTAGGACAAGTTATGTGATATATCTAGGCAAACAGCTAGGCTGGATGGCGGATGGATGTTCGTCAAGAAGTAGTTCCAACAATAGTTAACACCCTCTAAAACCTCAAGTGATCATTTTACATTTCTGTTTGCGTACGGATTAAACAGATGACATACATCACGCTCATTAGTGAGCTTTAGACGTGCTGGTAGATGTATTTTTTAAACTTCAAACAGAGCTACGCTAGCTGTTTCCCTAACCCCCAGTACTCTGTACGTAACTCCGTGATTGGTCACGTAGTGTGGATTGGATTTAAATGTTGTTTTCGCCTCCAGCAAATATTTTACCATCCTGGGCATACAGTAGACATCTGTGAGATTATGAAAATACCTTTAGAGCACTATGTGACTGAATCCTGGAGTAACCAGTGTGTTTCCTGCTGCTTCAAGTCCACATGCTAAGCTACACTAAACACTTCCCGACTGCAGCTCCGTACTAATTGCGAAGACATGGGATTGAAACCGAGAAAGAAAGTGAATAAGCGTATTTCTCAAAATGTCAAACTATTTGTCAGGGCCAGGAAGAGCTCGGGACCAGATTGACAGCTCTAAATTAGCGGACATTAGAATAAAAAAAAATCTCAGGGTCCAACTTGAAAGTCAGAGCTGGTGCAGAAGTGACTCCTTTAAGCTGACGACAGATTAGTAAACAAACCCGACTATGCAACCCAACAGGATCACACAGCAGATAACCGTCTGTCAGTGGTACGTTATTGTATTCCGCTACAATTATGGCATCATTACATATGTTTGTGGGACAGTAAACTAGCAATCTGTCTATTTTTGGTTGTTGAACTCTTGGCTGAGTCTCTGCATTTTTAAATTTACTTCATGTGTGTCTGTACTTCAATGGCAGGACAGAGCTGCCCCCGAAGCAGCCACTAGTTCTGTAAAAAGCTATGAAAAAACCCACTATTGGCCTTAATGAGTAATTAGTCTACAGCATTTTGGAAAAGGTGTGATTGAGTAAGTATGCAACACTGCAATAACATGTCAGTGACCGGACTTTTTTTCCTACTCTAAATAAAATTTGGAAAAAAAAGGAACCAAAAGCACCGGTAGATTTTGTCTTTTCTTCTTGGCATCTTTTTCGCTTTACAGCCAAAAAAAACCCAAAACACTTCAACCATCCTTCTGTGCATACTGTCTGTCAGTTTATTTTTATTTTTTATAAATCAGGAAGATATGATTTGTTATGTAACAGCCTGTACAACGCAACATACAGAAAACAAAAAAAAGAAAACAATACAAATTAAATTGTACAAAGCAGCACTGGGCCGTAAATAACCCATACAATAATATTTTTCACATTTTTTGATTGGAAGTTTTTTTCCTTTGCCAAACCCCGTAGATCTTCCATCAGTCAGATCACAGCTGCTCTTAGAAGGTGACTTGAGCTTCTTCAATTATAATTGTTGAGTTTGACTCATTAAAACTGTGCCTTGGAAACTGTTTGGGGGTTTCATGTTCTAGAGAAAGGTTTATCAAATTGGCAACAGGATTGAGAACGCTGAAAAAAGGAAGCTTTGGAAAGCTGTTCACATACAATCAACCATTAGGCGGATGTTTGGGATTAAATTAAAAAACCCCTCATATAAACATTTGACAAATGTAAATCAGTGATGTTAGCTGAAATAAAAGAACTGCAGAGCCCTAATTAATAACATTCACATGTAAACACCAGCAGTAGGTCGTGTGGGATGCAGACGACTCGTCCTCCTGCTGACCTTGAAGCTCCTGGTTGTTGGCTGTGGAGGTCCTGCCAGGTAAACCGAGTCAGACATGAGGGGCGGGGAGGTCAGAGTGGAGGTGTGAGTGGATTCAGAGTAAACTATGTGGGGAAGCGAGACAGTGGGAGTGATGTGGGAAAACCACTTAAACCTTTTGGCTTCAGTCCATTTAAAAAAAAACCTAAAACATTTTGGGGATATTTGCTTTCTTGCAGAGACTTTGCTCAATGAGAAGGTTGATGCCACTCTCGTATCTGTATGTTAATATGAAGCTACAGCCCGGAGACCCTTAGCTTAGTTTAGGGGGAATAGCCGGCTTCATATTTACCATACAGACATGAGAGTGGTATCAATTTTCTCATCTAACTGGGCAAGATATTTTCCCAAAATGTCAAATTTTTCCTTTTCCCCCCTTTTCCTGTATCAAAACCTACCAAGTCTAGAAGTAAATATATATATTTTTTAAATACCTCACGATGGATCCTCTCAGTTGTAACACACAAGCTGTAAGGCTGGAACGTAATTTGCCATTCATGATCTCGAGACACAATTTGTAGCTTCCCAAAAAAGGTGCAGAAGTCCATTTTTCTGTCAAACCTTCCAGTTTTCTCCACAGTTTAAAAGCCTGTGAATGTTTTCCATTTGACGAGTCAGAAGCGATGCTGGGCCAGAACACAAAGTAGCCAGACTGCTAATGTGGAGACATGAAGAGGAGAGCAACATACAGTGGTACATGTGTAAACATTTTTTTCTTCCTCCAGTTTTAAAATCCCCCCCCTCAAAGAAGTCACAATCACAAGACACTCTTGGGTTCATTCTCAGATTCAAGTGTCTTTCTGTTTTTTTTATATTTTTTTGAAAACATTGTCACTCTTTTTTTTCTTTTTTCTTTTTTTTTGACCCACGTTTCAGTCTTTTTAGGTGACGGTCCGTTAACGTGCAGGTTGGCAGGGGACAGCTCCTCCCAAAATAAAACACTGACTAGAGCAGAGGTGATACGTGTTAAAATAAGTGCCAAAAGGTAAAGAAAGACAAAAGAAAAAAAAGCTGGTTGTGAGGGTGGAAGAAAATATGTTGGGAAGAATGAGAACAAAAAAACCAAACTGTAGCGAATGAACTAAGGTGTCGTGTCGATGAGAAGTTAGTTTAAAAATCGCCCACGAGTGTCCGAAACATAAAGTGCAGGCAGTGTCTGTTCTTCTTTGAAACCGCCGTAGCCCCCGGCCTTTAAAAGAGTCCAAGAGCAAACAACCAAAAACCAACAAAATAAACAAAACAAATCAATAATGCTGAATTGTCAACAATCCACAGTAGGAACAGCTGGATTCCAGAGGAGTCTCTCGCTCAAGGCAGGGGTTGGATTTGGTTGTCAGTTTATTAAAAGTACGAGGAGCGCCACGCGGACCCTCCCCACTTCCACCCGAATGCCTCCCCCTCCGCTCCATTCACTCGACCCGGATGAGCAGTCCGTAGAGGAGCGTGCCGCCCTGCTCCTTCGTGATCCACTCGATCTCTGAGTTGCTGAAGCGAGGGTCCAGGGGCTCGCTGTGGCCCAGCGTCTGGGGTCCCACCTTGTAGGAGCCGGGACGTACGCACACCTGGAATCCCACCTGAGCCTGGTGGCAGCGGTGAGAACGGGGGTCCTGAAATCTGCATGAGGAGAAGGAGAACCATCAGTAAGTGCTCTCTCTCCTGTTAGCTCTCCACTATACACTATTCAATAAAGGCAAAAATATATATAAAAAAAGACCCTTTCCCCCCGATTTTCACTTTTTTTGTGTGTGCGCGCAAATTGCACCTGCCAAATGTTTTAGTGATTTTCTGAACCAGGTGGACTTACTGCACTTTGGGGGCAAAGATCTCCATGCCGGAGTAGCGCATAGTGGGAGACAGCCGCACTCTGGGAACCTCCCTGCCGGGGGCGCTGTTCTCCTCTGGCTCGCTGTAGCCATTAGGCCCCTCCGCCTTCACCGGGGACACCGAGAAGATGGACGACGTCCCTGCAACAACAAAATGGCATTTCAATTTTAGCCATTTGGGTTGATGCTCTTAGTTTTAGAAGCATTTCTTTCACTCAACTGTTGAAACTTATTCTGCTTGTGTCAGAAAAACAAAGTCAGCTTCACGGTGAGAATCATCTGTCTTTTAGTGAATGAAAGCTTTCAGGCTTTCAAGACAGCTGTGGACTTTTCTGAGAGGAAAATAAAAAATAAAATCCCACGGAAGAACATCCTTAAACCTCATTGGCACAGTGTGTGACTTTGTAAAAAAGGAATTAGTGATTTTCCTACCAGGCAGCAGCTGGCTGTGGTCCAGCGTGCGTCGCAGGGCTCCTACACTGGTGCCATGGTACGCGATGTGCCACTTCTTCAGTGCATTAGAAACCTCACAGTGGGGCTTGATCCTGCACAAAGAGGACACGTGCACTTATAGACCCACATGCAGTGATGAGAAGGCTGTACAGATGTTTGTACCCTTGATGTAATTTTTAGGAGCCTTTTTGCCCCTTTAGTTTTATATACTTTTAAGAATACATAAATTAGTAATACATGTCAAAACTCATAACCACAGACTGAGACTCAGATCTGACTGGGAGGTCTGTCCTCTCACCTGAGGGCGAAGCGGCACCATCCGAAGGGCAGGGCATAGTCGCGGGGCGGCTCCCCTCTCTTGTAATAAGCCTCGTCACCCCGGAGCTTGTGGCAGGACTCACAGTAGCACAGGTTGTACTTCGCGTCTTCGTTAAAATAGCCATCTTCACAGGCGGCGGTGGAAAAGACAGAGATCATGGTTGTTACACGATTTCAGATCTGGAGGCAGAGATCGCGGCACAGAGAGAGGCTGGGGTAAAACTCACCTGGTAGCGTGAGCAGGTCCTTGAAGCGCGAGCACAGCGCCTGGTACTCGCAGGTCTTGTTGGGGTTGACCTCTGGAGGGGGCGTCCAGCACACACTCTCTTTGATTCCTGTGAAAACACAGCGACAAATGAGACTTAAAAGACTGAGCAGGACCTAAATGAAAAAAGATAAACAAACGGTAACCACTGGATTTTTACCGTCAACCATGTCCGCCTTCTCCATGTCGCCCTGACAACGGGTCTCACCACTCTCTCCACCCACAGCTGGCACGTTGTTTGTTACTATAGTAACCTGCCACGAAAACACAACATTCATGAGCATATCATTTTGGGATTTAGTTCATCGTGACATAGTGCTGAAATATTTTTGAGGTCTTATAGGACTAACAATTCATTGATTAACATGAAAAAACTGTTGATCAGCGTTGGCGAGTCTAATGACATTTAGTCTGTCCTTTTTGAAGCTGATCTAAATAGCTTACCAAGACCCTGACCTTTGACCTCCCTGTGGAGGGTTGGGGTGAGAGTGAAGAGAAAATTTGACATATCTTTAATAAAAGGAATCACGTTGTTTTGCACACAAGATGATACTGAGGCTCAGTGATAATTTAATATTATTCTCACACATGTAATCATATAATAATCATATTCTCACACATTTTTGACATCATGATAGAGAAAAATAACAGGATGTTGCTCTCGGAGAACACTAAATTGACTCATGACCCCTGTTCAATACCAGAATGGATCAAAGTGACTGTGGTGGAGTGTGTATACGTCTGCAGCACTGACCTGTTCACACTGGCCGTACAGGTCGATGAAGGGGTAGCAGGGCGAAGGGATGTCCTGCGCTGCCACACCCTGGTCCATGCCGTTGACGTAGAGGTGGAGACAACTGTTGGCGTCCACCAGCAGACCCAACACCGTCCCCTCCGGACAAGTGTCCAGATTAGGACCATAGTTCTCACAGATCTGTGCAAGAAGAGTGATGGGAAGAAAGAAAAAAGTGTTGTTTCAACAGGACAGAAAAGAAACATGGCGATGGTGAAGGAAGTAAAAACAGAAGAAAGGAGAGTGGAGAGCGAGTGAGAGAAAAATGAGGAAAGATCAATCAATTGGTCAATGAGGCTGATGTCAGTGTAAACACATTCAGTTTGTCATGCAAGACAAAAATCAATAGGCAACTCCGACATGACAGACAGATTTTGTGCGTTTACCTTCAGGGAGTTATGGAAGACGGAGTCTCTCTGCAGCAGCCAGGCGGAGCGTTTCAGACAGCACGCTGTGGAGGGGAAGTTGAGCCGGTCGGGGGAGTGACCTATCACCCCTAATGACAGTGACGACGTCCACGACGGGTTCAGACGGTCGATCTGAAACTGGTGACCAAAGAGAGGCTGTTGGCAGACTGGAACAGTCGCAGCCTAAAGTACCTTGTCGTCGTAGTGGGTGTATATTCTACTAGTAAATTAACTTGTACCAACAAAATAAAAGGATACTCCTAATATCGTCTTTATTTTACTATTATTTGTACTCTGTGTTTACAACGTCTTTCGCATGTGTGTCTATCCTGGAAGAGGGACCCTCTGCTGTTGCTCTTCCTGTTGCTTTTTGTTTTGGGGAGTTTTTCCCGCATCCAAATCAAGGCTCTAACGATAGAGGGGGTTGTATGCTGAACAGACTGTACAGCCCTTTAAAGGCACTGATTTGCGATTTTGGGCAACACAGATGAAACTGACCT
>NTHP01000319.1:762118-779296 GCA_003416845.1 Oplegnathus fasciatus | reverse complement strand
AAAAAGGCCCCCTACCTTCATCTCCATTCATCATTCCATTCATTGCTGCCACATTCATCAGTGCCGTGATCCCTGCATCCTCCCGACTCCCGCACACCACAACTTCTTCTTCTTCCTCCTCCTCCTCCTCCTCCTCATCCTCCTCCTCCTCGTCCCGCTCTATTGTCTCTTTCTCTGCAGAGGGCGGTGGCGGCTCACAGCTCACCACCGTCACTTGAGTGCACTTGCCGTACAGGTCCACCACTGCCCAGAGCTTGGGCGGCAAGCCGCTCGCGGCCGCACCGCAGTCCTGCCCGTTAACCCAGAGGTGGAGCTCCCCGCGGGAGCTGCGCTGAATGCCCACCCGGTCGCCCTCGGCCAGCTGGTCGAGGTCGCGGCCGTACTCCTCCAGGACCGAGCGGCCGTCGCGTAGCACCGAGCAGCCCGACACGATCCAGGAGCCGCCCTTAAGGCCTGTGGCGCTGCTGGGGAAGTCCAGCGCGGCGGGGTCCAGCGCCGTCACGCCAATCTCAATGGAACCGCTCCACGAGTTCACCTGAGGGGAAATAGGGCAAAGATTTACATCAATTATTTAACTGTTACATTTTTGATAAACATTAACCCTTTATTCTGTAATATGTCACAAATAATGACACATCATAGCCACAGCCTGATGTTATGTCCTATAAGCTTCAATGTTTTGTGATACAAAATGAATTTTATAAAGATATGAAATGTAGAGACACTAGCAAATATAATAACAGCAGATCCAGAAAGAAAAGTAGTAACAAAAGAGTTGTCAGCAGCTGATCACAAAGACTGTGATGTGGGAGTTACTGTTAAAAGAGTGAAGCGCTGTGCTAAAAACTGCAGGTAGATATCTATGGAAAACAAAGTGTGCCTTGTCGTATGATCCATCTTGTTATTTTTAGTCGTCCTGTCAGTGAAGAACGTAGCTCAGGGAGCGCTCCTTTGAAAATAAAGCAGGACAGCGTGAACACACAGTGACACGAATGAAACAAACTCAGCTGTGTGACAGCGAAAACGTAGAGGCGATGATTGCATGTGTGGCAGTATGCAAGATTCGCCGTTATTAACTTGCAAATACCGTGTGGGAAAATGAACCCAGGGTCAAACAAATTAATTTCCCATTACTGGTACTCTCCTTAAAGAGCCAACCAATGGCACGTACCATCATACACTACTGTAGCACCGGCAACCAACTTCAAATATGGGATGTTAAATATATATTGAGCCGAGCGCACATCCCGTGCTATATTTAGATCAGGTGCAGGAGAACAGATTAAAGAAGAAAGTATTACATCTCGCTGACGTCAAGGTCAACTAATCCAACAAAAACACTTGGACTGTCTGTGCAAGTGCTGGACATTTTTTGTTTAATCAGTTGACCATGAAAACAGAAGATTGTAGTCAGTTTTGTGCCTTCATATACCTCATCCTTTGTCATACTGGCCATTTTGTTGAATGCATACAAGGATCCCTCCAGAAAATTGGTTAGCAAAGCTTTTAAGAGCTCATTAAAAACGTGGCCTTTGCTGTGTGATGTAACTGCTCATTAATAAGCCAAATATTTAGATTTCATAAAATGATTATAATTTCTTCTGATGTTAATGGAGGCGCCCTCGCTGCGACAAATACCGGCATATTCTTATGCAATTTTGTACCAAATATGTTGGTTATACACTTTTTTGAATTTGATACCTAGAGAACCTGAGGAGACCTTTGTGTTACTCAACGACAAGCGGAGTGAATTATAATTCCTCAGCTGCCTTACAGTCATAGCTAATGCTCCTACTTCATGTATCATGTTTTCTTCTTTCCACTGTACGGTGACTGAAACAATAAGAAGACCAGCACTCTCATGAAAACACAGATGCCTACGTGGTCCAGCTGTGATGATTAAACCTGCGTACACAAAGTAAACAGTACTTAAGCAAGCAAGCGTCACCTCCATGGTTGTCCCTTCCAACAGATTTAAGACATGGAAACATGTTTCACTGCAAAACTCCTCATGTCTTTGCATGACATTGGAATCATATCGCATAACGGCCAGCCCAAGATATCCATTTCTCCCCCAGAAACGCAAAACTCATCACAAGCTCACAATAATGTGATACTTTATTGATCTCCGGGGGTGAATTCTATTTTTCCGTGTGTTTTGCCTCCATGATGTGGACGACAGAGTGCGGTGTCAGCTACAGAGCAGAGTCAGTGCAGCTGGTGGAGATTCAGAGTCCTGCTTAGAGGCACCTCAGCCCAGCAGATGCTTGCCGACACAGGGGCACGAACCCACGTCATCTGGCTGAGGAGTGATCTCCTGGCTGGCTGGTTGCGTTCCCCACCTGCTGCCCCCCCTCGCACATCCAACAAAAAGCCATGCAGTTTGTTCCTCAAGGGAAGAGAATCGAGTCCTGAAACTTTAAGATCAATCTTCCACCACTCTCCTTTTCCCTTTTCCCCCCGGCTGCTCCACAGGACTCTAGTTTAAGTTGGCAGAAATCCACCCTGATGAAGTGACCTTGAGCATAACATTGAAGCCCTACCAGCTCCTGGGATGCTTTTTTACTGCAGCTCACGTCTGTGCCAAGAAGAAAAACAAAAGAAAATTTCCTCCGAGATCAATATTATTGTAAAAAATATCGTCCTGCTTGCCTCCTCTCCTTCGTCTGCTCCCATGGTGTCCTCCTCAGCTGTGTGGCAGGTGCTATGTAAGGCAGTGTGCTACGAAAGCCCGGGTATCTGGGTTAACAGATTTAGAAGTAACTCAGCCTGACCGGGTCGCTGTGTGGAGGAGACAGACATCTCCTTCCCTTGCTCATTCACTTACGTAACAGCAGCCTGTGGGTGTCTGCCTCTCGGTCTCTCCCTCTCTCCCTCTCCCTCTCTCTCTCTCTGTGTTCAAAAGACCAATAACTGCAGGATACAACCATACATGCCGAGTAGGACCAGTGGACAGCTTTTGAAAAGAATGAAAAATTAATTGCATCAAAGGTCTGAGAAGCGCCGCTAAGACTACAGAGGAGGAAAAGCTTCTCATCTCACAGACCACAAACGCAGACAAAATGTGACAGCTGAACTCTCTACAGGAGAAAGGTGGACAAATTTCTCACAACAATAAGCTACATGTTGGGATTTACTACCATTTAAAATAAGCCTGTGAATATTCTCATTCATCCAGGTCATAGTTATCTCAAGGAAAATTGAATCGAACACAACTGGATTTTTGGTTTTGTCTGTGAAGACGTTTCACCTCTCATCCAAGAGGCTTCATCAGTTCGTGCTTGTTTAACCAGTCTAGCCTTGCGTTCGAGATAACCATTTAAAATATTGACATGATTTTGACAAAGAAAGTGACTCATTTAAATTAGAGATGCATGGATTTGTTTAAGCTCATGCCAATCTGAACTAATATGGATATTTATGTCTCATTATTACAAATATAAAAAACAAGTTAGGCTTTAAAAACACTTAATTTGCTGATATCTATTGCTAATCTGACAACTGTATTAGTCTGAATAACATATTCCTTGAACATACTGTATAAAAGATGGTAACAATGCCGATTAAAGAATGGGCATAATATCACCAATAAAACTTAGTACAGAACAATATGATACTGATGTTGCATTTTAAGGCTAATATTGGCTATAGTGCTGCAACTAACGACTATTTTCATTATCGCTCAATCTGCCTTTTTTTTTTTATCAATTAATCAATTCATAATTTGGTCCATAAAGGCACAGCTTATTTTGTCTGAACACCAGAGGAAAAATACCCAAAGATATTCAGTTCACTATCATATAAGATTAAAAAAAGCAGCAAATACTCACAACTAAAAAGCTGGAACTAGAGAGTGTGTGACATTTATGTTGAAAAATGACCTAAGGATCGGCTAATCGATTAAATCAACTGATTGAGTCAGCTCTAACTGGCTGCTGGATAATGGCTGATACAGGCCACGGGGCATCTCCAATTTAAAATCAACACTTCCAACTAATACGCACAATATGTGTGATGTGTGTTCTTTCTTACAAAGTTGGACCTTTCTTCTTCTTTGTAGACCTGCAGCTTTAAATACAAACCCTAAACCCACCGACAGCGTCCCACTCTGAGCAGACTGTTTGTCCAATAAATCACTTCATTTGCTCGCTCTCTTGCACTCATTTTCCAACATCCATGGCAGCTTAGTGGACGTCAGTAGACAGGATGGGCAGTCATGCCAAGCTGGGTGCTGCTCCGTGATGGGAAAGTATTGATTTTCAGACAGGCAGTGCATGTCATGACAGAGGCTGTTTATGAGAGCTCTTATCAGGCTGAGAGCGCCATAAGGGGCGGATAATCATTTACAGTACAGTGGGTGCTACTAAACCACATGCAGCTTCGTCTCATCATGGTGGATCTTCTGAATAACTATGCGTCTTGGCCGGACACACCGTCATTCAGAGGGCGTGTGTGTGTGTGTGGCCCAGTTGGCACTGGCACAGGCTCCCGAGCTGCCATGTTGTTGACAAACCCAGTGGGGTTGCAGACTGCAGAGGCAGAGGCCATTACAACAGACAAGCACTCCTACGCTGATAACAGCCAAAATGTAAACACGGTGCACAGGCATTGATATGATATGAGCGAGACCTGAGTCACAAGAGCACATAGCACAAGCCAGAGATAAGCACTTCTGTTCAACTAACATGAAAGCTGCACGTTCAAGGAAGTGGAGGAATGTAACTTTCATCACACCTCGCATTAAAAATAAGCCACTTGGAGTTGGAGATTGTGAGGACACATGAATGCTAATCATTCCCACACCTGCTGGTCATGTGAAAACATATTCAGAGAAACCTTAAGACACATTTTAGACTATGAGATCCTCAACAGAAGAAGCAGTATTAAGAGACAGTGACCTGTACTTTGGTAAGATTTTACTGGTTGCCTGCATATATTTGGGATATTTCCACTGAGGAATAAGAGGGAGACCTTTCCCAGGAAACAGGATGGACACAAGGATGCTATCATATCTGGATCTGGATAAATTAAACTACAATATGGACATAAAGATAGTAGAGCAAGAAATGTATACTTGTTAATTTCTAAAATATCTTAAAATTGTTGATGAATGAAAAAAACAGTTAAATAAAAGTAAATGTCCCAACAATGACACGATTGTATGTTTACAGATGATTAATGAGTGACACCTTTTAACCTCCTCATGCATTACAGGAGCAGGTGTGATCAGTGCTGTGTGAATAAGTCCTGCACCATGTAGCTCTGGACATTATTAATGGCACTGGCAGTGGCTAATAGTACGCATTGTGTGTATTTAGGTTGACACACAGCCTTTGAGTCACTGTGATAGCCCAGCCTGGTATGAGCACTGCAGTATTATTAGCCATCTGGCAGAGAGGCTGACAGGCACCGACGACTGTCACTCCAAATCACAGCTAAACAGAGCTTCGTTAGCCGGCTCCTGTAGGACAATAAGCCGCAGCAGGTCCTTGTCAACACACGGCAGAGCCCCAGCAGCTCCTTGCAGCAGAGCTAGCCCCGGCTAGCCTGAGATCACACCGCTCGCTCCAGCTAGCGGCTCATTAGCATGGCTAACTGACGGTACCCAGGCAACAGGAGCAGGTTCTCGTTAGCTTAGTGATGAGTTTCACACATCCACACACAGGACTGTGTTTATTAAGCCCATCGGTCCCTGCTAAACCTCTGACAGTCTGTGTAACTCGCCCCGGAACAATCGCGA
This sequence comes from Oplegnathus fasciatus, assembly GCA_003416845.1. Classification (NCBI taxonomy): domain Eukaryota; kingdom Metazoa; phylum Chordata; class Actinopteri; order Centrarchiformes; family Oplegnathidae; genus Oplegnathus; species Oplegnathus fasciatus. The sequence goes on along the minus strand of NTHP01000319.1, from coordinate 773,556 downwards.
CATCCGTGGTCGCTGTCAAGCAGCGTGAACCGCCCCGGGTAGAAGAAGCCCCTCACTGCGGACAGAGACAGACCACCGGCCCGTCCCACCAGCGCTGCTCCCGCACTCCCGCTGCTCTCACCCCCGCTCGGGAGAAGCGGCAGCGGCGGGCCTGTTGTTGTTTACCTTCTTGTCAATACGGACGGTGAAGACATCCCGGTCCCTCAGCGGCTCCTTACTAAGCACCAGGCCATGGTTGAACTCCTGGACTGGCTGGTTGCGCCGGGCTGTTCGGTTCGAGTTAGACAGGCCGATCAGCTTTCCGCTCCGCGGATGCAGCTCCGCCGCCATCTTCAGTGGGCGGCCAGTATTCACGACAGTCGCGGTTTGCGACAGTAACGTAACGTTACGGCAGCCGGTAGATTTCTGCTATCGATGCTTTTGAACCGCACCGCACCCTTTTCTATAAAACACCAAATGACTGTACATAAAACACTCATTTAAGCTTGAAACTTGTTTATAAAGAATAGAACTGTTTGAATATAATTTAATTTACGAAATTCAACTGTGATATTTAAGCTACATATCAGCTGAAGCCATCATATTTTATCTTATTTTAGGCCTATTTCTGGCTTAAATCCGTTTTTTGTTTATATTTTTGGCTTTAGTGTAAAGTCTGTTGAATGTATATAGTTTTATTATCATTTTATCATTTTATTCACATTAAATGAACTGAATTTACTGTTACAGTGTATGAAAGGCCCTAACACTTTTTTTTTTTTAAATTTTTTTCTTGATTCATTTATGTTAATTAGCCTTCACCTCTAGTTAATGTACATTGATTTCATAGATAAAAATGTTTTTCTTATTTCCTCTTATGTGTAATTAAGATTTATTATTCAAATAATGCCTGAATTCTGCTTGAATTATGAATAATAGATGAAAAATTAAGCCCATTTCTCTCCAGCCAGTCTGCATAATATCATGTATGCATAATATCTTGAAGAGCTTTTAATCCATAAGAATATATCCTGAAAAACATTCCACAAAATCTTTCTGATGTGGAGACTCAGAAAAATACAGTAAAATGTATTTAGGATGAATCTGATTGTTATTTTGAATCATTTGAATAATTATAATAAGTTTATTCAACTCAAAAGATGACTTGTACACATGTAATATATTTCAACTTTATAAACAACTTTAATAAAGAGAAAAAAGAACTTCAGACTTTCTGACATTTGTGCTAGTTCCTTAAACTTATAGACTATTCTTATATGTTAATCAATATTTTTTTATGTTACATAAATCTAGTGTGTTATTGTTTGGGTGGCATCATACACAGAGTGGATGGCATGACTCAAACATTATCTTTATCAACCCACTAGAGGGAGCAAAACCCATGTGTTACAGCTCTGTCTCATTCAAACCCCACTCAGTATCATTACTCTTAAGTGTTTTAATCTCCTCAAAGCACTATTACTTTATTTTGCATTAAATGCAGCAGGAATATTCACTTTAATGGATATCCATATTAAGGAGAATCATATTTTATTTAGAAACACACTGTTGCATGTACCAAGGTCACAACACCACTCACATCTCTCAGATTAATCAACATTTCCTGTTAAAATGGGGCTAATGGAAGAGATATTTATGGCACAACATACTAATATTTAATTAATATTTAATTCTAAATTTTAGAGGTTAATTGGTACAAATACCACATTCGACTACAGAATGACTATTATTAGCCTAATAATACATTTTAGTGGTTATTAGGGTATCATTATGCTCTGTTGAGGCTACTGTGTCTCCTATCATTTTGTAGGCAATTTGCACTTTACATACATTATGTTTTTAATGTAATGTGGAGCCAAAGGCGTCGACTGCAAACATCTAGTCCACATATTGCTCATGCAAACTTTCATGGTCTATGCAGGGCAGCTGTGAGAGGAGATTGACATGTGTTTGACACCTAAATCCAGGTCCAAATCCCTCCCTTGGACCTGGATTTTCTCCAGGCAGCCTGTCAAGAACTGGGAGCCGTCATTGTCCTCACCTGAGGAGTGAAAAAGAGGAAGAAGAAAACACGGGTGACCTTGTGTTGCACTCCTGGACCTTCATTTTTGAAGATATGAAGACTGTAGCTGACTGTGCAGAAAATTTTGAAGACACGGTGCACATCGTCGCCGTTTAATCTCACCTAGGCGACCTCCAAAGGCCAGGCGGCCCTCCCTCCATGTGATCAAATAATCAGGGTGGCTCAGTGGACTGATGGGTAACGTAGTGGTCTCTGATTCATCTTCATCTTGAAACACTTGCAGTGAATCTGTCTGAAAGGTTATCACCAGTCTCTTCAAAATGTCTTTAATACTGATTGTATCTTCACCGAAAGTGAGTCTGACCTCCTGCAAATTAAAGAAGAAATAACTTAACATACCCCTGTGGATGAGTCTGTGTGTGTGTGTGTGTGTGTGTGTGTGTGTGTACATATATATATATATATATATATATATGAAGAAGCAAATGCTCATGCCACCCTTACAGTGCCATGAGCAGTTTTAAACAGATGCTAGGAATTATTAGTAAATACAGTTTGACTCATGTCTGATTTATGTGCATACCTTTGTGATATTATTGGCCTCTAAAGCAAACATCAGCGCTTGCCCAGGAGCCTTGATGCTCAAAATGGTCCCATCCATCTTACTGAAATCTCCCCAAAATTCAGCCTTAACCCCCTGATCTGCCTCAATGGGGAAAACTGCAGGGGACAAAAGAATAACTCACATCCATTTATTGTCCATTACCATGTTAAATCTGGTTACAGCAAATTATAAATAGAATGATTTTCTACCCAAGATGTCATGTCATGCAAGAATGCATTACCCAGGCCTGTTGGAAAGCTTGTTATTATATGAAGGAGTGTTAGCACTTGCCTGTATCTTGTATGATCGAGCACAGTGTTCCCACCTGAGGTGTTGAAAATGGCAAATCCGGTGCCAGGGAAGTAGCTGCCAGGTTGGACGTTCTCATAGCAGGGCCAGAGCTCCTCTACCTCTGCCTCCCAGGGGACGCTGAGGTTTAGCCACCTGCCTCCCCGCACACAGCCGTCCATCTGCGGATCGAACTACGGCAAAGAACGCAACAAAGCATTTAGTGGAATGGGCTGCGAGATGAACAGTGAGCAGGAACATGTGGTTCATAAATGTTCAAGATTCAAGATTGTTTATGGTCATTTTACAGTGCACGTTATCACAGTCCTATTACAGGGACAAAAAAATCCACCCCAAATCCCCCTTACAGTACTGTTATACCTTCCTGGTACAAAAAATAGGCCCATTTTATGGTAGTATGTTTTATTACCAATGATAGCCGGCTAAATGTTGACACTTAGTCATATATCCAAATTGGAAGAGGCAGAGACGCTGACAGAAGCCTCAAGAAACCAGAATGCAGCGCAGCCACCAAAGAGCTTGCTTTTGAACACCAGACGTGTGTTTCCAAACTCAAGGTTGTATCACACAATCTTCATCAGTGAATGGAGTTTGCTCAGTTGCCATGGCAATGGATCTGTTGATATGCAAGCTCGGTAGCTGTTATGATTTCATAACCTTTCATGCGTTTTGTCCGCTAACTGAGAAAACGTCACGTCCTGTGATATGATTGAAAGCTCCAGAAAAAGGTTGTAAGCGTGCCTTGAGCAGGAATATATGTGCTGTTTTGAGACTCCCACTGCTGCCACTTTTACTATTGCTCTCTCCATCTGTGCATGTATTGATCATGACAAGTTCATGTTCATTTTCTGGTTGTTGTTGAAAGTCATTATGGGAAATGTAGGAAATCATTATATAAAGCAGATGTGTGTAGTTTTGATGAAGCAGGTTGATGAAAAGTGGAAAAGATGAAATGTAACTTCTGGAACTTACAGAGTATCCCAGGGTGGATTAACACACTATACCTGAACAATCATCTTTTCCTTGTCCATCAGGACCCCGCCAAGGGCCAGTCGGAGTTCCCCTGACATGACCTCCTTTGTCAGTTTGGACTGCATGCCCACCGCCAGCCCGTTGGAGCCGTCCACCTCTAGAATCACAAACTTCCCATGGCTGCTCACCTCCAGCTTGGTGGCACCAGGAGCACAAGAAGAATTCAGACTTAAAGTTCCTGCGCTGCAACACAAGGTCGCTAATTTGGAATACACACTATGCCCAGTATACTGTATGATTACTATTACTATGTCCATTTTAAAAAGCCATGTAATCTAGTATTGAGCTTTAAATCTTAAAACAAATTGAGAAAATGTCACTTGTTTCCAGTGCAAAAGAACTTGTCTCCGAGATCTGTGCTATTTCAAGACATTGTCACTTGATTTCACAAAAAAAAATCAAACCACACTGGAGACTCACTATGTGCCATTTCCCGTCATTGAGCTTGGGGCCGCCTGCCACGCTGACAAGGACGTCTTCTTTGCTGATCTGCATCAGAGGGATGCCGTCCTTCAGGGACAACACAAACCAGTCATTCCCGGCTTTGGTGTCTCCATAGAAAATTGTACCTTCTGGGTCAAACGTCCGAAACTGAAAGGATGACTTGATACTGCAGAAACAGAAAAACAGAACACAGTAGTCTTAAATTCAAGGAAATGCTGGTCCGTAGAAGATAAAGACGATGATTCTCCACATTTTTGATGATTTTTTCTGGGGTTGCTTTTAAAATCTTAATGCTGACCAACAATATTTTACTTGGATGAATACAACACAATGAAGGGTTATATAATATTTGTGTTATTAAAAAATATGGGGTTCCTAACTACACCCTGTACTTGCTTCCACTTATTCTCCCCAAAGTGCTTTCACTGAAAGTTTTCTGCAGATTTTGAACTAGTTTATAGTTCCTGTCTTAATTCTCAAATATGCAGGAACGTTTTTAACCATAAATTGTCAGTGAGCATTTGATGTGAAGCCTTCGTGGTGCAGTGGTTTGCTCCTCTTGACGTACCTCCTGATCTCACTGAGGTTGACTGTTGTGTGGATCAGCGGCCTCCAGATGTCTCTGTCCTGGCCGAGGTAGACGGTAGCCCCGCCTGATACTTCTGTCTGGAAGACACAATGTTCATAAGGTACTCATTTAGCACCAAATCACCACTTCAGCTCTTCACCCTGCACCCTTCACATTCACTAAACCCTGCTTTTGCATTTTATTGTCAGATATCTTGATTGATTAGGGGTTAAAACAATATTAAACGGAGAGATGAATTTTATTCAATTATTGATTCAATTAAAAAACTTAATTACTGTTTAACAAGGGGAGTGTGGTCACTCACATTCTTAAGTGGTAATGAAGTGCAAAATCAATGTGGAGTCATTGACAAGAGAGCCATATGGCATCCAACTACAGTATATCAGTATACAATGAAACCTAATGGAAAATAATCACTCAATAAGATAAAAACAGCTTGGGGGTTTGTGGTCATGGCTTATTTGTCCTCCCACAAACTGAGCAAAGTTCCAAGTCTAAATAAATTATTCTTAGGTCATGCTGGCATACTCTTCAACTGGCATCTGAATTGCATACAGTAGATTATTTTTTTTTTACAGCATCTTATTAAGCTTTTATGAACTTATTCTCCATCTTTCAAAAATCTATAAAACACAGAATTAATAGAGGATGTTTTCCAAAAAAAAAAGTATTATGGATCATTACAATCTTTTTAGGAGGTTCTGAGACAGATATTTCCAACTACTTATGGGCAGTGTGATCTTTTCCAAATTTGACAGTACGCAAAAAGAAGAGTTTAAACACATCACAGGAACCATTCGTGTTTCTACAGAGAGATAGGGACTTTATTAAGCTATAAAATGCACATACATCATTTATACATCCTATTTATATCAGGATTTCCACTCTTTAAAATGTGTTCCTTTATTTTTTAATGTGGTCAGTGGATACACATGCTCTTTAGACTAGCAGATAGATTCATAAGAGTGTTTTAACACAACACAAACAAATTCTTTCCAGGCATTATAACTGTGGCATTGCATGTGAACATACCTTACCCCGTCCGTTCCCCTGCCCCTCAGCTCCCCACCCCAGCAGAGTGAGGCTCAAAGTGAGCAGCAGTCCACCTGCCATTGCTTTCCAAAACACAACCATCCTTCAGTGCATTCACTCGCCCAGGTCTCCCCGTGTGCAGTCTCCCGAGCCCTTGGGTGGTCTGCAGACTTCAAGCTACCCTGAGGTGATGGTGGTGGGACCGGGAGCAGAGAGACTCTGTAGCAGTGTGTGAAGAGGTGGTGTGTGCTGGCACACTGTCCTGGGGTCCAGAGGGCAAATATGTCATGGTCAGTGCGGGTTATCGATCCCCAGGAGGGAGCGCTTCATGGCTGTGTGGTTGTGACTAAGGGGATTTTTGCAAAAATGTAGGTGGGTGAGAGACATAAAGTGGGCAGCAGGCAAACAGAGGAAAGAGGAAAGAATGTATAGAGAAGAAGGCAGAAAAAAGATGTCAGTTAGGGGCTGTAATATATTAGAGGCTATACTATATTATTATAATATTAGAGTAAGTAAAGTAAGTAAGCAAGTAATTTATTTTCCAAAGTGTCTCCACCTCCATGCATGTCAAACAAGGTCAAACAATGTCAAAGCCAATAAAAACACAATCCTACTCCATAGACATTATAGCTATAAAAACATAACTTGGGCACATCTGAGGCACACACTGTCCCTTTAACACATCAAACATAAAGCGCCCTCCTACGCTGTTGGAAGGCATTTAACACAGACTGAGCAAGGTGAAACACTTTGTCTGTGAACAGGTACTGAAGTCTACATTCATCAGACATAGAAAACAAATCAGGACATTCTGCAGACATTTTAGGGAAAAGCCTGTATCTGAGATTGTGATATAATGGACAATAGAACAAAAATTCAGCGTCGACCTCTCCCAGATCACACAGGTGACACTTTCTATTCTCCCCGGGAATTGAGTGGAAACGTCTCCACCGCCAGAGGCAAGATACCACGTCTCAACTGGGCACAAGCAGACCTCTGTGCTCTGGTCAGGTTAAGGGTGACATAGTGTTCTGGATCAAACTGTATTTTCTCAATTTTGGTTTACACAAAACTTCTTCTGACCATTTCTGTTCATTCATAATTTTCAAATAGTATTGTTTTATTTGGCTACAATATTTCTATAGATATATTGGAGACCTGCCTTGCCAAATATTTTTGCAAGCTCCCTTGCCCAAGAAAAATTAGTTGAAAAATCCCAATAGAAAATTTGTTTGGTAAGTCTGTTATCAGGTATGTTGATTAATCTATTCCACAGTCGCAACATGTCACCCTTATGCCGCACTTCATGTGCACACATATTGGAAATAATTCCAAATTCAGCAAACAAAAATTTTCTAATCAAGTGTGCATTTCTATCAGTCTGTCGATCTCCTGCCTCTGTGGTGATTCATGTAGAGTGGACACGACTGCAGGCCAGGTGAGTGACCTTAGCCAGACCACTGATGTGTGTTTACCCATTAAACAGGAACCTTGATTCACCGCTGCTGGCCATGACTCAGTGTGTGTGTGTGTGTGTTGTAGAGTGAAGAGAGAGAGAGATGAGAGGGGAACTGTGCTTCAAGTCACAAAACTCTTTTTTTTCTTTTCTGCAGGCTGCATTCCTGTGATACAGTCTCCTTCCAGGAAGGCCATGATAACTGGGAAATACTGGGAATAGTGCAAAACACGCACACACACACACACACACACAGAAAGGAACAATCAGTGAACAGCCTGCTGTTCAGTTGTTGAGTATTTGAAGTTAAAGATATAATGTTGAAGATTTTCATTTAAATAAATGTCTGTTAAATCACCATCTATCGCCGAATGAGGCAACACAATGGTGATTGAGCCTATGGCCCAATGATGAAAGCCCACGCATTTGCAGTATTACGACCCAGGTGTCTGTGGCGACATTCCTGGGAAAAATCTCAAGCGGCGGACAGTTGGTGACATGTCTTCCATCACCCAGAAGTGGTTGGTCCGCCAGAGACGGTAGGCAGAGCTAACGCAACAGACTTGCTCTTAAACTCTCTTGTGTGTGAAGCGGCGGACTTTTTTTTCCGGTCTCTGCTAGCGTTGCGAGTAAATGGTTACTATGGCTGAACCAAGTTGAAGAGCATTTAAAGGAGAAAAGGGACAGAGGGGAGATCTCTTTCTCTTGGAATGGTAAGTACCGCCAACATTTATCAATATAAAGTCTACAACCTAAATTGTGGACCATTGTTTTGGGGTACTCCCCAAGTGGAATTACATTGCCTGTTTGTTAGTCTTTAGGTTTGAAAACAGCGAACGGGACTGTTTCGTCCCGTGAGGTCCAAAAACACACCAACAATTACTGCTTATCGCCACTGGTGCTTCCAAAGAGAACGAAACGGAGATCTTTGAGAACTTTAATCTGAAATGTCAAATCACACCAAAACATGACATTTTTCTTACTCGTGTGCGCACTCAAAGTCTGACGCATGACTATTAACTGTCATTGAGTAAGTGCTCAGCAGACATCATGATGTCACAGTAGGAAAAGCACAGGTGTGAACAATAACATTAACAAAGGGCTGCATTCCATTTAGCTGTGTAAGTTTAAATGTCTTGCTATTGTCATGGCTTACTGGGACACTTGAATAGAACACGTTATTAGTAACACCTGTACTGTTCCTACTATAACAAGTCAAAGTGTCTGCTGTGAAAAAGATCCATTGAGGTAAACTAATTCAGTGGTTTGCTATGCTGAAAAACTGAATTTATTATTGGCGAGAGAGCACTGCGACTTTAAATCACAACCATCCCCGAGGCCTTGAATGCAACGTTTTTTTTTTCACTCTTGACATTTCATGATGAATGTTTTGCGAAATGTATTCAATGTCTGAAATTCTTTCATTCATATTCAATTCTGTCAAAAATATATTCATCTCTGACATCATACTTTGGGAGTGCAAAGACAAGTGAGTCACGAAGCCGACGGTTTCTGTTTAAACCACTAAGGGTCACTAGTGGGAAAGTGCTCACTCAAGGAAGGTAAGAAATCAGCCCCTGACTCTGCCAAGAGGAAGCTGTAATCAGCCTCTGGTTTACATGTCAGCAGCAAACTTTCAGGACATAGTGTATTTTTAGAGAGAGAACATGAATGTGTGCTGTGGTTAATGTCACATAAAAAGAAAACACCAAGGAACGAATAACCAAAGATGCTAAAAACATTCACCAGTGGAACCAAACAATGGATTGGTGCTTAAAAGAAGTGTAAACGATGCATCTGCTTTTACCAATTCACTAAATGTTAAACTCACATTTCACAAGAGAATTCACAGGGAGGATCAAACAATGTGAAACAAGGCATCCGCCAACTTTAAGCACATGGTTCATATTAAGAACTCTAGATCAACCTGTAAAGATTAACAGAGACATCAATTAAAAAAAACATGAGACCAGACTAGAGCTGATTTCATTGGGTCATCAGGTTAATACTTTATTTTGTTTGATTGCAGCAAAGAGAAAGAAAGGGAGACGGAAAACGAGGGGAGGGAGAGAGAGAGAGAGAGAACAAGAAGAATGTCGGAAAAAGGAGACTACAGACTTTGGGAGAGCTGTGGCTACAAGCCTTTGTATCAAATCTAAAGACAAAGTCATCAGGCAACATTAAAACATCTTTTAAAAATAACATTAACATATTTTTGTGGGCTCTATATGGCACAGTATTACCCTAGACATGTACACGATACCAAAACAGTTTAGCCACACCCCTACATCTATGAACAGCTTCATAGCAAACAAAGCCATGAAATCTATCTCCAAATTGTACTGTCATCTCTCAAGAAAATGTTCATTTACTATTCAAATTTCTTATGCCATAACAAGGCACCTTAACAGTTGAAATCTGGCAGATCCACATCTTACTATAGATAATTATTTAAATATCAAAGCAGAGGCACATTCATTTAAACTAAAACATACAGTAAATAGTTGTATATTACCACCAGATTCCAGTCCAGTCACTACAATACGTCGATTTGCATGCTTTTGGTCTGTATGATAACCGTGATGGCGAACTATGGCATAAGAAATGGTCCAAAAACACAAACATGTCCATCTACAGGAATGGCTTGAGATAGTGTATTGGAGACAGCAAGGCTTTTTTACACTGAAACTAACCCACAGAAAAGTGTCAAAGAACAAAAAAAAAAAAACAGGTGGCCCATATACTGCCGAGGGATATGCTGCTTAGGCAGATTTACAGTATTTTGGTTTTCTTATTCACGCAGTCTTTCACTCATACATAAAACACGTTCTCCTACACGCAAAAAGGCTTGTAACCACACCCAAGGGGATGCTTGTGCGCCCCTGCAGTTGGTCACGCTGTGTTTTAACACTCCTGCCTGAACCAAAAGGCGCCCCAGTACCAACACACACACACACACGCATGCACACACACGCTGACACATACGTACGTCATTCAGAGGAGGTGCAGTGTACGCTTGAGGGAAGAGGGAGAATTAAACAGCTCCGAAATAGTGACTGTGAGATGTAAATGTGGCAGCTACTTTTGTGGAATATTTCTGCAGTCTATAATGAATTAAAAAAAATAAAATAAACAGAGATATGGAAGATGGAGAGGCCAGAAAATATAAAAGGAAACGGAAACAAAAGCTGTGCGCACAATGCCAGATTTGCTGAGGATATAAACGGTTAGGAAGCAAAGTGTTGCTCATGCTTTGTGGATACAGAACCCAAGTTTACTGACATGTTCCTAGGACTACTGTATATATGCATACCAGACGTTATACGGTTCTTTAACAGGTTATTTGTGTCAAAACAGAAACAAAAAGGAACTGAAACCAACTCTACCATTAATGCAGCTGTACTTCATTAACCTCATGACTAAATTTACATTCATATTTTTAAGTTTACTCCCCCTTTTCACTGAAGCCATTTCCATCCGGTAAGAGGGCTAAACAACATAAACAACAACATAGTTTAACAAAACAAACATATAGAGATAACATTACACATAACAAAAAGGCCCCAGGAGGGCACCTGGGGAGTTTCGGCCGCCACTTTGGCTGCTAAGCTCAGCCTTTTTCCTACCTCTTAGTAAATGACACACGGCAGGAAGGGAAATAGTTCAGGCTATTTCCAATGTCCCCTCAGTTGGGGAGCGGGACAACGTGTTTTGTCCCTAAAGTCATTTCTGTGGGGCCTTCTGACTCAGAGTCCAACAGTTTTGTGCCCATATATTTCTTTTCCTATCCAGAAATAACTCAATACCCTGAATCCATTTTTCTTTTTCCTTCCTTGCTATCGCTTTCTTCTTCCTGGCTTAGGAAATGGAGCCTTTTCCTCTTCCAATCAAAGAGGAAAAGGCTGCGCAAGATGAAGGCTGACTGGTTTTTATTCTTTTCCTTTTTTTT
>NTHP01000319.1:724026-748982 GCA_003416845.1 Oplegnathus fasciatus | reverse complement strand
CCCCCCCACTGAATCCAATCTTCTTTTTATTTGGAAGTGTTGTTCCCTCTCTCTCTACACACACACACACACATGCACACACACACATGCACTACTTTATATACACAAAGCCCAGCGATAGGGAGAGGGAGGGAGAGGCTGAGGGAGACAGAGTGGGAGAGCAAGCAAGCAAGAGGACGCCATTTAAGCAGTTTGTTACGAGCACTGCAAGTCCCCAAAATGGCTGAAAACAAACAGGAACCACGCCAACTCAAAAAACCTGGGCACAAGGACGGACAGACAGACACACAGACAGGGAGTGAGAGGAGAGTGAGCGAGAGAGGCGGCGAGAAAGTGAGACAGGGAGAGGACAAACTGGCGGTAGTCAAATGGCGGATGGGAGCACTCTGTGAAACAAGTGAAGTTGAGGGAAAAATGGAGGCATTAAAGGGGTACTCCAGCGATTTAGCACCGCACTTCGATAAAGTTTAGAGACCTGCGAGAGACTGATTAAAAAAAGAAGGGTCAAAATCGATGCAGCAGAGGCCGAGATATCCTGATTTAAAGTCCCAAGCATGGGTCAAGCTCCAAAAAGTGCTGGATTCTACATTTCCCATGATGACACTGGATGGCATCTTTCAAACTTTCCCTGCCTGGCAAATGCCCACGTCTTTCAAACTCCACTTCCTCAACTCTGAAGGCCGTTCAGATCCAAAATAGCACTGTGTGAAAACAACGCAACAGGCTCTGCGTTGGCGGGGGGGCGTGTTCCTTCAAGTACCGGTGAAACAATTAAATACGATCAAGGAAGGCTGGTCTGAGTAATGAATCCATGGGTTTGAGGGCCAAAACACTACACAGCGGTTTATAGTTCTATAATTTTACAACTTAACATCCTGACGATTGCTAAATAAACAGTTATCTACCATATTTGCACATATGATTGCCCAACACAGTGTGTTGCTAGATGGTGTTGCCTTTGGTTACAGGAAAAGTTGTTCTAAATGTTGCAAATTTGGCGAAACAGGCCCAAGGATCAAGTTTTTTGCCGGAGCCCTCTGCCACTGTGCCAACGCGGTGGTACCAAAATGGCGGCCAGAACACGATCTCATTTTCTCAGACTTTTGAAAGCTCCCTCCAGCCATTATACAACTGTTTTCACAGGCTGAGTAGTACTCCCCATGACGGGTAAACTGATCTTCATGTGAAATACCAGTGGAGTGCCTCTTTAAAAGAGAAAAGGGGGTAAAGGTGGACAGACAGGGACAGAAACTGGGGCAGGGACACTCTTCGATTGTCCGTGCCCTCAGCTAAAAGGGTTCAAGTGCTATCAGCGACGATGCCAGTCATGTCAATTAACTGCTTTTAGGTTGGCGTGTGTATCTGTGTCTGACACATGTGGCCAAACTAAAAGTGCTGGTGACGAGATCCCGTTTTGTTTTGGAGCACAACCACAACGCCGCCCTCCCCTCAACAAAACAAAGGCGCCACCATCAGGGCCTGCGGTTGGGTATTGGTTCGGATTCATCCGTATCCATGCAAAATGACTCAACTCAACAGCAACTCTCTTCGTTCCGGGTTGCTCTTGGCCACGCACGTCATGGTCAGTGGAAATTCCACATATCTCTGTTCTCCCTCCGTCGGCCATGAGCCACTCGGCGGCCTTAGAGCAGGAGGGATTCTATCAGCTGGAACAAGAGGGCAGAAAAATGAGAGGAGGGGTGGAAGAATGTTCCAGTACTGTTATGCTACGACACCATCATACTTCCCACTGTCCTTTTGAGTGGAGCTGCTTCCCCCCTGACTCCCCCCCAGTACCCACCAACTGAACCTTGACGCCAACAACCCGCCCTCCTCCTACTCTTCCCCTGCCCTTTCCCTCTCTCCCTCTCTTTCATCACTCTCTCTCACCCTCATTGTACGCTGCCACACTTGTCTCCATGGGAACCGCTCTGGGATTGGGTGTTGTTCCTGTGACCTCTCTGGCACTTGGAGTTGGACAAACTTTTTTTTTCTCCCCTCCCCGTCCTCTCTCATGCACTCCTGCACGTTTTCAAAGCATGGGTGTGTGTGGACGGGGCACATGACAGCAGTTGTGAGTGGCTTCGGGACAGGACGGCAAAATTAAAACTAGAAGTAACATTATGGTCTGTGTGAAAAGATGGAGCAAAAGAAAGAGAGGCTGTGTGTGTGGAGCAGATTGCCCGTTGGCAAAGACAATAGTGTGTGTGTGTGTGTGTGTGTGTGTGTGTGTGTGTGTTCCAGGAGCGTGGCTCGGTCCACACATGTGTGCTGGCATTGTCCCGTGGCTGCAGCCAGCCACAAACTCTGTATTCAGAGGCACCCCCGTTGTCCAGCCGTCCCTTTTCATGGATGTTTGGCCAAACGTGATCATAGCTTTTCATGCTGTGCTACCAAGCGACACACACATCTGAATACACAAAGATGGAGGAACTAAGGAAGCCATCTTGGTGGAAAATTTAAACCATTAGCTCACCAAGACTTTCAACATTTAACCGTTATCCCAAGAAGAAAAAACTGTTTAACCAAGTCTAAAGATCAGTGTTAAATCCAGTCGAAGGCCTTCATGAAGTGTTTATCAACATTCTGGCGTACATATATTTCTTACTAAAACTATTTTAACGCATTTTATATATAATATAAAACAATATTTAAAGAATAAAACAATAAAAACTTTCTCAACACCTTTTCAAGGAAAGACAACTACTATCACACACACATGCACACACTGTTAAGTAGTTGGGACCGTTAAACATACCCTATGGAGTGTTTGCTTACTAGCAGCGCTGCAGGAGCAATGTTTTGATAACTGGGTCCTTGCACTGCACGTGCATGAGGACGCACATGCACACACGACGAGGGTTAAAGTAAAACACATTTCCGCTGACTGTGAAGGGCAGTAACAGTTGACAACGTTAATGTGCTGTGGCGAAGCGCCAATAAAAGAGGAGAAGACCGCGAGCCGATGTGAACGCCGCAGATTACAAAACATTTAAAAAATCTTTTGTAAATGTTTTATGAGGTAGTAAATTCATTAAACGTGTTTGTTAGGCCTTAAACCTGCAATAATTGATTTTCTTGTTAGCATACTTACACATTCAACAGATACAGAGGAGCGTTATCATTCATTTGGAGTCGTGTTTCTGTCCACCTGCTGAATGTAAGTCCAATATTCACTCTCATTTTATCCTTGCTTTGGTCTCCACCAACTCCTGATGTTGATATCTGGCTCTTTAGCAGCTAAAAGCTCCACTATGCTCACCAGCTATTTGCTAACTGTGTCTGTCTGCTGTTTGGTGCTGGGCAGGTAAAGTACAGTGGGTTAACGATTTTTTGCCTAAATCAACACTATGAGCGCAGTAAAAGTGAGGAGCTTTCCAGTGAAACACTATTAAACTCTGTAGAGACGAGGGGAACTGCAGAATCTGGTTATAATTCTCTGTGGATTCATCACTATGAGTGACCCTTTTCACATTACACATAGCCATTTTATCATAAAAATATTGATTATAGGCGCTTTAAGGAGACACACAATGCATTTTAGCCAGAAACGTATGTATATAAACAAAACTTTGCTTGCTCACAACGAAAACTCCCCAGACTTTAATGATTTCACAATTCAGATTTCAACGGCCCCACATTGACCTTCTAAATATGCTTTGTGGTTCCGGTAAAAAAGATGAGTGAATCAGTCATCTTATATCTGATAAGGAAGGGAAAGTTCACCGTTGCGTCACTTCCCAAAATGCACAGTCACACCTGCAATCAGGCAACTTAGCACTGAATGTGTTAAGATTCAATACAGGCTTTGGTTGCTATGCATATTAAGTATCAAATCTTAAGTTTGGTTTTCATTTGGTAGATTGTCAATTCAGAAAAAATACAGTATAAAGACAGTTGCATGATCAGTAAAAGTGTATGAGTCAACTGCATTTAATAGGTGTTTCTTCTTAAATTCAGGCTGAATTCCTACTGATAAATATGTGTGAAAATATCCTGAGGCAAGCTCAAGGGTTGGTAAACATCCTCAGTGATCTCAAAGAAGGGATGACTAACCTGCTCTCCAGCTGACTTGGATTGAGATCAAAGTGGGAAGTCGATGTTCAATGAGTTCAAATGTCAGTGGTTTCTTAAAGAGGAAGCAGTGGCTTTACAAGGACGACGCAGCAATTCCTGTTTCTGTGGCCTGTGTGCAGAAATGTGAGGACGGAGAGGTAGAGTGAAACCACAGCACGTAAATTTTCTGCAAGTACATGTACAGATAAGCATGACAAATGTTTACATTTGCAGTCACACACGCACACAGATGAAAGGGTGTTTAAGCCCTCAGCATTGTCTTACAGACGCAGGGGCGGTACAGTGAGTAACTTGATGATGCCTCCCTTGAAATATGGAGAGATGAGCATGCTGGAGCATGTCCTTAGCTAACACTTCTCTGCTGTTTACAAAAACAAATGTCAAGGCAGCAATCCAACAATATGGAACAGAAAGTCCACACATCAAACAGCTCCCATGTGAAGAACTTTCGCTGCAGAAGTGACATTTCAAGCAAACCGCTCTTCCTCAAGACTAGTCAGAGCCACAGCAAAACACCACCTTCAATACCAATAAACCATATAAAACTACACATAAAATTAGATGCTGAAGATGAAGTGCCCTGCAAATGGATCGAGAACGTTCACATTTCGGATGGCAGAGTTAATGCGCCTCCTCTGCAGGGATTTTTCACTACTTTCACATATCTCAGTGTGGAGATGTTATGTTTTCACAAGACCAGCAAAAATAAAAATGATATCCCCAAATCTATATCTGTTAAGCAATGTAAAATTCATATTATATAACCACTTATCTATGATAATAGAAACAGTACATTTTCATCTATTCCAGACCAGTCATGAAGTTAATTTACTAAGTAAGTATACAGCCTTTAAAGGTCAGATTACATTTCTACGTTGTTATCTTGGGTCCCTGGGTGTATTGCTGTGTTACCCCACTGTATATTGTTATGTGCCAGACATATGTCAAACATGCATTTTCATATATTTTTCTTAGAAAATCCCAACTTTTCCAGAAAAGTGTCAAGATCTTTTCCTGACACATCACGGGGTGTAGAAAACCAGTCTAATAACATGTTATAAGAGATTTTGAAGCGGTTTCAACTTGGACTGGGTGAGGAGGATTTCAACTGGGCTGGTAAAAATGTAATAAAAATTTAAATATCAGAGTTCTGCCCTGACATCCTTTCTCATGTGGAAACGCGTCAAATCAGAACTGCGGCAGAGTTCAATCCAGAGGTCAGTGCAACAACGCCTTTCTGTCACAAAATATTCATTTAAAGCTAGATGAGATTAGATACTAAATAACTTCAACAGTAGCAACAAAGTAAATCAAAATGTTTACCTATGTACCAATCCAAGAGAAAGAGAGCCACATCTGTATGTCCAGTATCTCCCCCTTTTCTTCTTTCAATGCTCTCCACCTTGGCAAGGCAACACCGATGGTAACGTTGGGTTTTCCTTGCTGACGTTCATGTCGAATTTGTTTCTTTTTCTTTGCATTTGCACTTGTTTTAGAAGTTTCATTGTCCGCAGTCATCGATCTTTTCTTTGTTTGTTCGGCCATAGTAACAGAGACCAGAAAAATCAGTACGCTGCTTCACACACAAGTGAGTTGAAGAGTGAGTCTGTTGCGTTAGCTCTGCCTATCTTGTCACCGCAGACACCCGGTTCGTAATACTGCAAATGCAAGGGCTTTCATCAGTGGGCCATCGGCTCAGTCACCATTGTGTCGCCTCACTCTGCAATAGATAGTGACTTAACAGACATTTATTTAAATGAAAATCTTCGAGATTATAACTTTAAATTATGTTTATTTACAGAATTACCACAATATTTGCTTTTATTCTTGTGGATTACTGGATAATTCTACCTCTACAGTACTCTAAAAAGTATTCAAATAAAACAAGGAAAAAATTCACTCTTTGGTTGAACTGATCACAACCAGTAGACTTACGCAACCGGTGTCAAGGGCTCACAAATAGACAATGCTTCACTTTAAGGGGTCACAAGCCAAAAAAGTTGGGAACCACTGTCACAAAACAACAAAAATTGCTCATTTCGAGATCTAGAAATAATTTGCCAGTGATCACATGAAAATGGAGAAGAAAAATCTTTGCCCATGTCCCCCCATGTGACCTTTTGTATGACGCGCTGCAGCTTAACAAAAACTGCATTTCTTCAGCGGCTGAGTGTTACAGCTGACAAAATGTTCAGAAATGTCCAGCTTTTGTACGTTTCAGTAGAGGAAGAGAAACTTAAAAAACTGAGAATGCCTGAAACTTTTGAAGTTTCAGCAGAGGGGTTAGCGAGTTCAGCACTGCACCACCCCTTGCCTACAAGACAACGCTGAAGGACTAAAACACACATATCACATACTGTACAGGCTGAGCAGATGTCCACAACGTGAAAGCTGCAAAGTTCAGATTATGTCTATATCCAGAGGAAAGCACAGGAAGGATTCATAGTTATGCTGACGAGTGGTGCTAGACAGTTACATAGTCGTGCTAGACTTATATATATATTTATATATCTAATATAACTCAGTGGGCGGATCCATCAGAGTATCAAATGACAGAAATGGGGTTTCATCACCCGAAGTCTGACGGGCCTACAACCTTCAGATCCTTAAAGCAGACGCATTGAGCTGTAACAAGCATGTTTGTGTGAGCAGTGCATCGCTGCTGAGTCACACAAACTGTCCCCGGGCACACACAAGAGATAAAATGCTAAAAAAAGGAATTAGATGGGCGTATGCCGCACAAGAGTTGAAGTTGGCATGCAATTTACAATCAGTTTGATACGCAATAAACCGCTGGCAAAATATGGTTGTGTAACAGGAAAGGAAAAAAGCAAAGGAGAAGAGGAAGAGAGGGTTCGGAGTGTGGACGTTGTCAAAGGAGACTGGAAAGGATAGGTGGAAAATCATCTGGGAGGGGTGCCTGATACGGTGTGGAGGAGGGAGGGGGGACGGACGGCTGGTTTTTCCACTGCCAGAGAGAGAGGACGGCTAAATCAAATTAATTAGCTCCTTCATCTCCAGGCAGCTACTCAGGCATGCTGTACTGGCGAAGAGAGACAGTCGGAGGGAGNCTGTAGGCACAAGAGAATGGGAGAAAGCGAGATAGGACATGGTGGAGGGGTGAAAAGCCTGCTGTGTATGTGCGCCATTCAGGAGGACGGGCGGCGGAGGGGAGGGGTGCATAATTCTCTGATAAGCGTGAGGGTTGTTTTGCTGGAGCCTCTGTTCAGCCGTGAGGAGGAGGAGGAAGTGGCTGCATGTTGGCTGACGCTGTGTGCTGCTGCGCTTCGGGGCGATGGTACTTCCTGTTTCTAGACAGCCTGTATTTTGAGGGCACTGTAAACAACCCAGCTTTTCTGTACGCCTCTTTAAATAGCACGCAGACACTTCAATCAGAGCCTCCCGGAAAGAAGGGGAGCGGAGAAACTCTTGCAAAGAGAAAGAACAAGAAAGATACAAAGGTTGTTTTTTTTTTTGAGCAATGGCGACATGAGGTGATCATCCTGTGATCGAAAAAAAAATATCACTAAGAGTTGCACCAACATCAGAAGAAAATGAAAAGGAACGCAGTAAAATGGGAAAAGAGTAAAAAAGAAAGTGAGGCAGATGGTCAGAGGCAATGGCATCATGCCAGGGGAAACAAAACAGCAGCACAGAGGAGAAACTAAACACAAAAAAAGTAAGAAAAGAGGAAAAGAGGCAGGGCGAGTGGTACGGCCAGGAGAGAGACACTGCAGGCAGCATGTGGCCACCTCTGAGGCTTAGTGCGCAGGAGAGAGGGATGAAGGAAATGCAGCAAGGGAGGGAAGAGGGAGCCAGAGAAAATATGAAGAAGGTTTGACTGTAAGTGGGAGGTGCAGACAATTAAGAAGACGGTTCTGTGAGGGAGGAAAAGCAATCACGTAACTACTAGAAAAGAGGTAAGCCAAGTTGATCCACGATGAAAAATTAAGCTCCCCAAAAGATTAACAATGAGTGAGAGGAGAATGATAGTAAAATAGGGTGTATGGCAAAGGGGAGCATGAAAGACTGTGCCAGAGGTCAAAACCTTGGGAGAAGAGAGCAGTGGACAGCTCAGTGCAGCAGCATTGCCCGGGCGAGACTTGGCTGCACTGTGAGAACCCCAGATTAGCACTAAGCCGATTGCAACGCGAGGTGGGATCAAGAGCAATTAATTTAGCACCCAGATAGTTCCAGGAAGAGGCTGAAAGAACCTTAACAAAACGTAGATCTCCCGCAAAACTCTGGTGTATCCTCTGAGTCAAATACTAGCTGACTTAACATTCCTGCGTCCGTCTGTTCTCTACAAATGAGCCGCCTACAAAGAGTCCTGTGTAAAAGAGAGTGGATGAGAATTTGGAAGGTCTGAAAGGGTGTGTGGATGATAAAAGGAAGGATAAAAGAAAGATGAAGACGCTTGGCAGGGGCTGACATGAGCCAAAACAAACACCCAGAGAACAGGACATTCTCTTGCGGACAGAAATGGGCCGGCCTGTTCCAAAGGGCTCTCAGAGAGAGAGCATGCCTCCGACTCTGCGTCACCCATTTTTATTACAAAACAACATCCTGGTGCATAACTTAAGGGGGAAATACAGTCTAAAACGGATTATTTCTTGTTCATATAGTAACAGGCGATTCACTCTCATTTTGCGGGCAAGAACTACACACAAAACTGTCACGACTGAACAAATTCCCCAGCAGTTTTTCGTCTATTTTTTGATGGTGCACGTTAAGCGGATGCTGTAAACTGGGATTGGTTATGTTTGCAGCAATAAGCGCCCAGAATCTGATTCACAAACTTTACTAAGGCCCACGAAATCCCAGTTTCAAGGTCCGCAGGGATTTTTTATCCCAAGTGCAGCATCACAGCCTTCAGGACACGTTACCTTGTTTTTAGTTTTTGGAGGAAGTTATCCGTGCTCACAAACAGTGACTGGATTGTTTTTTAAAAAAGCAGGTGGATAACTGTGTTTTGTTGGATTGTGCTTCAGGAGGAATGGCTCACAAGCTGAACATATCTAATGAGGTTGCTGTTTTTCTACAGCAACTAGGGGGCAGTTATAGTTTAGGCTTTTTGATTGTAAATCACATCAAAAAAAATAAATAGTCTGCTCCTCCCACCATGCTTTGCATCTGCTTGTCTGCCTCTCCCTCCCTCCTATTCGCCTGCTTTATTGTGCTACAAAGCTCCCCCCTTCCCCAACTCCCCACCAACCCCTGAAAACATACACACTCGCTGTCAGGCCCTGACAACACCAGACAAGAGCTCCCCCTAGATACATGAATCCTCACCCCTTCCAGGAATGAATGCCTATGGAAGGCAAACACATGCTGCTACATGCATATATATGAATATATGAAGTGCCAAGGTAGGAACAAAAACTTATTCCTAATTATACCAATAGTCTGAACTGTTTTTTTTAAATATTTTTACAAACACTTCATCACTGTGATGCCTGCTCCAAAACATCAACCACTGTTCAAACTATAGCTACCCATCCATACAGATCACGCAGTAAATGTCCAACTGCCAAAACCATCAGCAAGACCAAATGTTATTGGGGCATTGCAAACTTCATCAGCTTCGGTTTAAATCTCTTTAAGCACTTTTAAATACCAGTTCGAATTAATTAGAATAGAAAATATGACAAATTCCATCACTGAAAAAACAGAAAATCTAAACGTATCAGAAGTTAACAGTTTCTCATCAGTGCAACTGACACTGTAATATTTCTAATACTCCTCAAACTGAATTTGACACATAAAACTGTATTCAAAAGTATTCAAGGCTTTCCCAGCTCTTGCAAACATCGAGTTTATAGTAACCTACATTTAAACTGTGGTGCAGTGGAGGAAGAAATCACATGCTTTGCTGAAGTAAACGTAATAATACAAAAGTGTAAAAATACTCAGCTACAAGCTAAATTCCAGCATTTAAATTTTTACTAAAGTAATAGTACTTAAAGTATATTTTGCTGGTAATACTTAAAGTACTCATTATACCGAAAGGCTCCTTTTCAAGTATTATATTGTTATAAATGACTATCAATGATTTATAAACACATAAGCAGCTTTTTATAGTTGTACCCGGTCGAGGTTGAGCGTATTTTAGCAATTTGATACCATGCCATGCATAAAAAAAATGATATTTTGAAGAATATGTTTTGTACGTAAAATCTAAATCTGTTAAAGGTGTAGTCTGCAGTCCTGGAAAAAGCTTGTTGATATTTGAGCTCAGCAGCCAAACAAATACACCCACCCCTTCAGTGCTCCTTCTAACTCACAAGTAACACACAGCATTAGTGTTGTCCTGTGCACGAGCACGAGTTGTGACAAAGCGTTGGTATTTGACGACCTGTGAGAGTGGGCTGGTGGCTCGGTCCGAGTCACTGGGTTTGTTTCCCATTTAGAGTCAGGGCTGTGTATGAACACCCGACTGTTTGTCAGCGCACACACAGAACAGACAGCTAGCGGACCGTGAGGAGATATTCACTGAATCTGACAAAAAAGTGTATTGGATTAGAATTGTAGACTACACCTTTAAGTCATTAGTAGCTATAATTGTTAGATAAATTGCAATATTTACTACTTTGAAATGTAATGGAGCCACAGTATGAAGAAGCATAAAATGGAAGTGCTCAAAACACTTAATTAGTAGGTTACAATACTTGAGTAAATGCACTTAAACTACACTGCTATATATACACATACTGCTCATATAGAAGCATAAGTCAATTATGAATGTCATGGTGTTTCTTAAAGGCATATACACAGTGTCTTTTACACCTGACAGCAGTGATCTGAGTAGGCAGAGTATGTTTACAAGCACTCCCAGATACATTTGCATACATTTCACATGGTCAGAAAAGAGGAAGTTATTACTTCTGATATCACGATAACATTTTGTGGAGATGCTTTACAAACAGTGCTGTAACAATCAGATTTTACAACTATTCAAAGCATTTAGATTAACTCCCTCCAAACTACAGACCTGACACCATCTGGCCTCTATGTACTAACCTCCTTGGAGCAGTAGAGGGAGCACGTTTGACAGCCTTGCTGGACTCACTTCCGCATCAGAAAATGTGGT
Source organism: Oplegnathus fasciatus (assembly GCA_003416845.1). Classification (NCBI taxonomy): domain Eukaryota; kingdom Metazoa; phylum Chordata; class Actinopteri; order Centrarchiformes; family Oplegnathidae; genus Oplegnathus; species Oplegnathus fasciatus. The sequence goes on along the minus strand of NTHP01000319.1, from coordinate 737,815 downwards.
TGTGCAATGTCTTTGCAACGCTGATCATTCTCAATATGAGCCAGAGGAGGGAGCCAGCTGGTCAATAATGAATCCTTTGTATAGTCATGGTATAGCATGGCACATGGTGAACAAAGTGATTTACTGTCACATTCTTGTATGCATTTCAACCTGGCATCCAGGCAGGTTTTTTTTTTTTTTTTACGTGCCCCAGGTTTATTAAAATAACTCAAACCAGAACATGGTTGAACTACATAAGGATACTGCAGATGTGGCATCTATCCTCGCCTCTGGGTTTGAATGATGCCTTCCTCTGCTGGACCTGCCAAAAAGAGATGATGGCAAAGAGGCATGTTCATGCTGGCAGCAGCACATTCACACTGAGCTGTCACACTTTACATGAACTGCAGTAAATTAGGATTAACATTAATTACCAAAGAATAAAACAATCCCACAGTCCATCATGTTGGTTCAGTGTCTTTATTTAAATAAAAGGCAGTAAAAATTGTAACACAATGTGACAAGATGTTGTTTTAAGCATAGTCATTACATGTAATAAACACTACATCAGATTGAGATTATGCAATCATAACACTGAGATACTGAGACATGGTTCAACCACTGCCTACCTTTTTACTTCCACTTCTTTAAAATGTACGAAGACAAAAAGAGTCAACAGAAACATACATGAGCACCTTATACAAATGCCACAACACTGCTTGAATGGGACAATGGAGACTTATGGCTCTCAAAGGACCACACATTAACACAGTGTACCGTTCTGCTTGTGGACATTTAGCCATTAACACCAGCCAAACGTTACTTGTTCCCTTCCCTTGGGTACAACTAACGAGAGCTAACAGGATAAATCTATTGTGTAACAAGCTAATGGCATTTCCTAGTCCCTCAACACGAGCTCAATACTTTAACTATACGACCTAAACTTCAAGTAATCAAAAGATTGAGTAAAAGGGTGGAATACCTCGGTTATCATTGTAATAACAGCGTATTGACTAAACAGCAAGCTTATCCTTCCAATAACAGACTATTATGCACGTAGTTAGCTAGCAAAATGGCTTCAATTTCGACACCAACGAAGACTATTGAAATACTGGCTACCAAACTTCCAAGCAGTTTCGACACTTAACACGCTATCACGTTAAAATGAATAAGATAAAACATAAACTTAGCCGTTCCTTATTTTGTCACGAGTCCCGACATATTTTTTAGCAAATGCGCAGCTATGTGGCCGCTCAAGTTAGCCGACGGGAATATTCCAGACTCCATCTTTCTCGTTCACAACAAGAAGCGTTATCGTCAAACACCGCCATGTTGGGCGCTAATGGAGTCAAACTATGCTAGCTGTAATAGCCTTTAATTCCAGTCATCACTTACACTTTACAATACGATACATACTCCATTGCCACTGTAAACAACATCCGTCTACTCCGGCATTAACGCTAAGCCAAGAGTTGGCTCACAAAACCAGGGATTTAATTAACTAACTGGTAGCGTTAAGCAGCTAGCTAGTTAGCTGAACGTTTAGTCCCGTAACATTCAGTACAAGGCTAAACTACCTGGCTACTTTACCTCACATCTAATGAGCATAATACAGCTTAAACATGTTCTATATTGCCATCAAAGCTACATTAGCTAGCTGTAAACATTAAAAATAACACAATAACAGCAGGGAACATACCGTCGTTGTCGACAGAGTAACGTTAAGCTAACCAGATCACCAGCTGTAATGCTAAAATAGCGAAATTTGAACGTTGGTATTTAAAAGTGTAATTAGCTGGCTTGTAAATGACTTGTAATAATCACACTTTTAAGTAATCCAAGGTACTGGCCAGTTGAATAAATAGCGAGCTAATTTTACTTAAGCTAACCGCCAAAACCCACGGCTTTTCAGACTGCTTTGGGGACGTGGCCTACAACAATGTTTCACATTTTAACAAAAATAATAAAAACGTAAGAACAATTGAACAGCACAATTACACGTAAATCACACATATAACAAGTACATGTAAAAATAGTGAAAAAATACAGAAAAACAAACGTTAAATAAACACTTAAGGCTTCCCCCAGACTTTCCTATACAGCGTGCGGAAAATCCAGTCCACTGGCCGGCCGTCACTCGTAGGCGAGCCCGAGGCTGGCAACAAAGTCCCGGAGATCCAAAAATGCAGAGGACGAAAAACCGATAAGTCAATGTGTTTCTAAAATAGCTCGAAAAATAATCCATTATACAGTATTTCGAGGTGAAAATATCATGTATTTCGACAGTTTTCCCCTGTTTGATGAACGGTCTCAACAGGCCTCAGCCCTGAGCCTCTTTTCTTAGAGCCCAGGCTGATCTAGAGCGAGACGAACGGCAGAACAGAGATTTTTTTTATTTTTGCTCTGAGGGAAGAAATTCACATCGGCCACATTCGGCAAACATCGGAAGCAGGGCGGGTTTTGTTGAAATTATTCTAAGAAGGTTCATTTCTTCGTAGCTATTGGCCCTCTCTTTCCTACTACTCAATATTAACAAGAAAACAGACGAATCCTGAGCATTTACATTGAATATTTATATTTTGCATGCAAAATATACACCGCGCCGCCTACTCTGTTTTACTAAAGCCAATCGGGATGAGTTTAGATTAACTCTAAACCCGCCTTTAGTTTTGATTGGTTAAACAAATAAACGTGCTCTCTAATTGGCTGTACGTACGATAAAATTAATTATTCATGTGACTGTGTCGAATGGCCAATGAGCGTTTTACTACAGAGATCCATGTCCCACCTTCCGAAGAGTCAGCCCCTGTCTTTTTGAGTGTGCAACCCCGTAGTATGCACTCAGTCTATATAACCAAGCGTTGAAGCGCTTCATGCTCAGAAGCGCTCAGAGCGCTCCAGAGTGTAGATCAGGAAAAGGGAAGGGAGCAGTCGGTAGCCATCTTACTTAGGACCAAAACACAAATAATTCGGCTATAAAGGCAACCGACAGCAGAGGTCCCTGGGATATCGCCTTCGGAGACTTTCCGGTCACCGTTGGCGGCCTGACCAGAGTCGTGGTGACAATTTAAAGCCTGTTCCTGCTCACAAAGCGGCGTGCCGAGGAAGGACGCGTCTCTTTGAATAGACAGGATGCACGGACCGCCCTCCGGCGACAGCGCATGCCCATTGCGCACGATCAAGAGAGTTCAATTCGGCATCATCAGCCCAGATGAGCTTGTAGGTTTTCTTTTTGGGGGAGTGGGGTATTTTCTTAATGCTCAGACAGATCACACATCACTCTTTACAGTTTCTTGACTTATCTTGTAGTTTAACATATGTGGCAAAGACATGGTTCTGTTTACAACGGAAAATGGTTGCTGTTAGCCTAGCCTAGCTAGCTGTGTCAGGCTGGTGGAGCTTGAGCTAACTAGCATGTTGCAGGAAGTTTGAAAAACTTTAAGCACAACATTCTCAGAGAGGAACCATGCTATCACATGAATTAAACCCCCTTTTTATTCATGTAATGTATCTTGTAGGCCCACCAGTAAGTAGAAATTTTGGTTACTTTATAGCTAATCGTTATGGACACTGCTTGTTTGGTTTTACTACTGGTCGCATTGTACGCATTGGTCTGTTTTCTCACACAATAAATGAATAAATTGGTACTTCAACAAAGTCAGACATGCATGTTTTCTTTAATTCAGGATTGGGTGTTTAGTAGTTTTTGGATTAATGAATACTTGTATTATTTACGTTTATGTAATGGGCATAACGTTTCACATCGTAGCAAAAGTTATTGTTTACAGAGCTTTATATTAGCCAAATGCAGCAGACAGGCTTTGATTTGTCCACATTTTTTACATTTGTGCATTGGAGTAATTTTTTTAGCACTGAATAGTGGATGATGGTTTATAGAAATTTAGACACTATCACTGATGTGGAGGAATGGTTGTGGAAAATAACATTTTATGACTGACAGAGTTATTGATGTTTATATTCTAACACTGGAGGTAGATAATCAACTGCTGATTATTGTAGCATCAATTTATACATACGACGCCTTTCTCCCCAGAAACGGATGTCCGTTACAGAAGGGGGAATCAAATACCCCGAAACAACAGAAGGAGGACGTCCGAAACTTGGTGGCCTTATGGACCCAAGACAAGGGGTCATAGAACGATCTGGAAGATGTCAGACATGTGCAGGTACACTGTCATGTTAACATTATACATATATATATATATATATATATATATATATATATATATAGTATATCAATTGACTTCTATCCCAATGTGATGTCATGGTCTAATGTTATATACATGGCTTTTGTGTCCTCAGGCAACATGACAGAATGCCCCGGCCACTTTGGGCACATAGAACTGGCAAAGCCAGTTTTCCATGTCGGCTTCGTAACAAAGATAATGAAGGTTCTTCGTTGTGTTTGCTTCTTTTGCTCAAAGCTATTAGTGGATTCAGTAAGTATATTCAGCATATTACACTACACTGATGAAAATCCACTGATATTTTATCTTAAAAGTATCATTTCAGTCTTGTTCATAGCTTTTGCAATTTTGATGTTTAACTTGCTCCTATTGCTGTTACCTCTAGAACAATCCAAAGATCAAAGACATCCTGGTAAAATCTAAAGGGCAGCCCAGGAAGCGTTTGACACATGTGTACGAGCTGTGCAAAGGAAAAAATATCTGTGAAGGAGGGGAGGAGATGGACAACAAATTTGGAATGGAACAGCAGGAGACTGAGGAGGACATTACCAAGGAGAAGGTATTTGGGTGGAGTCTTTTTGTCATAGTTAATGGGCATTTCAGCCCTCAACATTCACCGCACTGCTCAACTTGTTTTCTTTCTCTCACTCTTCCCTTCACTCCCACACTATGTGGCATACGCAGGGCCACGGTGGCTGTGGGCGCTACCAGCCACGCATCAGACGCTCTGGCTTGGAGCTCTACGCCGAGTGGAAGCACGTTAACGAGGACTCGCAGGAGAAGAAAATCCTGCTGAGTCCCGAGCGTGTGCACGAGATCTTCAAGCGCATCTCTGATGAAGAGGACGTCATCTTGGGCATGGACCCCAAGTTCGCCCGACCAGAGTGGATGATTGTAACTGTGTTGCCTGTCCCTCCACTGGCTGTCAGGCCTGCTGTAGTCATGCAGGGCTCTGCTCGCAACCAGGTAAAGTAATATGATCCCAGACTGAATGTTTTGTTGTGTTTTCTACACCTGATGATGATGGTCATAACAACATATTATCAATTAACTTTTGTTTTAAAGGACGATTTGACCCACAAGCTGGCAGACATTGTCAAGATCAACAACCAGCTGAGAAGAAACGAGCAGAGCGGTGCGGCAGCTCATGTCATAGCTGAGGATGTCAAACTGCTTCAGTTTCATGTAGCCACCATGGTGGACAACGAATTGCCAGGCCTGCCAAGGGTGTGTATGCAGTTGAAGTGAAGGCAGCGCTAGATATACAGTTAGATTTATACCCAGCACACGATTTAATGGAACATAGTCTGAAATACTCTAATGTGACTTATGGTGCTTGAATTACAATTAATGTTTCCTTTCACAGGCAATGCAAAAGTCTGGCCGTCCTCTCAAATCCATAAAACAGCGTCTAAAGGGGAAGGAGGGGCGAGTCAGAGGTAACCTGATGGGTAAGCGTGTGGACTTCTCTGCCCGAACTGTCATCACCCCAGACCCCAACCTGCAAATCGACCAAGTGGGCGTACCACGATCCATCGCAGCCAATATGACCTTCCCAGAGATCGTCACACCCTTTAACATTGACAGGTACTGCAGAGTAGTTAGTTAGCTGATTAAACTTTATGTAATGCGTAAAAACCTGTATTTCAATCTTTTTTTTTAAAAATATTTTTGAGGAAATGTGATGTCAGCTAATTCATTCTGACGACCATCCTAGATTACAAGAGCTGGTGCGAAGAGGCAACAGCCAGTACCCAGGAGCCAAATACATCATCCGTGACAATGGGGACAGAATTGACCTGCGATTCCACCCCAAACCAAGTGACCTTCATCTGCAGATTGGCTACAAGGCAAGATTAAAATAGAGCTGTTACTAAGACTAATACTTTTGTTACATGATGATTTAAAATAGATTTTTATCCTGACTAAAGCTCACGTTTTTCTCTGTTTAGGTGGAAAGACACATGTGTGACGGCGACATCGTCATCTTCAACCGACAGCCTACACTACATAAAATGTCCATGATGGGGCACAGGGTCCGGATTCTGCCGTGGTCCACTTTTCGACTCAACCTCAGGTACTAAATCTAGACCAGATCTCGCTGCGTTTCCTTAGAAACAGGGAGTAACTTTTTATAGAAATAATTTATTTGGTAATTAAGCATATTCTTCAGGGTTTGGCATAGTATCCAGGCAATGGCATGCTTTTAGGGAATTGTGAAGGCATTTTGATGTCTTAAATCAAACTTATCATCATAGTGATTTTTGGATTGTATGAAATTTGGTTTTAATACAAATTCCTGTCACTGTTATATTATCCCTGACTGAAATGAGAGTTATATATGTGGTGTAGCAGTTCTGACGTCCCATCCTCTCGTCTCCCTGCAGTGTCACCACCCCATACAATGCTGACTTTGACGGGGATGAGATGAACCTCCACCTGCCTCAGTCCCTCGAGACGAGGGCAGAGATTCAGGAGCTGGCCATGGTGCCGCGTATGATCGTCACTCCCCAGTCCAACAGGCCCGTCATGGGTATTGTGCAGGACACCCTCACGGCTGTCCGCAAATTCACCAAAAGAGACGTCTTCTTAGAGAGAGTAAGGAGATTGTTAGGGGGTCACCAGCTGCTGCTTTTTCTGGTCTTAAGGGATCTTAACACCGTGCGTTTCTCCACCACAGGGTGAAGTGATGAACCTCCTCATGTTCCTCTCCACTTGGGACGGGAAGGTGCCTCAGCCGGCCATCCTCAAGCCCCGTCCTCTGTGGACAGGCAAGCAGATCTTCAGCTTAATCATTCCTGGACACATTAATGTGATCCGCACACACAGCACCCATCCCGACGATGAAGACAGCGGCCCTTACAAACACATCTCCCCTGGGGACACCAAGGTACAATACCCTGATTAATTATGTATAGATTAAAGAATGGAAATTCAAGGCAATGCAAGTGACCCCACATTCAACTCATTCACACAGGTGATAGTGGAGAACGGTGAGTTGATCATGGGCATCCTGTGTAAGAAATCTCTGGGAACCTCAGCTGGTTCCCTCGTCCACATCTCCTACCTGGAGATGGGCCACGACATCACCAGACTCTTCTACTCCAACATTCAGACTGTGGTCAACAACTGGCTGCTCATCGAGGGTAAGAAGACAGTGCAGAACATACCCTTATTGCTGTATTTTAGTATTGAATGATCAACATTAAGCAGTTATATTTTTTCAAAATTGACTTAGTGTTTTTGCAATCAACCCTTTATATTCTTTGCCATCGTTTTGTCTTAATATTTACAAGTTTACTGTTATTTTCTTCAGGTCATTCCATTGGTATTGGTGACTCCATTGCTGATGCCAAGACCTACCTTGACATTCAGAATACCATCAAGAAAGCCAAACAGGATGTGATAGAAGTAAGTCAAATTATTTGTATAGTCACCAACATCTCCAAAACTCACTCAAAACTAACTCAAATTTAGTTATTTTAAAATGTTAGATATGGAAAAGTTTAATTTTTCCTTTTGCTTTTTGTCTGGTAGGTCATTGAGAAAGCCCACAACAACGAGCTGGAGCCGACCCCTGGTAACACACTGAGGCAGACCTTTGAGAACCAGGTGAATCGTATCCTCAACGACGCTCGTGACAAAACAGGATCCTCAGCCCAGAAGTCTCTGTCTGAGTACAACAACTTCAAGTCCATGGTGGTGGCTGGTTCTAAGGGCTCAAAGATTAACATCTCACAGGTAAAAGAATCAATCTAAATATCGTTACCATACAATACAGTAATGATAGTTTGGATTCACATTATCTTTTAGACTCACATCTCTTTACCACTTATCTTCCCTCCTTATTCAGGTTATTGCTGTGGTGGGGCAGCAGAACGTGGAGGGTAAACGAATCCCCTTTGGCTTCAAACACCGCACGCTGCCTCACTTCATTAAGGATGACTACGGTCCTGAGAGCAGAGGCTTTGTGGAGAACTCCTACCTGGCTGGCCTGACACCAACAGAGTTCTTCTTCCACGCCATGGGAGGCAGAGAGGGTCTGATCGACACAGCTGTCAAGACTGCTGAGACTGGTAAGTCCAGGCGGCCGGGGGAGAGAGGAAGAAATGAGTCAGGATATGTAACATAAATATACAAGAACGTGCTTTTATTAGTAATTATTAGACTCACAGACCCAAAAGGCATTTAAATGGACTGTCCAACAACAACGTGGTAAATCTGTTCTACCCCGCCAGGTTACATCCAGCGTCGTCTGATCAAGTCCATGGAGTCGGTGATGGTGAAGTACGATGGCACAGTGCGTAACTCCATCAACCAGGTGGTTCAGCTGCGTTACGGTGAGGACGGCCTGGCAGGAGAGAACGTCGAGTTCCAAAACGTGGCAACACTCAAACCCTCACACAAGGCCTTTGAAAAGAAGTAAGTCACACACACCCACATATATTCTCAGAGTTAGAGCATTGTGTTTTGTATTGTATGATATTGCTAAAATTGCTTAATTGTCTATAATCAGTGTCTTAACTCTTCTCATTTTGTTAAATCTGTCTAGGTTTAAGTTTGATTGCACCAACGAGCGAGCGCTGAGGCGGATGCTGCAGGAAGACGTAGTAAAAGACGTGCTGACCAACGCCCATGTGCAGAGTGCCTTGGAGAGGGAGTTTGACAAGATGAAGGAGGACAGGGAGGTCCTCCGAGCCATTTTCCCCACTGGGGACAGTAAGGTGTGTGTGGGCACATCTGTAAACGCACCTCTGCTCTCTGACAGTCTCTTGGTCTGCCACGTGAAATAAAAATAAAAAAACTCATATGCTGCAATGTTTCTCCTCGCCTGCAGGTGGTGCTGCCATGCAACCTGGCCAGGATGATCTGGAACGCTCAGAAGATCTTCCGCATCAACACTCGAACCCCAACAGACCTCAACCCTCTAAGAGTGGTCGACGGTAAGCTCAAAAATAACAAACCTCGTTAAACAAAGAACACTTCATCACCAGCCACTGTTTATTCCTCCTCTGTAAAATTTAACTTATACAGCCAAGTTGCCACTCAGACATTTTCTTCACCATGTATTTAGTTACAGGATTTTGTGAACCATGTGGAGCACTGGCAGTAGAATTAGATCGAGGAAGTCGTGGCCTGACCTCAGGTGCTCCTTAAAGCCATGTAAAGCCATGTAAAGCCACCTGGTGAATCCCTGCCTGTTGCATAACAAGTAGAACAGTTCAAGTCTTAGTCACTCTTCGTTAGAGAGACTTCTTGCAGCATCACATCACACACACATCGAGGATCCAAATTTTATACCATAATGACATTAAAATATAATATTGTCTGGGAGAAAAAGATATGTTTTTTCCCCCACTGTAAGCTCCAAGTGTGTTTATTTTCATAAAACATTAAATATGTGTACAATGTTTTGGATTTTTTTAGACAACACAAAACTACACCAGCAAGCCTTATGAATGTCAATACTACAGAATTTGGCGCATAAATGTCATAAATGCGTGTGTTTGGATCCTCAGGTGTTCATGACCTGAGTAAGAAGCTGGTGATCGTGAATGGTGACGACCCGCTAAGCAGACAGGCCCAGCAGAACGCCACTCTGCTCTTCAACATCCACCTGCGCTCCACCCTCTGCTCCAAACGCATGACTGAGGAGTTCCGCCTTTCCACTGAGGCTTTCGACTGGCTGCTGGGAGAGATTGAGACCAAATTCAACCAGTCCATTGTGAGTGTAGCATATTGTTGTATTTAAGAGTTGTTTAAGAGCTGTCTCTACTAGACTATTAATCCCACATTTTCCCCCGTTCCCAGGCCCATCCAGGTGAAATGGTTGGCGCTCTGGCTGCCCAGTCGCTGGGAGAGCCAGCCACCCAGATGACCCTGAACACTTTCCACTATGCCGGTGTGTCAGCCAAGAACGTAACACTCGGTGTGCCTCGTCTTAAGGAGTTGATCAACATCTCCAAGAGGCCCAAAACACCCTCGCTGACTGTTTTCCTGCTGGGTCAGGCGGCACGCGACGCTGAGAGGGCCAAAGACATCCTCTGTCGACTGGAGCACACCACACTGCGAAAGGTGAGAGAGAGAAAATGATTGGACAGGTCCTCCTAATGTAATTTTATTTAGTTTTATTTAAAAACGGTGACTAGAAATGAGCCCTTTTTACATAGGTGACGGCCAACACCGCCATCTACTACGACCCCAACCCCCAAAACACGGTGGTGGCCGAGGACCAGGAGTGGGTGAACGTCTACTATGAGATGCCCGACTTTGACGTGACGCGCATTTCACCGTGGCTGCTGCGCATTGAGCTCGACCGCAAGCACATGACTGACCGCAAGCTGACTATGGAGCAGATTGCAGAGAAGATCAATGCAGGTGGGTTGTGTACATATGACCCTATCTAGTGCTTTAACAGAAACATGGTGGTTTTCCCCCTAATAATGCTTTTTGTTTTTCTGCAAGGTTTTGGAGATGACCTGAACTGTATTTTCAATGACGACAACGCTGAGAAGCTCGTCCTGCGAATCAGAATCATGAACAGTGACGAGAACAAGTTCCAAGAGGTGAGCAATGATATTTTATTCAATAACTATAAAAACACTGTAGTCAAATTCCGTTATGAATCATAAATTACCATATTTTCCTTGCCTAGGATGAGGAGGTGGTGGACAAAATGGATGATGATGTGTTCTTGAGGTGCATCGAGTCCAACATGCTGACAGACATGACCCTCCAAGGCATTGAGCAGATCAGCAAGGTAACAGAGTGAACACACACACTAACAATAGCATTCAGCCACAGTAGGTGCTGATCTCATACAAACGTGTAATAAGTAACAAAAGGCGATGCGTCAAAGGTCATGCTCTTCTCCCCCAGGTGTACATGCACTTGCCCCAGACTGACAATAAGAAGAAGATCATCATCACAGAGGACGGGGAGTTCAAGGCCCTGCAGGAGTGGATCCTTGAGACAGACGGAGTGAGCCTTATGAGGGTCCTCAGTGAGAAAGACGTAGATCCCGTCAGGACCACCTCCAACGACATTGTGGAAATCTTCACGGTACGAAAGCATAAAAAATGGTTTTATCGCAACAGTAGAATTACAGCAGATTTAAAAAAAAAAATTTTTTTTCTTCTCTCTCTCTCTCTCTCTCTCTCTCTCTCTCTCTCTCTCTCTCTCTCTCTCACACGTAGGTCTTGGGAATTGAGGCTGTGCGAAAGGCTCTGGAGAGGGAGTTGTACCACGTCATCTCCTTTGACGGTTCCTACGTCAACTACCGTCACTTGGCTCTGCTCTGTGACACCATGACGTGCCGCGGTCACCTGATGGCCATCACACGTCACGGCATTAACCGTCAAGACACAGGACCACTCATGAAGTGTTCCTTTGAGGAGACGGTGAGAGGACGATCAATTAACTGAATGATTTTAGTCAAAGTCACCAGAAGAAACTAATTTATCCTTGTGGTGTTGCTGATTGAAGAAAGGATCATTTTAATCACTTGCATTTCCTCCTCCAGGTGGATGTGTTGATGGAGGCGTCATCCCATGGTGAGAGTGACCCCATGAAGGGTGTGTCAGAGAACATCATGCTCGGCCAGCTCGCCCCGGCTGGTACAGGATGTTTTGACCTGCTGTTGGATGCTGAGAAGTGTAAATATGGCATGGAGATCCCCACGAACATACCCGGCATCAGCGTGGCTGGACGTAAGTGGAGATTGGAGAGTGCAGAATTGATTGTACAGTAGATATAGTGTAGGAGTTATGATATTTATGTTCTGTATCTGTCCTATTTGCAGCCACTGGCATGTTCTTTGGCACGGTGCCGAGTCCCATGAGTGGTATGTCACCCGCCATGACCCCGTGGAACACAGGAGCAACACCGGCCTACGGTGCCTGGTCCCCCAGTGTTGGTGAGTTTATGCCCAGTCTGCTTTGGCTCTTCTCCTTTTTTTGTTTTTGGTTTCATTCACTGAGTTTTTCCTTTTTTTTTTTCTTTTTTTTTCCTCCAGGAAGCGGCATGACCCCTGGAGCAGCCGGCTTCTCTCCCAGTGCAGCATCAGACGCAAGTGGCTTCTCTCCAGGCTACTCCCCAGCCTGGTCTCCCACTCCTGGGTCTCCAGGATCTCCAGGACCTGCCAGCCCATACATCCCATCTCCAGGTTAGACACTGCAGAAATCTTTTTTTAAGGTTACAGTTTGTTTAAAAGTTTGTAGTAATAATTTTGGTGATGTTACTTTTGACTTTTTGACTCTTATTTCGTTGTACAAATTGAAATCAAACAAACATAAAAATTACAACAGAAAGTAATGTGCAGAGAGAGTTTAAAAAGCACAAAATGGTCTATTTATTACATTACCTAAATTATATAAAACAATATTCATAATATATAGTATGTAGATTATGTTAGAAGACATTAAAAACAAAATTAATAAAGAGATATTTAAGTATTTGTTAACACGTTCTGTAGCACTTAAAGGAAAATAATTTAAACAAAGACGAAAATGAGTTTCATAACTTAGTAACATTTTTTATGAAACATTTACCTCAACTCGTAAGATATTTGAAAAGATTAGATTACTGTCTGGTTCAGTGAGTCTATTTTTAAGCAAATTCCAAACATTTAATCGTTTCAAGGAACGGGAGCTAATTTTTACATTATAGTAAATATCTTTTGCTTTTGGAGTGTTGGTCAGACAATAGAGGATATTTGATGACACTCAAGACAATTGTAATGGGTATTTTTCACAGTTTTCTGATGAATAAATAATTAATTGATTAGTAATTACTGGAATGATTAGTGGCTGATTAATCAATGATGAAAAGTTAGTTGCAGTCATCTGCAAAACTATAGAGACAATTCAAATCATTTATATAAATAGGAAATAAATAGAGGCCCAAGCACGGATCCATGAGGCACTCCTCAAGTTTTTCTCCACCTTTAATAAAAGTTTTTCTTTTTTCCTCTTTAGGTGGAGCTATGTCACCCAACTACTCACCCACCTCCCCGGCCTACGAGCCTCGCTCCCCTGGAGGCTACACCCCACAGAGCCCTGGCTACTCCCCAACATCACCCTCTTACTCCCCCACTTCTCCCTCTTACTCCCCCACCAGCCCCAACTACAGCCCAACATCTCCTTCCTATTCCCCCACCTCGCCCAGCTACTCCCCAACCTCCCCGTCCTATTCGCCCACGTCTCCATCTTATTCCCCAACGTCTCCCTCCTACTCCCCTACCTCCCCGTCCTACTCCCCCACGTCCCCCTCCTACTCTCCCACCTCACCCAGCTACAGCCCAACGTCACCCAGCTACAGCCCGACGTCACCCAGCTACTCGCCCACCTCACCTTCTTACTCACCCACCTCCCCCTCTTATTCTCCTACATCTCCATCTTACTCCCCCACCTCCCCATCCTATTCCCCCACCTCTCCTTCCTATTCGCCAACCAGCCCGAGCTACAGCCCCACATCACCGAACTACACACCCACCTCACCCAGTTACTCCCCCACCTCTCCCTCCTACTCCCCTACTTCGCCCTCTTACTCCCCAACCTCCCCCAACTACACCCCGACCAGCCCCAACTACTCCCCCACTTCTC
>NTHP01000319.1:686575-723978 GCA_003416845.1 Oplegnathus fasciatus | reverse complement strand
ACCCTCATACAGCCCCAGCTCCCCGGAGTACACGCCCACCTCTCCCAAATACTCCCCCACCTCGCCAAAGTACTCCCCAACCAGCCCCAAATACTCCCCTACTTCCCCTACTTACTCCCCAACTTCACCCAAGTACTCACCCACGTCTCCTACGTACTCGCCAACTAGTCCTAAAGGCTCCACGTACAGTCCCACCTCCCCTGGATACAGCCCCACCTCACCCACCTACAGCCCGGCCATCAGCCCCGACGACAGCGACGAGGAGAACAACTGATGAGCTGCGGAGGAGAAGGGGAGGCAGCTGAAGAAACCCAGTCACCTCATGACACCTGAAGGACAGCACCTTTAACCAGCTGGAGGTGGCGGTGCTTCTAGCCGCAGGGGTCCCAACTGCGATCATTTTTCTTTGGGGAAATCTCTCCTTTGGGACCTCTGTTGTGCTCCAGTCTTGACCATCTGATGCCCCCCTTTACCACAAGAAATTGTTAAAACTATTATGTGAAAGACTTGAACTGCTTTGCCTGAAGGAAAAAAGGCTGCCTTTTGAAATAGTTTTTTAATTTTCACATGGGGTGTTGGAGCAAAACTGCAAATCCCAAGAGGGAATTAAAAGGAGAGGAAGATGTGGTGAACACATAACGGGGAGAAAGTGTCCCTTTTTAACTTTATAGTGTATTGCATCCAGTCTCTCTCTCATTCTCTAAGTGTTGGGTGTATAGTTGTGGAAAGCGTACATATTGCCAAAAGCCTTTTGAAAAGTGGATTGTATTCATCACTAAAGCATAAGCTCTAAAGAAAATCAAGGAGGTAAGGTTTAGACTTTGTTTACTGCATATTTCACCAAGGTGTATCTTGTTAGACCTTTTGCTGCTTTTGTAAAACTACAGTTGCTGCCAGTTTTTGGAGGCATTTTGTGGATCAAAGATGGAGCTTAAGGTGTTCGATATATTAAAATGGTTAGGTCAGATTGTCTGAAGAGGAAAGTTGGATGATCAGCAGAAATACATGATAGGAGAGAGAAACTGGCATGCAGGGAAAAGAAATTTCATTCTTGAACATCATTGACTACATAGGTGTATGTACCCATCACCCTCCCGCCCCTTCCTCTTTCACACCCCAAAGACAAAACCTGAAAGATGTCATGAAAACACCCACCAGCATCCCCTTGTCCTCTACCATTTTGGAGACTTGTGCATCAAAAGAAAAAAAACAAAAAAACACTTTTCCAGATACTATTCTTCCCTTGACACGGGGGACTTAAAGATTTATATGAAAAAAATAATTGATTCTAGAGGAAATGGGGCACCAGTGGACGAGGGATACTAGTTTGGCGTTGCTGCTTTTGTCATTGTTTGCATGAGTAGCACATGTTAATACATTTTAATCAAGCTTTAGGTTGAAATATTTTCAAATCCCTCCCACTTCTCGCTAATCTTCGTCCCATTTCTGATAGCTGACGTGTACACAGGTTTATTTGGACTATTCAATTTATTTAAGAAAGAAAGTTAACTACTATTCTGTGTGAATATGAATAGAGGAAAATTGAGAATTTTAATTTTTTGTTTTGGCTTTTCTCTTGTTTGCTTTTGGTGACTTTGTAAACCTGTTTGCAGGAGGCTCATGTTCATGTACTGTGGATGAAGGGGCAGGGGACGGAGGGGAGTGCTTTTGTTTTTCGCCCCGCGTTCTCCCCAATAGTCTGAGTTTCTGCCATGACGGCTACTGCTCTTTTCACTGACAGTTGTATGAAATGTCGCATGCTGTCACCAGGTTGCTTCAGTTAAAGGTAGAAGGGCAAAAAAATTCAGTGCTCAGTTCAGTGTTTTCACTTGTCGGGATGCCAGAGGGGCAACATTTGTCCTCCCGTTGGCCTTTTTCTTCAACGGCGTGGAACAGTTTATTGTCTTTTAAGCAGAGATTGTCCAAAGAAACAGCACTTTTGGGCCTCTCTATTAAAAAAGAACCTTACCCACTACATTAGTGTGAAATTTTTTTTTTTTTTTAAGGAAAATGGGTGCTTTCTCACATGATTCAACCTAGTTTGACTGTGTTAGGGAACCGTCTGTACGCCTGATGACAGTGGAAACATTTTTAATTTCCCTCCTCGTTCCATTTGATCATTTGATGCGGTTTCTGAATTTATTGGACTAGCTGGGTCTCCTCCCTCTTCCCTCTTCATCCACATGTGATCCTCATTTCTGAAATCAGTGTTTCTGTTGTTTTTTTTCTACCAGTGTATGTACCTGTGACGAGGGGAATCATGGGGAGGTGGGAACGTATTGGATCTGGCTGGGAGTCCTGAGGAGATAAAATACAACCAGTAATCTTTTATGTTATGTTTAAATGATTTGTCAGATTTTGTGAAACATTGCTTCCAAGATGGTCTTGAATTGAAAGGACTGCATCTTCTGGCCTTTGAGATAAAGCAGGTTTGGTAATTGCACTTAGTAAATATTGTGGTGGACCTAAGCCCCAGACATTGTGATATTTTGTCCACTATGCTTGCATCTAATCCTGTTGTCTTAACTGTGTGCTGTCCAGTCAATTCAGAGCATCAGGACTCCCGGATTGTATGAATGTGTGTATGTGTGTGCAGTCGGTGTGCGTCCGAGGGCGAGACAGGGTTTCAAACTGAGGAAAGACTTCACATGTCTGGGCAAAAGAAGGTTTAACTTGAAATTGCCACTGTATAGAAATCAATTCATTATCTCATTCTCTGTATCTTCGTTCTGTTTGTTTTTTGACTTGGAAAAAAATGAATAAAAGTTTTACTACATGTCTTTGTCTTTTTTATGTCACTCAAGCTGAATATGTTAAGGGTGTCAGTTCTGGGCAACAACAAATGTTACATTTTACAGCATTTGGGGAAAAGAAATGCTGGATATAGTAGTTATGGAGACAAATACCAGCATACTCCAGCTTTTTTTGTAATTGGGGGAAACTTCAAAATCCAGTTTCTAGGTACATTTACTCAAGTACTGTACTTCAGGACAACTTGACACTTGTACTTGAGTATTACAATTTTTCCCAGAATGAAATATAATAGTTTTTGATCCACTTTTGTTTGACAAACAGTGACTTGACTTTACCAAGTTAGATTTTATATAAAAACATAAAATTGTCTTTAAAACATGATGCAAAGTTACAGATTTAAATGTATAAAATAGGTACAATTAGTACCACAATGACCAGCTACAACTTTAAAATGTTGCTTAAACAGCAATGAATCAGTAATACTTGAATAAAATAATATATACTATAGCCTAAAATAATAATACTTCATAATGGCTACTTTTACTTTGGATTGTTTCAAAGTATTTTTGCTGATAATACTTATGAACTTTTAGATGTTAATTTCAATACAGGACTTTTACTTATAATTAAATATTACTGCATTGTTGTATGACTAGTTTTACTTAAATACAGAGTATGAATACTTCTTAGTTTATAGTTACCAGAGAATAGACTTCTCTCATGATGGACAGCTGCAGTTAATAACACTGTTAATGGCTTGCCCTGAATATACAATGATCGGAAAATCATCCACACACACAGTGTTCATATATTAAGGCAACAGACAATCGCTTGATGAGTCCTGATGCAAAACACCTGTGCCAGTAAACCACGTGACCAAAGAGTTGCTGTTTCCTTCCTCTTGGGGGCGCTCTCACCTCTCTGTGAACTCACCTGCTGGCTGACAGGAAGTTACAGGACTTCAACAAACAGTGGTAAACTTTGACCATGGGAGGCTGGTTTGTCTGTTGAGTCACCTGCTTTTAAAGGAAATAACTTCAGTCGACTATCATGTGGAAGTCCTCTCATTCTGCAAAGTGAATTTACAGGTAAAATGTGGAAAGTTGAGACTGTAGTTTGAGATTTAATTTCCAGTTGAACCTCACAAATTGACCTTACAAACTCAGCCAAACCAAAACTAGCTCAAGATAAACAGCTGTTAAATGTTTATGTCTTGTAAACCTGTGACCGTGGCTGTAATCTTTCTGAGTGTGCACATGTAACATTTAACTATTTAAACTTAGCAAAACTGTGCTTGCAGATGTACATGACAAAACTGATAAGTCATTCAGCAATATCTTACTGTACTGTACTGTACTTAATATAGTATTTTGTTAGAAACAGTCCTAAGGGTGACAAGCAAATAATTAAGCAAGTAGTATAGTTGGTCTGAAATTGTGCAAGTAAGAAGGACAGCAAGGAATACATTTAGAAGAGTCAGGTGTGTTTAGTAAAGCTACAAGGATGAGAAAAAACACCCACTATGCTCAATTGGACCTACAGCAAATTTAGAATATAAAAGGCCTTATAAATCATTATTAAAATCAGTTTATGAGCAGACGTGTGTGCAGGCTGTGGGGATGTGAGGCTAGTTCGCCACTGCCGTATACTCACAGACTCGCAGTCTTCTAAAAACAGCACAAGCTTGTGCAGAGGTGTTTCATTGTTGGAGGAGCTCCATCTTCATCGTTTGTGACATCTCGTCTCTCCAGCAGGCAGCAAACCATCTCTGCGTTGCCCTCCCTGGCCACCAGATGGAGAGAGGGCTCTCCCATGGGAGTCTGCCACAGTCACCTTAAAGTTTGGACCTCGCCTTGATGTATTTGTTTTCCCAGAAGAGCCCACTCAGAGACTAACAAAACAGGTAATTATTAATCCTTTTACATGCAGTTTTCCTGTTTTCCCCTTAAATAACTTTAAGGTTGGAAACTCATCTGCACAACATGAGTTGGTATTGACTGACTCACCAGAGGGAGAAAGGGTTAAATAAAGCAATAAGAGAATCAGTGATAACTGTTTTGATTTCAAGTAACATGCCCTGTCTGCCACAACTGCACTGTAAATGCAAAATCTTCAAAACTTTCGTGATGACTGATTACCTAAAATTTGCTAAATTTAAAGTTAGTAAGACTCAAAATATGAATGAACCTTCATGGTAACAATTTAACTTATTTCTTGTGTACTCAGACAACATGGCTTTACTAAATTTAAAGGCGAGGATAATTGTTTAAGGTCTGAAATTGGCTCCTTACATAAGTCAGGTTACTTGGTGAAGATCATGTAAAAGTACGCCTCTTGTTTGCTCACACCGCTGCCCTCTGGAGATAACGGTGAACTTTCCTCTTCTGTAAGTGGATCCTTTAGCCTGCAGTAGTAATCTTCACCTGTGGAAGTGATGAATCACAGGTTTCAGTCTGACTCCATACAGTGAAACCTGTGCCAGGAGTGCATGTCCTACAGTGATCTGCAGCTGCACATATGGGCGTGTTTGACTGGAGGAATCCATGTATGACTAATAAGTGTGTTTGGATCGGTTGCTGTGGTGACGTTGACCGACTGTGGAGACCTTGATGTTGAGTCATGAGAGGGAATGAGAGGGGAGTTGTTGGAAGGAGAGTTTGTGTTTTAAAAAAGCAATTATGTTAAATAGTATGTACGAGGAGACTAGAAAGGAATTCAGGGCAATAATATGCAGGTTAGTGGTACTAGAAAGCCGAGGGAGGGATTTCGTAAATGGACATTTTTGTAATTTTGTGTTGCTGACCTGTTGCTTCAGTTTCATCAGATGGATTGTAGTCTTCACATCTCAGTTAGATCAACATCTTTTGGATTATTATCTCTGTACATTGCACATATTCTTTACACATTATACTGTGAACTTCTGCACATTCCTTGGTCAATGTTTTGCACATTTCATCGTCTTTGTTTGTATAGCTCTTCACTTTAAAAACAGATATATTTGATATATTTTTTAATGTATTTTTTATAGTTTTTATTGTAATTTTCTCTCTTTTCTATTTATGTTTCTTGACTTTTGCAGTTCTTGTTTTTTTGTTTTTTTTCCTGTCTCTTACTATATTTATTGTTGTGCACCAAAACACCAAAGACATTCCTTGTATTCACAAACCTACTTGGCAATAAACCTGATTCAGATTCTGATGATTTTGTCAAGTGGGCCTAGTTTGCATTTGAATTGTCTCTCCACTCTCAAGTCCTGATTCAATCAAGTTTCCGCACTTTTTGCCTCTTTTGCAGTTGAGTCAGAGGGCTGGGCTAAGCCTGCCAGAGACAGAGGCAGGAAATGTCTTGTGTGTGTGAGAGAGAGAGCGAGAGAGAGAGAATTTGTGTGTTTAGGGACGTGTTACTCCTTGCATGACTGCTTTTCTCTCCTCTCTGCCCAGACGTGTTGTGTCCCACCGCCGACTCACTCTCCAAGGTAAGTCTAAACAGAAACCTTTTTTTTTTTGCACATTTTGATAAACAATCCCAGAGTCTGATTTGTTCTGTCTTTTCTTACTTTGTCTTGTTACTTATTTTCCTCTTTGTCTTTGACCATGAAGCTTTTTTCTATTTTTCCTCCCATACACATCTTTCCTCTGTTTGCTCATTCATCACATTCCTGAAATCTGCGGAGGAATCTCACAACGGGACAATGAATCTTTTTAGTTTAACTTCAGTGAGACTCTCTGACGTCCATCTTTCTATTCAAACAGCACTTATTCTCTGCTGCACTTTTCTCTTATCAGAGGGAGGAAAAAAACACACCTTTAATTTCCTTTCCCAGTCTGTCCCTGTCTCACTTCCTGCGCATTATCCTGGTCTTATTTGCAGCTGTTTCACAACTTCCTTAAACTTAGGGTGGGGTGTTAAAGAGGCAGCAGCCTCAGATCTTGTGACTGAGTTGAGAAAAGTAAGCTTGACATTCAACATAGCTTAAAAACACATTTTCCTACAGCTGTGAAAGTGTAATTTAACATTAAAATATACTCTATTTCCTTTCTCCTTCCTCTTTGTTCTCTGGTCCTCTCAGTTTCTCCCCGTCTGCTTCACTCTGTCTTGATTTCAGTCTCCTAATCTCATAAACATACAGTGCACACACACACACACTGTATACACTCACCGTCAATTGACAGATTGCTCTCAGATCTCTCCACGCCTGCTGCTCTGCCCGCCAGCATATTGTCTGCTCTCATATTTCTGTCTGGTTATCAACACGTGAATGACTGATTGAGTCAGTGACCCCTGTAGCCTATCTGTGACCTTGTGTCTCCATCTGAACTCCTCCGTCCACTCCGTCTCTCTCTCTCTCTCTCTCTCTCTCTCTCCCCCTCTCCCTCTCCATCTCTCCATCTCTATGTCTCCTCCATCTAACCAGACGCCACTGACCACTCCGGTAGCCGAGGCCAAAAGGGCAAGTTTCTATCTTTTAACGTCCTCAGGCTGCCTCGTCTTCTCTTTGGTATCAAGACTCACTCTTGAATTTATTCCTCACTTATTTTCTCTCACCATTTCCCCTGATGTAAACTACTAGATTGGATTATAGAGATTAACGAAATTAATTACAATTTTAAATCAGTCCTTTTAAAGATTAAATCCTTAACGCCTCCAGCTCACACAGTAAGTAACAAACTCAACGGCACAGAACAATAACAGAGGAAATCGAACATTTAAGAAGCATTACTCAGAATTTTCCATTGATTGACTAATGAGCAAATCATTGTAGGGCTAGTGCTGACTACAAGAAGCCGCCAAATTGAGGGTTGGCCCATAAATTACCAAAAAAAAGCATTTTGTAGGGTCAGTTGCTTAGATTTTACACATGAAATTTGAAAAACTGCTTTAAAATGGCAAAAGGGTTCTTGTGTGTGTGGTTAAAGTCAATACTGATGCATATCAGTGGTGTAGACACAGTCGAAGCTTTTTGCTGCCATCCACCATTACATGACATGGTCTGTCTGGACAGAGGAAACAAAATCATTAATTAAAATGACTTGCATGACAACAAAATGGCATAACTGACCAAGAGTTATCTAAGAGTTACTTCTTCAGAATTTCTTCATAACCATATTGGAAGACAACACAGAGCAGGCGCTGCTCTTATCTGTTCTGTGCTCTTGCGGATGTGTGAAATGTCACCAGTTGATAGTGGAGCATTTAGCGGATGAAGAGCCAGATATTATTCTCAGGAGTTGGTAGAGACCAAAAACAGAGCTAAAAGAGAGTCAATGTTGGACTTAAATGAATGATAATGTTGCCCTGCAACTGCTGGATGTGTAAATAAGCAACTGTTTGCTAATAAGTTGGCCGTATCATCTTAAAAGTGGATGATCTCTCAATGTTGTGTTCATAACTCGTTTCTGCTGCCTCCAAGTGACCAAAAGAAACCCAGTCTTTGCAGGTTTAAAGATGTTCTGGCCATTAGTTTAGATGATTTCAACTTTGGAAAATCAGTCAGTTTGGAATTTTTTTTGTTATCAACTTTTTTATTGTTAACATGGGTAACAAACAATACACACAAACAAATACACAACAATTAACCCCCACCCCCGAACCCTGGCGACAACCCAGTCCACATTACAATTGGCCTTAGTAGATCAAAATGGAGAAGAATATAAAGAAATTACATGACAAGTATGTTGAAATGCAAAGATAGCTGTACGGTATTATTTGCATAACAATAATCGGTTCAGTCAGTTTGACACTTTTGATGGCTCTAAATACTACACTGCCCATAAGCCTTGGCTGCTGTTGCTATGAAGAAGAAGTCACTCAGAGGCTCAAATCACAGCTGTAGCACATTAAAAAGGAGAACAAATCATTGCGCCGTAGTTGCTGAATTCATAAAAAATCGACCCAGAATGTGAATTCATTTAAGGTGTATGTTGTCAGTTTTCTCAACAAAGCAGAGCTTCCACTTGTCATTAGCGGTGCACATAACAGAATTTTTAGCTCTGTGGTTGGTTGTTTTTTTACTAGCATGCACCTTGGGAGTTGTAGTTAACTTATCACCTTGTTTTTATGCACACAGGTTTGTAGCCTTTGACTTTTTATTGAATAACCAGATACTTTCTAATGCAGTTTTTCATCTTTTACATTGATGATTCAACCGGAAGAATTTCATGCTGATCCAAGCTGTAGAAGTGCTCTGAGTCTGTCTATGCAGAAAATGAACAGGACTTGAATCAGGGTGCCTGAAATTTGTTTTCCCACTTCACAACTCTATCGAGACATTTTCAGATTTCATAAATGAATGAGGAAGGATGGTGGTGTGTGGGTGATTGGAAGGGGAAGGGGAGTTCAGAGTCACCTCCTGAGCATGTTGGGGGGGGCTATAATTCCTATCTACACCTCTGCTTGGGGAAAAAATAGTCAGAATCATACACTTCCACTCATGTCTGTTGCTGTCTTTGTTGGCCTTTGCGTAGAAGGAGGGTATATAGGACAGGGTTTGGAGGAGGAGGAAGAAGAGCTGGAGTCAGAGGAGAGCGGAAGGATGGAGGAGCCAGGAGTTTGCTCTCCCAGTAATTATCCGCTTGGTGTTTAGCTTTAGCCAGGAACCAGGAACCCGACTCTACTCCCCCCCCACGCTGCGTCCTATCCACAGGCCACAGGTTGGCTTTCATCACACCGGCTCCAGTTACCTCCCACATATAAGCTAACCAGGCCAGGTGAGCGCAAACACTCCTCCTCGCCAGACCTCTCGATCCCTTACAACCTCACACACACACACACACACATACACACACCGGTTCACACACACTCCAGTGGACACGCAGAATGGAGCCGGAGTCAGACAGCATGCCGGAGGTACCAGAGGAGATCATACAGTTAAGTGGATCGGGCCTTTTTCTCTGCCTCCTTACTCACTCCTGGAGCGGCTGTCCAAGCATTGTAACTTTAACCCGGGGGCCCTGCATGTGCTGCCTCAGGCCCTTCCTCTCTTTCCTCGCTCCTTTACCTCTTCTACTCCTCCACGCTACCATTTTATGAGTTCAAATATTCACTCTGCTGCTCTATCTGGCTTGTTTTAGTCCTGGTTATTGGTCTCAGTTTATTAAAATGATGCATAGTTGTAAAAGTATACCAGCTATCAGGAGGGAGGCTGAGTCATGAAACTGTCTCCTGAACTGACACCCCCCCCAAAAACGGAAAGGGGCGGAGCGGAGCTGCTGCTGACATCCTGTTTGACTGACCACATTGCTGACAATTAGCGCTAATAGTTTTTCTGCTGCCTATTGAGTAATTTTTAACAGATAATATAGGAGTGTCAGCGGCAGTGTTGGATCAGCGTCCTCAGTCGACTCTGAACACTATAATCATGCTAATTGTTTGTTTGTTTTCTTTTATCAGTTATGGCTACTGGCGCCTGTCTAGCAGCTAAACTGAAACATAAACTGCTTCCTTATAATGATACTGAAGTGTAGTAAGTGCTCCACCCATATTTTGTTGATGTTTATTTTAACAGCGTAATGTTTATATGGATGAGTAACGCTGGCAGAGTTTTAATTTGAAACTGTCAGAACCTCCATAAAGCTGCAGGGCTTTCCTTATCAAAACAGAGGAAACCTCAGCAGAAGCTTGTTGATGAAGCTGCAACGTGGGTTTGATAAGGTTTCAAATGTTTAATCCAGGAAAAGTCTCTTGATTATCTGTAGAAGCACTAACATGCAAATATTAAACACTGTTATATTGCATCAGATATCATAGAATTAAATACTAAATCATCTAGTGCTGAAGTCGATTCATTGATTAGTCAATCAAACCGAAAATTAGGAAAAAGTTAACTCAAGGGCCACTTACTCAGATTTTCTGGTGCTTTCAAATGCATGTCATGGTCTTCCTCAGTGGATAGGGACAGCTTAGTTAATCACGAGACCTAAGTTACCTGACAACAGGGCAAACTCAAGTTTGCCATGCTACTTAGGTCACATGATGGACTGAGCTGTCTATCTGCTGAGAAAGACCATGTTTGAAAGTTGAGAGCTCTGGAAAAAAGCTAGTAAGTGGATCTTGAATTAAGGTTTGTTTTTTGTTTTGTTTTTTGTCAAACAACAATAATTTTGTGTGTGAAAGTTCAATCTTGGTCTTAGAAACAGTACTAGGCTCATTCCTTGAAATAGTACGTATACAAAAAAACGTAACTCAAGGCCATCTTACTCAGTTTTTCTGGAGCTATCAACTGCATCTCATGGTCTTCCTCAGTGGATATAACCCATTTCATCACGCGACCCAAGTTATCCAACAACATACTCCAGTTCGTTACATAACTGAGGTCACAGGATGAACCTGAGCTATCTCCATCTGCTGAGGAAGATCATGAGATATGGTTCAGCTCAGGAAAAAGCTAGTAAGTAGATCTTGAGTTAAGATTTTATTTTTAAAAAAAGTAAAAATGGGATTATTGTTTTGTCATTTATCCAAGAAAAAATGTCAAAAAGTCACTGGTTCCCACTCTTAAATGTGTGCATTTGCTAACTTTATCTGTTTTATATCATCGTGAATTAAATATTCTTTGGTTTTGATCAATTGATTCAACTTAATAGTCAATTTGGAGGCTGTAAGTTTTCGTGATGTTGAACTGTTTTGGGAGGTGTTTCTAATATTTAGTCCTCCCTGTTTACATCACTCAGGGAAAACTTTTGGTCTTGATGTTTGTTCTTGGTAGCAGCTGGTCCTGTGTAGCAAACTAAATAAGCATCTTTTCCTCTTTTTCTGACAGATGTGCCGTCTTTCCATTCCCCATTTCTATTGTTTTGTGTAAAAGTGCATTTATGAAGCTTTAACATGGTTTTGTTTTGATTTCTACCTGAAAATCATGACATTACAAAGTGTGAACAGTGACTGTATCTCAATTTTGGCACCTGCTGCCACATCACATTTTTGTGGGACAGGGTGAGAGAAAAAGACAGGTAGCAGTAACTCGTCTCTCTACAAACCTCTCTTTCTTTCAGTCATGCAAAATATAGCCCAGCAAGAACAGACAGGAAGAGACTGAGGTGTGGTTGGGTGACACACTTAGTACTGCGTGTTCACGTCCAAAAAACCGCTGTGTTTTTTTCTTCTTCCTGTGTGTGAGTGGGTAAAACTATAAGGCAGAGAGAGGTGCACATTATAGAGTGACTCAACAAAGTCCATCACCTGTGACATGATCTAGCTTGCATATAGCCACACCTGGTTTTGTGCAATGACACTAGTGTTGTGTTAGCGTGGTGTTGTGTTGCATAAAAGTGATGTAATGTAGCCTCTGGTCCTTAAGCAGCAACACAACCCTTCACTTTGTATCAAGTGTAAGTGTAATAGCGCTCATCACATCAACCACATCCTCACCTCTAAAGGGATTGTGGTGCAGACTTCTGGTCTTCGCAGTTAAACACATTTTCCTCAACATGCATCTCAAAATCCAGTCAGTCAGCCTTTTTTCAGTCAGTGTGGAGAACTGTAAAGTTTTGTAAAACATCCAGTAAGAAAGTCTAAAAACAGACACTCGTCTTCTGATTGTGACAAGTTGAGTACTTCCTTCATTTGTCGGCACCTTGTGGGCTCGACTTCTGCTTTTACTTCTCCTTACTCCAACCAAAAACCAGCATCCATTCCCACATGGAAACAGTGACACAACTCCAAGTATTTACACTTCCTGTTTCAGTCCACTTCTTCCCTATCTGTGGGAGAAGATTTGCGTAGCCAAACTGGCAGGTTCTCAAGTATGACTCAGAGTGCCATTTAACTGCTTTCCATTATAAAAATCATATTTGGTTTTTATAAGGTGACTGTTGGAGTCCATTCCCCGCTAAGTTTAACCACACGTTGTCTTTCCTTTTGTCTTACCAGTCTTTCTTCCTCTTTCCTCCTTGCAGTATGCTCACCTTCCAGGCAGCCCCAGGTCAGTTCGGTCCAGAGGTCCGGCAGACGGGCCTCCGAGTTTGGAGGGTGGAGAAGATGAAGGCAGTGCCGCTGGATCCCTCCGAGGTGGGAGCCTTTTACAACGGGGACTCCTACCTGGTGCTGGAGAACCGTGGCCAAGAAGGAGCCGATCTCCACATGTGGATCGGTGAGAGACTGGGGAAACATCTGGGTTTTATAATGTGTGTCTGTCATGAAGTAAAGAAATGCTGCCTGGTTGTTAATAAACCATGGACTTCCTTTTAAGCCAACCTGAGTCTGAATAAGAGAGCAGTTGCAGCACATGCATCCCCTCAGCAAGGGACAATACAATAGAGTTATGTAGCATGCAGCTATGCAATCTGACTCAAGACTGAAGCTCTTTGTCCGCTCAACAGGCTCCCATGTTTGTCTGAGTAGGTGCCACATTTACAATGATGACATCTCATTTCAGGACAAAATCAGTCAGTAATGTCAGACCACTGCTTTTTAATCAAGTCTGCTTCATTTATTTATTAAAGAAAAAGAAAGCGGAATAGTATTTCCTCGGAGAAACACTTAGAAAACAAACCAGATAAGAGCTAAAGGGGAGAGCTCTGTAGGCGGGATCAAGAATGGGGGTGTCATCGTCCTGGAACAGACCCGAAAAAAGGCGACAGAAAAATGGCAGCAGCTGTAGATCAGATTGACGCAGCGGTGCAGGTTGTTGTAAGTCGACATACAGAAATATCACCTCTTAAATAGGTAATATTTCTTCAAGCAATGTGAAAATTGTTAATTGCTCCTAGCAACCGCTACTGCAGCTTCCTGAAAATGACATGGGCAGGACAGATATGTCACTCCATTGATTGGTCAGGGCAAAAGGAAACAAACAAACAAACTTCCTAGAAAACATCTAACATGAACTGAAAAATGAAGTGAAATGAAATAGCAATTCATCAGGTTCATTCATCATCAGGCTGTATCACATTATATTCTGGAAATGTTCAGATGTGAGTGACAACTTTGCTGCTCATTGGAGCAGGAAGATCTAATGGTCTCTAGAAAGCCAAGAGAGACACACTTAAACTTCAATGTGTAGTCCTGACTTAAAGAGAAGGGATACTTCTCCTATTTCAATTTTACTCCGTCCAGCAAAATCATTACCGTTGTCCAGTGCTCACTACACACCTAAACCCGGCCTCTGTGCAGCGGTTGAAAAGCTAATAACCCTCCCACTAATGGTGATGACACATGAGACACAGCGCTGACCTGCTGCATCATTGTGTGAGGAGGGAGGCTGGACAGAGAGGGATGGAGGGATGATGAGAAAGAGGGGAAAGAAGTCCCGAGGGAAACTGGGATGGTTTTTGAGCAGGGCCCCATTAAAAATGCAAGAGGACTGTTACAGTACTCAAATGTGGCTGTTGTTTCCAGCATGTATCCGGTGCTTAGGTAACACTAAGCTGATTGTCACAGCTTGGAGAGGGCTCTCTGTGCTCAAGCATGCGTCCAACTGAAGCCTCCCTCCCTCCCCATTCTTGTTTACAATTGATGACCCCCGTGTTGTCTTTGTGCATCCGCTGGCCGACACACTGTTTGCTTCTCATCTCTTTGTCTCCGTGACCCATGACCTCTTTGTCAGCAGCTCTTTGTTCCTCATATTGTGGCATCTTAATCTTCCTGGCCTCATTTCCTAATGCTTCTTTTTCTCACATGTTCTCTTACTCCTACTGCATTTCTCTTTTCTTTCCTTTCCCTGCTTCCTACTCTATCCTCCAGCTTTACCTTGGAGAGATCTGCAGGATTTAAAAAAACTACTTTACTTGGACATGATTTTGTTGACGTGCAAGCTCAGTAATGATTTCATCCGAAGCACTTTTAGGAGTAACTGTACTGTACGTGTTGGCTTAAAAATTAAGCATGAAAGTTCAGTCTTGACCTTGACAAAACAATCCCAACTGAAGGTTAAATTACTTTTTTTCTTCCGGAGCTTTTCCTGAGCTTTCAACCGCATCACATGGTCTCCATCATTGTGTTATATTATTATTAAAAATGCAAACTTCTGGCTTTGTCAAAGTGTATTAAAAAGCTTTTATTAGTTGCATAGCTTAATCGTGACAAAATGAATAGACACATGGTTTTGATCTTTTGTAAGTCATCATCAGGGATCAAAGCAGGAGAAAGTCACAAACCAAAAGATTTATAAAGAAGAAGAGCAACAGAAAAGAATACAACAGGAACATTGAACAAAATGTGAATCAGCCCAAATGTTTTATAAAAATGGCATCAAATTAAATATCCACAAAGAGTGTGTGTGTGAACATTTGATATTTAACTCTTTCCTATCTGACAAATCCTTTCTCCGTTGTAGGTGAGAAGTCGTCTCGGGACGAGCAGGTGGCGTGTGCCATGCTGGCCACCCAGCTGGACCACTTTCTGGGCGGTGACCCCGTTCAGCACAGGCAGGTTCAGGGCTACGAGTCCCCAGAGTTCATGGCTCTCTTCCCCAGAGGGGTCAGCTACAAGGTGAGGGAGGGAGAGACCTGATTCTGGATGTTCAGATGCTTTAAAAACTGGAATGCCATTGAAAAATGAGAGAAATGTGCAGTACAAATATCTCTATTGCTGTGCAAAAAACTTTCTTTTTTTAACTTCAGCTGTGCAGTTACATTTCAGTGATAATGAATAATTTCTTAATAATTTTCTAGAAAGTTTCCTAGAAAGAATGATGCAAATTGGTACTAATTATACTGTAGGTAATATAAGGGAAAAAAGCTTCTTAAACCCAGGTAAATATTTATACATTATTAATTTCAAATATTTTGAGTATTTAAGCTTTTGTAAGACATAAAAGGGCATTAAGACAAACTAGAAAAGAAACACGATGTAAAAAGACATCTAAATAACATGTAAAAATAGTAATAAAAATATATTATTAGAAATGTAATTCTTGTTGAATTGTAAGCTTGCCTGTGGACCTGCAGCTGTGCATTTACTAAAGCAATGAATTGGATTTGTACCAACTGAACACTCTTTGTGGTGTCCCTATAATTAGTACCAAATTCTTTCTAGGAAATATCTTGGAAATTATTTGGAAATTACAGAAGCATTAGCAGCTAAAAACCAGCGTACGTAAACAACAGCAATGATATTACACATGCAAGATTGCAAGTTTTTTAATTGACATTCAAGTGTATTAAGTATAAATGTAAGATTTGGAAGCAGAATAATTGGAATGATTTTTTTTCAAGTTTTCAATCATAAATGAGAAACTGAGTGCACAAGTTACCTTTTGACATATCTCTCATTTTATTTAATTTCGTTTTGTTGCTGGGTAAATCCCTTTTATCACTTTACAGCACCCTGGATATTATGGCTTCTGTGCCAGAGTTCATACATGTCGGTCGTTTTGCAAAGATACCAAGTCCAGCTTGTTAAAACAAGCCGGGATGTTACAGCTGAAATCTCAGTGACATTTCCCAGCAACACAACTACCATAAAACATAAAAAAAATAAACATAAAAATAAGGTATCCTGCTTCTCTCACAGGTGGGTGGTGTGGAGTCGGGCTTCAGGAGGCCTCAGGGCTCCGGGCCGGTGCACAGGTTGTATCAGATCAAAGGGAAACGCAACATCCGTGCCAAGGAGGTGGAGCTGTCCTGGAACAGCTTCAACAAAGGAGACTGCTTCATCCTCGACCTCGGAGAGGTGAGAACACAAACTGTAAATCCTGCGTCAGGAGAACATACGCTCAGAAATCATAAATGAGCTACAATACAAAATAAAGTTAGTTGTGACTCATCTAAAACTGCAAATTGCATGAGGTGCATGTGATTATAGTGACAGTTTGATCGTTGTTGTGATCTCATGCTGTTTCTTCGCCCTGCAGACCATCGTGGTGTGGATCGGCTCTCAGGCGAACATCTTCGAGAAGCAGAAAGTGCGCGAGATCGCCTCGCTGATTCGTGACACGGACAGACACGGCAAAGCCCGAATTGTGGACACCAGCGAGGGGGAGGAGCCGGAGGAGATGCTCAAGGTAAACGCACACTTTTATTTTGTTATTATGTTTCAGTAAGCTGTGTTTCATGTTGAAATTGTTTTATTGTGAAGACATTAGCAAGATTAAGGTGGAATTTTACTTCTAGAGGACATAAATCATGTTAAAGGAATAGTTCAACATTTTGGGAATTGCATCCTGAAAAAGCTTGGGATCTTTTTTTGTAGTATTTCTGGTTTGTGGTTTCTGAGCTTCCTGTCATGTTGCTGAGCAGGTCCTGGGACAGATGCCAGAGCTGGCAGAGAGCACAGAAGAGGACAGCAAAGCTGACGCTTCCAACTCTGCCTCCCTCTACAAGGTAACTTCACCTGCAGGGTAACTGCACTGATACATCAAACTACCATTTACACCTGCTTTTTTTTTTTATTAATAACTATGCACATTTACCCCACAGGTGTCTGACGCGACAGGCTCCATGACGACGACCAAAGTGTCGGAGAAGAGCCCGTTCCCCAAGGACTTGCTGGTTCGCGACGACTGCTTCATTCTGGACAACGGCGCCAACGGAAAGATCTTCGTCTGGAAAGGTGAGGAAATACTACTTGACCCCGAACCAGCAAACCCGCGCCGGCTGAAACGCAAACCGAGGAAAGTGATAGTTGTTAGATGCCAGTGATATTCGGTATCTAATTAGATCAAATTTTAATGAGCATTGTGAAAAATAATGGTCGGGAGGTGAGTCTCAGGACGCACTCGGATATGTGGAGTAAAAGCATTATGTATAGTCACTGCACAGCCACATACTGTCCACATCTGATCCCACTATTCATGGTGCAGTACATGCTGTGTGTATTTAGATTTTTTCAATTTTTATCTGTTTTGACAGTGTCAAAAATAACTTGAAATTAGCTACTGTCTCAGCTAACAGACACCTCTGAATGAATAAGACATAAATGTGACAATAATGTTTTCTTAGATGACATATTTTAGGGGTTTATTTCCTGGTAGAGACTTTCATTTCAAAGTAAAAGAATACAGCACAGCAAAGTCACAATGAAATACGCTGGCATTCCTGGCAGTGTGGAGAAGGCTTTGAAACGCCTTCATGTTGGGAAATAAAAAGTACAATTGAACAGATGACTGAATAAAGAAGGGTGCTGAGGTGTTTATAGGGGGGACTTGTGACCACTGTATTAATAAAATTGTGGAAACAGCCCTGACAGTACTGCTGATTCTGTTACTAACTAGTATTTCACTTTGTCTGTTATTTCACTACCTATTTTATTTTAATGTATGCATGAATGTGCATATGTATATAATATTATTTCCACTCGTAGAAATACATACATATTTACTGTAAATTGCTGTATTTATCTTCTCCTGCGGACACCAGAAAGAGTAGCTGTTAAATTATCAATATGCTATATCTCCTAAGCTGCCAGTACTAATGTGACTCATTGATTGTCTGTCAGGTAACGGAGCGAATGCGGAGGAGAAGCAGGTGGCCCTACAGATGGCGGATAACTTCATCGACCAAATGAAGTACCCCAGGATGAAAACACAGGTATCGCTCATGTTACTCTTCCTAAAATTAAACGTCTTTAAAGGTCTCACACTTCCTGTAGCTGCTTTCTCAGCAGCTCCGGCTCCTGTAGCCTTTACAGCAGCTTGTTGTTGTTGTTGTTGTCACCTCCAGTACATTTCCTG
The DNA here is from genome assembly GCA_003416845.1 of Oplegnathus fasciatus. NCBI lineage: Eukaryota > Metazoa > Chordata > Actinopteri > Centrarchiformes > Oplegnathidae > Oplegnathus > Oplegnathus fasciatus. The sequence continues at coordinate 705,617 of NTHP01000319.1, read as the reverse complement.
TAAACGTCTTTTTATAAACGCAATAAGCACTAAAAATTTGTGTGTGTTGTGCTGCAGGTGGAGATTCTGCCACAGGGGAAGGAGACCATCATCTTCAAGCAGTTCTTCCAGAACTGGAACTAAACATTTCATGGGAACATTTGACCAAATCCTGCACTGGAGAAGAAGCTGACAAACAGACAGCATCTGATACAAAATCCATTTTTTATATGCATTTACTTGTATGTACATATTTGTAAGGTACCGTGCTGACAGAGCACACTGTAGCTTGTTTTGGACTTGGTAGAATCAGAGATGTGATGCCACTTTTATATATGCAAACAAGTGTCTTCTGGTGAGATTATAAAGGTATGAAAAAAAAGAATGAATTTGGATTTTTTTTTTTTACATTTGTTCTAGTGTCACATATTTGCTTGCATTTGAAAAATAAATCCGAAACTGCGACTTGTAGAGGAAGTGGTTTGTTTTCTTTCCCGTCAACACCTGCTGCCAAGAGGGTTTCAAGTTCGCTTTGAAATGTGCAGAGACATGACGTGACAATGGTTTTTACATAACGCTGTTTAAACTATGCCCTCTCCATTGCCATGACTGCAAGAACATTACCTGCACACAGTAATCCAGCATGATAACGTGTCACAGTTGTGGTCCCCTGTAATCAGTGGTGGAATTTAACTTACACTTTAATGCTGTCCTTAAGTAAAGGTTTGAGGTACTTCCACGTTGTGCTACGCTGTACTTTTACATTTAAAATGTGCAATGAGTTTATAAAATATGATGCATTGTTAGATTAAATTACCCAACAGTATATAAAGTAGTTACACTACTATGACTACACCAGTAAAATGCTGCTTACATGTTAACACATCAGTAATGATAATCCAGCAATACAGTATATTAGATATTTCACTCACAGGGGCCATTTTTCTGCATAATGAGTACTTTTACTTTTGATACTCTACATTTTGCTGACAGAATACAACATACTGTTGAATGCAGGACTTTTACTTTTTACTGTATACATTTTGAAGTATTTTGTTGAGGTGCTACTTCTACTTACTTACAGTATATGCACATTTAATTATTTTCTAAAATTTAAAATTAATGTTAAAATTACTATTAATATTTTTTAGTATAGTTTTGACACAATTTAGTAAACTATAATTAAACTAAACTATAATTAAACACATGTATTTTATATAATAAACATTTTACAGAACAAGACAAATATCTGAAACACACACCCACAAAACCCACAAAAAAACCCAAACACTGCCGTCCACTCCAGGTTTTAGAGCGGCCGTTCGTTGGTTACGTTAGATTAGTGAAGTGAAATTACATTTCATTCATTTGGCCGATGGTTTTGTACCAACTACTTCCTTTTTCCCCTCAAACACAAATATCTATCACAATATCACTTCAACGGCTAAACTGATGATGAGGATTTTGGCTTAATTCAGTCCACATTAAATGATCTCACTGAATAAGAACTTTTTTTTTAGTAGTTTTTGATAACTCTTGAAAAAGTGGGCCATAGATTGCAACACTGATTGTGACTTAGTCCAGAAAATAAACATGTAAATAAATAAAAAATTGTTTTTCCTCAATTTAGTTTTATTAAGTTTTATCTTATTTTTACTCATTTTAAATTCTATTTATAAGTCTTTTTGTATCGCCTTGTATTTCTTTTACATCTTGCCTTAATGCCTTTTTATCGCTTACGTAAAGCACTTTGAATTGCCTTGTGTTATACAAATAAACTTTAATAAACAGGCTTAAATATTCATGTTACTGCTGCTTTAACGGCCACCAAAGGCAATAAATACTGTCTGGTTCACTGTGATGTATTCATGGTCTATTAGGCTAATGACTGCAAGTCATGAGGCCGGGGTGCTGATGATGCATGCGGGGTAGTACCATGATGTAACAGGCTTTCCTTTGACGTTTCTTCCTGTAGATAACCAGGAAATACATGAGTAACTGTGGGCATGAAAAAATTAAAAATAGTTTTTAGCTGAGTCATTTTTTATGATTTCCATACATTGCAAACATGTTGTTTGAAGCATACTTTAAAACCTCTTCTCTGTGTGTGTGTGTGTGTGTGTGTGTGCATCGAGGGTTTTTATTTTATTCTATTTGACCTTTACTGAGCCAGGATTGTCTCTTTTATCTTTGAATGTCTTTGTTTAAATAAAGTCTTGGCCAAAATATGAGCATAATTACTGTAAATCACACAACCAGAAGAGAGAGAAATAAAGAAAGAAGGGAAAAAGTATAAATGACATGGGATTAAAACATCATTTCTTGAAAAAGGTGTGCTTTAAAACTGCCAGAAAATTCACTTTTATATTCATTTACACATGATATAAGATTATGATCAAACCTTTATTATGGTTTTTTCCTTGCCTCTAACACCCTGAGTGGACAGGCTCCAGATCTATTTTTTTATGTTGGCTTATGTTGGAGAGGAGATATGACAAATATGACAGTAAATAAAATATTGTATAATTGTGTTCCAAGACAAAGAATTACAGTTGTTACTGCCATTAGATATAACATAAATGTACTGGCACCTGTGGTAAAATATTGCATATATGGTTTATAGATCATGTTTAGATCCTCTTGCTTTTGTTGTCAAATGTGTTTCTCTTTTATTTTTGTTTTTAACCTTTTAACACAATTTTAGATGTTTTATTGTACAAAATCTGAGCATGTGCGTCACTCCAAGCGATATCCAGAGACTTATCAGTGTAATAAAAAGAAATCAAGTCCTCTTTGCCCTCATGGTGAATGTGCCAGCTGCTGCTTGTTAGCCGTGAGGATTTCACGTCAGGGCTCTCTGCGGAAAGCCTCCCTCGCCACCCCAGAGGCCATAAAAAAGTCCAAAGATCAAGGGGACGCAAAGAGGAACAAATAGGTTGATCAGAGAGCGACAGCTGTCCAGTCTTCTCCACCAGCAGAGCTGCACCACCGCTCCCTCAGACAAAAGGTATGACACGATGAATTATCAGCATAGATTATGTACAATATGTCAGTGGTTCAGGTCTGTGTGATATGACTGAATTTATAACAACATATTTGAATATTTTCTTCTGAATTTATGATGTTTTACACAGTTTTAGAATCATTATTTTGCATTGTCAGTATAAATGTATGTATGTGATGAATATTCAACACTGCGGATTAAATTATTACTTTTTGCATAAGTGATCACAAACCTGAAAAAAAAGGCATTAACTTGCGAAAATTTGCTTCATATTCTGAATTCACCTTCTGATAATCACTGACATACAAATCATTGTTTGTGGTGTGGACTGGTCATATAGGACCATTAAATAAATCATTCATTTGTTTTGGCAGGTGTTGGTTATCATTTACAGGCAAAGAAATAAGATGTTTCATATTTCCACTGAAATATTTTTAATCTTATTTATTTTTCACTTAATTTTATTTTGAATTTCCTTAACAAAGACAATGTAAATCTTGAAATACTTAAGAAACATGTTATATTGCGATACATTAAACTACCCAACAGCATATAAAATAGTTCAAATTAGCTCCAACTCCATACAGAATAATCCAATAATGTGATAATTAATAGCATAAAACTCACAGAAGGCATTTCTCTCAATTATGAGTACTTTTATTTTTGATACTTAAAATACATTTAGCTATGATTACTTACATTTTTACTTGTAATGAAGTATTTTTATTTTGCCGTATTGCTACTCAAATTTTTTTCATGTGTTCTCTGTTCCACAGGAGTGACGACGCCACCATGGAGATGAAGAGTATCCTGAAAGCTGATAAAAGTAGGCTTTTACTCAATCACTGCCAACGCCACTTTTCTGCTGCATGCGTGTCTGATAAATTACAGCCTGTGCCCAGTGTAGGCAGATGCTCATAAATGTTTACAGTACATCATTAATGGTGTTAATCCAACCTGATATAATTAATAACAGCTTTGATTGTGGCTGTAAAAAAAGTAAACCTTCCTTTTCCCTTCATTTTCTGCTGGATGTTTCTGTTAGAAAGCAGCTGTGTGAACTTATTGTTTGACCCAGAATTTGTCCCCCCTCCGCAGGGGTGAATATAGTGCTGAAGACAGAGGACAGCAGCAACTCCATCGGGGCTGTACGCTGGAACCTGCCTGAGGAGGATGTCCAGACTCACAGCTCGGCCCCCAGCAGACCCTCCAACAACACCAACAGTCTCAACAAACGCTCACAGGTACATGAAGCATTTTAAACTGATATTTCTCCGTTTATATTCTGTTTTGTTTTCACTTTGAGGTTTAGGTCATTTTTTTAAACCTGTATGAAATTCCCCATTCGGGTTAGTTTTGTTTGTCTACAGCGGGAAGAAACATTTTGACCTGTTTTGTTTCCTGCAGCAACACCCTCGTCAGAACGGCCTGAAGGACATACGCAGCCTGCAGGAGTGTGTGGAGTTCATCCATCGCTGGAAGGAGCAAGTGGACCAAGTCTGCAAGGTAGGACACGAGGGAAGGAAGGGAATAATGAAGGAAAATGTGACTCATTACAGTGTAAATTCAGAGGGAAATTCAGAGGGAAAAGAACAAAAGAGAAAAGTGTGTGTGCCTGAATGTCTTATATGTGAACTGGAGACTTAATGAACAAGACAAAGAAGGACTGATGTTAAAGGTTTGTTTGCCCAATTTTTATGAGGCTACTGTAGGTTGTTTGCAAACGAAAAAGGTTGCCTGATTTAGTTCGTTATGAGTCCAGGTGAGTCAGTATGTATGACTGCACAGATTGGATAAGCATTGCTATGGGAAACGATTACTTTGCTTGTTCATGCAGAGTGATGACTAGGTTAATTGGGTGGGTGGATGCTCATAGGACACGTGTTTATTGATTCTTTTACAGCCCGGTTACGTGACCCCCTGTGCTGGGACATGTAGGGTGGGCGTCAACACGGACTGCAAGAAGTTATGTACTGTATTAGATTTTTTACAAGGGGCTGTTATGACTTTAACCTGGCCCTTTTGACATCTGTAAACAGGAAACTTCCCACATGTAACCTATTTAACGTGGATATGACCGGTACATTAGCTGATGACCTAGTTAATAGTTAGTGGCCTTGAAACTCACGTTACTGTCAACGTGAGCTGGCTGTCAATTGCCGTCTAGTTGTCATAGTAACACACCGTTTTTGTAAGACATTGTCTGACCATGTGTGGTGTTGTGTTTTAGCAGGGCAGTGAAAACCCAGAGGAGGGCACCAGTAAGAAAGAAGCCCAGAGTTCAGACCGGCGTACTGAGCGCAGTCTTGAGGAGAGCAGGAAACTGATTCTGGAGTGGGCTGACGAACTCCACCATGTCGACAAGGTCAGTACACACACGAGTCAGTGTGTGATCGAGTATTGGAGACTATACCGTTGTGAAAGAAAACTTATTCTGATATAACAAAGAGAAAAAATCTCAATCTCAACTCACTGATTTTGTGCCTTCAGCTCCTGAAGAAGACCCCCTGGGCATCTGAGAGTCAAAAACATGAAACTAAAGAAGATAAGGATACCACAGAGAAGGTACAACTGAGGATCATGGAGTGGGCGAAGGAGCTGCAGACGGCGACTGAGGTGAGGAGTCCTAAACCTAAAATGGAGAGCCCAAAAAACTTGTGGAAAGGTTTTAGTACTCGTTACTGTCAACAGAAATGAACACCAAGTGCAGCTCGCTTAAGAAGTGTGAGCCCTTTGTCTGTTTGGCATGAAACTCTCGGAGGAGAATTCATTCATCACAGCACATGAAGGAAAATAATTTTGTTTTGCTCTCATGCCAGCAAATATTTGGTCACGTTAAGGAGAAACCGTGCCAAATCTTGCAGCTGAAATTAATATTTGTGTTTGTGTTTGCAGAGTTGTGGCGTGCAGAGAGAAGAGCTGGGTAAAGTGTTGCGTCTGCTGGGCCTGAAGAAGAAAAAGCTGGTCAACCTGCTGCCTCTGCTGGAGTTCATCACCTGGTCTCTGCTCAGAGAAGACAACCCGGTGAGAAACCACAGAGTCACACAAATGAACATTTCTACCAGTTCAGTTCGATTAAAGAAATACTCTCCAGAAACAAAAAGAAACAAACATTTCTTAAGTGATATTACAAAATTTCAGGTGATTTGTATCTAAAAGAAAAAGAAAATAATTTATAAGAAACTTTTTTTGTTGGGTTCTTCAGAAGGACAAAATCAAACAGAAACCATGGGAAGCCACATGAGTTCAAAGATAAACCTTTTATCTGCTCTAATAGTGTACATATAATCCACTAACGCTGTAAAACACAGAATTGGCTTTGACTCAAAACCCCAAATCAAGTTAGCGTTCGATGCCACGCAGCGCAGACGTGACCAGGTTGTGAAACCACTTTAGGTAACGAGTGATTTGAGTGAACCCTGCTCTTTGGAAGCAATCAATCAATAAATCAATAAATGAACCTGGTTTTTCAGTTTACATAACCCTGGTCTGCCTCCGCCCATATAAACTGCAACAGTCAATGTGCCTTGATAACTGATAGTGAAGACTCTGCAGATAAACTATCATCACATTCACAGACGATGGTGTGGTGTACGTGGCAAAGTTCTTGATTAAAATTTGAAGGAATATTTCGTGGTTGGTGCCTGGTTTTACTTTATTTCAGCAGGAGTGAAGGCATGAATATTTTGCATGCAGCAACAATAAACTGCTCTTTGCTCTACTTGTGCATGGTTATGACCTGTCGGGCTTCCACTTTTGTGTTTTGCATTATTGCTCTCATAAAGCCACTGGTGTCACCACAGCCAGCCAAACTTATCCAAGCACTAACAGTAAGGGAAAAATTGTTTCCTGGAAGGTTCACACAGTATTTACAGGATTCACTGCTTGTGATTATATTTACAAACCGTGTGGCCGCAAGGGAAGGCAGAATCAGAGGATCACCACATAAAAATGCTTTTCTTATGAAACACATTTTCATTTCCTTCCTTTTCAGACAATGATTCCACAGTTATGGTTACTGGCAAAGCAAAAGACCTGGAAAGCAGGAGTTCCAAGATACATCCCCAACTCAGGTGTGTATTTTTTAAATCAGTTTTTGTTCACACAAAAAGATAAGATGCAGCCGATCTCTAAATCTTTTAAAATGACACTGATTCACCCAAAGGGGAAGTACAATTACAGCTCAACACAAGGTGACTGATTGTTATTTAGACCAGTTTGTGTGTCTATGAGTTGTGAGCAGTTCAATCAAAGAGGGATTGTCTCTTCTCTGAATAAGTGAAGAGGCCTGAAGAATATTTCAAAAGAAAAAAAAAGCAACGAACAGGCACAAATCCAACAAATAAAGATAATTTTGAGTAGTAGAATTTATTTTTTTTCTAATTTCCTGCACTCGTCATCATCTTGCACTTTAGATTTAAAACATCTCCCCCTGGAGATGGGGTTGGGACAAGGGGTCGCACTGGTTTAGACCATGTACAATAAACATTTCCCCTGTTTATCCACTACAACTTTAACATAATGTCTGTGTCTCTATTTTCAGTTTGGAGCTGGATCTGCAGCGCAGCAGGTAAGATCATCCTCCACTTAATCTTCATCTTATCTCACATAGAACAGAGAAAAAGCAAACATCACATTCACAGTACGACAAGCTCATCTGTGCCAAAACTCTCTTTTTTCTATCAGCTGATGTGATTCTCGACCCCATGACCAACTACCCCTGGCTGCTGCTGTCAGAGGACCAACGTATGGTCCAGGAAGGCCTCTCAGAGGCTGACCTGCCTTACAGCTCCCAGCGCTTCGACAGCAGGCCCTGCGTGCTGGGCTGGGAGGGCTACAGCAGTGGCCGCCACTACTGGGAGGTGGATATTGCTAACAACGGCTACTGGCGCGTGGGACTGACCACGGCAGACTCCAAGCGTCACGGTCGGTTCCCCATTACCCCAAAGCAGGGCTACTGGACCCTGTGGCGCAGCACGCACCATTTCTATGCCTGCACCACGCCGGAGACAGTGCTGCCCGTCGACCTTGTGCCTCAACGTGTGGGGGTCTACTTAGACTACGAAGAGGGCCAGATCTCCTTCTACAACACAGAAACAAAGTCCCACATCTACACCTTCACCGGAACCTTCAGAGGGAAGCTGTACCCTCTGTTTGCCCCGCTGGATGGTCGCACACTCATGAGAATCATCCCACCACACAAAATGTCAGCAAACTGAGAGAGATGAACCTCAACAACTCTTATTAGACGCTTGGAAGAATTCACTTCGGCTTCAACAAAAATTGTCTCGACCAAAAAATACAGAAAAGAAAGAAGTTAGATCAGTTAGACATCAGTTAGATTTAAAACTCATTGAAAAGCACAGGCTCTGATCTTGAAAACCACAAAATGGGATTTCACATAAATTTGCCTTCCCTAAATGTTACTTTAAATATATCTGTTAATTTCTCCCCTTTAAACTGAATTTTAAAACTTTGAACAGTGGTAGACATGTGAACAAAGACTGAACTATATCAAAGTGCTACATGATATTGTTAATGGAAAAAGTTGTTAGATGTATCTGATCATAGCACTCTAAAAAAGTTTTAATTTCGGCAATGATATAAGTGAAAATTTTATATCAGACATTGAGAAACACAAACTTTGAAAACTTTGAGTAAAAATAAAAATATTTATTTAAAAAAATGGAATTTTAAAGAATAAGCTAGTCTGTCCAAAAATGAAGCAAACAGCTGTATGTGTTGACAAATATCACTTAAATTCCTACAACATTCAGATTTATGTGTAGACATGAAAGTGTGAACACATTCTGCATCTATATACATGCGTACACTTCATAATAATAATGTACTTTCAGACATGGACATAATAAACTTTTCATAGACACATCATGTTGTCTCTGATATTATTCTTGACAGATCACTACACTTTGCCCCCACAAATATTTCACAACCTGAGAGAAAAATCTTCATTACTTCACCCACGTTATCAACTGTATGTATCTCTACAAATGTAAAGCTCTTCAGTAAAGGTCTGTGGACACACATTTCCTTCAGTTCTTCCTGCATATTACACATAAAGACATATAAAGTGTGTGTGCGTGTGTGCGCTGCCTGTCAGGAGTCTCTCTTGCAAGCCCAGGGTCCATATTCATCACAGCTGGCGGCGAAGAGACTCCCACCTCCCCTCAGGTCTGCACAGTCCCTGTGATCAGCATCCCACTCCACCGTCACCCTTAAGAACACACACACACACACACACACACACACACACACACGCACACACACACACACATTTCAGCATTTGCATCCAAATGCAACTGATCTGTATTAACATATTTAGAAGAAGTGATGATTGATGTATGAAATTCTAGATAGACACAATACTTCAGTTTACTTCATTTTAGATTAAAGTTGTATGTATGTGTGTGTCAATGTATATATGTATATGGGTGTATATACTGTATGTACTATATTGTTGTAATAAAAGCAAATTGAACTCTAATTTTATGAGGTTTGTGTGTTAATCTTCAAGAAAATATACAAATATAGGTCAAAAGTGTGTTTTCTATCAATATCTCCTCGACTTGAGCTATTAATGTGAAGTATATTACTGGGCACTGTCATTGTACAGTGTATATTTAATACATAATATTAGAGTTAAAGATTATTGTCCTACTTTTAGTCTCTATTCTCAGTTTTTATTCTATCATTTCTTAGGTCACTATTTTACAGGTTTGTCATTTCTTAAGAATTTGCTGGTAAGTTTCCTGGAAAGAGTTATTCAGTTTAATACTAATTTAGGTAAAATACTGCAGATACAGTGTTCAATTGGCACACTTCCAATTAATCTATTGAAATTAATTACTAGTGTAACGTAAAGAGTCTTAAGTAAGTACACAGCAGAACAATATTTCCAATAATAAATGAATTAATATTTACTTGGGTTTAAATGTAGAACTTCTTTCAAGAAAGTTCCTCTGGAAATCACTAAAAAGAAGTTTGTGTCATTTTTCGTATAATTAGTACCAAATTACGTAGTTCTTTCCAGGAAACTTGCTGGGAAATATTAATTAATTACAGACCCATAAAATAAAGCATTACCTATTTTTTAAATTTTGTTTCTTACATGTATCATTTGTTTTTGTATTTTATCTAACTTGGATGCTTCCAGACATTTTCCCCTTGGGATGACTCTTTATCTTTCCATCTATCAACAAATAAAACTCCTGCTTCACATATCTTTGTATTCGCAAACAAATGTCTCCTGAGAGAAAATGGGATGCATAAACATTTTACCATCTTACAAAGATAATAGATTCACAAACACATTTTTGTATTTATTGACCACTTGCTGAATGAAATAAACACATTTTGTTTCATCACAGCTGTGATTGGCCAAAGTAATGTGCACGTTACCAAAACAATATCTTAAAATCTGGTTAAAGCGGGTTCAGTGGGAAAAAGTAGGATAATAGTTCACCTATGGTGCTGTGAGGAATGTCTCAAAGATCCACAAATAAATCAAGAGCACCACCAGGCAACGTAAAATCATATTTTATTCAGAAGATAGTGTGAGATTTTTCTTTCCATGAATGTTGATCTACAGAATATCTTCCTATTTTTCTCCCTCGTCACCTTCATGCTCATGTGCTTAACATTTCTATTATTTAATCCTGCATTTGTAAAATGTCAGTCCTGTTAAACTGTGTGCCAGTGGATGTGGACTTACGGCATGTAGTGCTGGATGTCTGTCCCGTCCCACCACAGCCACTGACCCTCCTGCTTGGCGTCTGTCAGTCCCACCCACAGGAAGGGAAACTGAGGGAACTTCCTCATCACACCTTGGATAAATTCCTGCGGAGGAAGCAACATTCAGAGGACTTTAGATCCATTCCTGATGTGTTCTGTCCATGAAACTTGTAATCTGTGGCAGAGTTTTTCAACTTTTCCATCGTGCAATTTTACTATTTGACTTCAAAGTTCTGTTTAAGATCAAGTTGAGAAGGTTTTAATTAAAAGTCACAGAGTTTATAGAGAGCTGTGACAAGCTGAGCTGCAAGTTTATTTTTTTAAAATGACTTTTCTGATATGTTGGACTTGCTGTACTGAACGTTGACCAGACTTTTTTGTCTTTGCATTAAAGAGACCTTCCAGTGATCCTCAAACTCTGACGCACTGGTTAGCCAAACACAGCACAGAACTCCTGCAGGTAAATCTATATCTCTACAGGTACTGTTCTTATTCTCTGTGCAATCTTGACTCTGGTGTCTTGCAGCCCACTCAACCTAGCCTTGGTCTCTATTAAGGTGGTGTTTACTACAGCTCCGCTGGCTCTCATGTGGTGTTTTCATTTACAAAACTACATCCAAGTTACCATCTCTGCAGCGTCTTTGATTACAGCCAGGCTGCTGTTGTGTTGCTGGCAGAACTCGGCGCTCTCGTTCCACCGACGATTTTGCTGCAGCCCCACCGAAAAGAAGTAGCAGCGACCCCTCCACCAGAGCCAGCCGCCTGGGCACAAACTGCACCTGGAGTCTGCACGCAGAAGGGACAGGAACACTGATGAAAGTTTAGGATAAAAAAGTGTTTGAGACCAACACAGACCTTTTGAGGTGTCACATTTGCAGGATGTCAGATGTTTGTATCAGAGAAGAAAGTGTAGATGACCTTGAGTGACAGTGTGGAGCATCCGGTTCAGATCATGGCGCTCTTTTTGGCACTGCTGCAGTCGCTCCATCAGCTCCTCTCCAACCGTTTTGGAGGCCTCATCCACTTCTGGTGTCCACGTGACTGGCGGATGAATTTTTACAAATGAACATGAAGTGGAGCCGTTAAATAACTTGACTTTATCACCGTAGGTACTTCAAGGTGGTTTGTAACTTCAAGAAGAAAAGTTTGGCAGTGACAGGAAATGATAGATACTAAAAAATACTTTTATCTTTTTGCACACGGTAATAACTTGTGTGTACAAATATTATCTTGTGTGCATAAGATTAAAAAAATATATATAATCTCCGCAACCTCCACTTATGTACTTTTACTCAAGTAGAATTTCAAATGCAGGACTTTTGCTTGTAACAGAGTATTTTTACATTTTGGTATTGTTACTTTTACTTAAGTAAAAGCACTGCGCAGGTGTATTCTGGTTAATTAGACTTCTGCTCAGGCAGGGCTGGGTTTAATCATTAATGACTGCTCTGCTATGTTCAAGTGTCCCAATAAGTCATGACAGTGAGCCAGGCGTGCACAATACCAGGACCCTGAAACTGAAGCAGCTAAATGGAATCCAGCCCTCATCAATTTTATTATTTCCATCTGTGCTTTTCCTGCTTGACGTGTGAAAATGTCTTCTGTGAAAAAGGGCCTATTACGTGAGGTCACCAAACTACACGAACCAATAAGAATGATAAACGTATAACAGCTCCCACCTTAAAACGGTCTATACAGTAAGTCTATATAAGCCCACACAGCTCTCACAGGAGGTCTAATCAGGCAACATAAATGTAACACCTGTGTGGGCCTTTAAATTAAATCTACAACTAACACAAAAACTACAAATTAAAGTTCCCCTCCAGTCACGTTTTATAGTATGTAAAAACACTCTGCTATGATTAATATTTAGTTTAACCTGGTTTTCCCACATAAAAAGTAAATAAAAACTCTGAAAACTCTGGAAGCACATCTACTCTCTCTCCCTCACTGAGAAATAAGACCACAGCTGCTTGAGCCAGGTTGACCGGTGAAAGTGCAGTGTGCATTAAGATGGCCAGCGTTAAACATTGGAGATATTCAGGCATAAGCCGCGTTTCCACCCAAAGTACCTGGAACTTACATGTTTGAGCCTCGGATGAGGAGGCTGTTGTGCACCAAAATCGGTGACTAGCAGATGTATCAGAATGGTAAGTGTAGTTAGCATCTTTTATTTGTTTATGTTGTTTGTTAGCTGATAACTGGCAGTGGCTGACACAGCATTAGTGGTCGTTAAACATACAATAATATCTGCTACAATGTTAAACTTCCAAAAACTGCACACTCTGCCATGTTTCACTATGCTAATGCAAACTCTCGCTCTCTGTACTGACAAGTCCGCTCTGCGCTGCAGGTTTCAGGTTTCTTTGCCTGCATTTTATTAGACAGCGATTGCCTGTCGGGTTTGTGACGTCCCAAATCTAGCTTGCCTGGTGTACGTTTGAATCTCAGATTTTAGGGAAGTGCGCAGACATCTCCCTCTTTAGTAGAGGAATGTGAAAACACCTCTCTAGTGACAAACTTTGCACAGATACAAGTCAGTAAAGTTCAAGGTCGGCCATTTTAAGGGACATAAACATAAAAAAAACACATTTTTGAGGGGAGGGGATCTGTAAATGTTGACAGAAACTCAGAAATAGACTGAAAAACAATAGTTAAACTAAAACAATGTCATTAAAATTAATAAGAATAACAAGACTTTTTTTTTTACAATACTTTTTTGTTCAGGATGCAGTAAAACTCAATTTGAAAAATGTAAAAAGTATCAGCTGAGAAAGGCATTAGGCCCACACACAGAAACACAGTATGTGTACAATATAAACATATATAAAATGTGTATTGTCTTATGTTTATTGTTTCATATTTATACTCACCAAATAATACCAAACACAAAAAAAGTCCCATGACCAGGATTATTGTTGCCATAGCAACAGCGACACAAGCTGTCAGCTGACAGGTTTGACAGCATCCTGCATCTGTGGTGGTAAAAAAAAAGAAAAAAAGTCACCAATCATGAAACAAACAAAGGTCACTGCAACGAGACACTTTTTTAAAATGTTGATTTTCAGCATCATTATGACGCTTTATTAACTTTTTGTGTGATGGCATTGGTGGATTATCTTTTAAAACGCCACTAAGACTCTATGACTCTCACTTTTTTAGGGTTATTATACATTAATATCTGACCTTTTAAGTGATTCTACCAACGACTTAAAGGACGAAACCACGCAAGCATTTAAAGTCGCTTTCACAGTACGACTTCCTTTTATACAGTATGTCTTTGACTTCCGACACTCATTAAGATGAAACTGTGGCACTTTCTGAGAAAAGTAAAAGTAAACTTGGACTTTGAAACCAGACAAAAACTGTCGCCATGCTTGTTATTGTCCATCTGTAACTGCAACATCAGGTGACAAGTTCATCAGTAAAGAGATAAGACTATGAACCAGGCTATTCCAGGCTATACCAGGCTTTAAGTTTACTACTTTTACTATTTTTACTACTCTTTCGTCATAAATATTGAGAAAGCATCTTTTTAAAGCCTTATCTTAATTCTCCATATAAAAGTGCAGATTATTTACACTAACCTGCAGGTGTTTCCCTCCCAGCATCTTCCTCCTGGTTTCTCAAATCCATGCAGCTGCTTGATGCTCTTTGTCCGTTTACTTCGACCGCTTCACGTGCTTGTTCACTCATATTCACACCTTTCAAGTGTTTAGCTGAGTGAAATGTGACCGCTCTGCCCCTTCCTCATATTACAGCCGTTCTTTTCAGCATGGCAAAAAATAAAGTCCGTAAGTTTGACAGAGGAAGCTGTCAGGGTGTGCAGTTGTACAGACAGCTTACATATGCAGTATGTACTATATGCAGTGACTATTTATAGCAGCCTCATCTCAGACCCTGGAGGTGCTACATGTGCAGCCCAAACCTGAACCTGACATAACAGCCTTGTGGATTTCAGACACTTTTCTTTGTGTTTATCTGCTGACCTGAGCTCATCTATCAGCTGCTTATCTACTGATTATCTTCTCAGTATCAAAAAAGCCATCAAGGGCTGCAATCAAGTTTGTTTGTTGTTGATAAAAAGGTGCACCGATGTACATTTATTGATCCCTGAAACTATTGTAACTTGGAAAAGGGGGGACCAAATTACCTTTTTTGTACGTGTACTTAGTTTTTGTTTCTTTCTTCTTCTGTTTTATATTTCAAAATCTTAATTGAAGCTAACAGAGGCTTAGAGTTGAATAGGATACTTGTTCTCTAATATCTGTTTGTGAATTAAATCAATAAATAAAGTCTGAAAAAAAGGAAGGAAAGGGAGGAGTGTGCACTACTATTATCTATTTAACCATAGTTCATTATAAATATTGCCTTATTTACAAGTTGGGGTCCACCTCACACAAACATTGTTGAGTGTAACAGTATTGTATATTCTATTCAATGAAGACTTTAAGTAAGGTTGCTGTGATGTGTAGTCAGCTGGAAAAAATGTGTTGATCACTGGAAGAAGTTTAACTGAAGAAATAATCTCTCAAAATGCTAGATAAATAAGTAAATATATTTTATTTTTTGTCTTTATTTAATTACATCACACACACATTTGAGAGCCCCAAAATCAAGATAAAAAGTTAAACATGATAAAAACAAAAATTCTAGTAGAAGTAAAGATTTTTTTTGGATTTATTCTTATTTTCTCATATTTTGGATTTACTGAGTCCATTTTATTTGACTTAGCACAAATATCTTTAACTTTTATCATAACTGCAAAACAACATCGACAAAAGAAATATTCAAAATAAATAAAAACAAGGAAAAGCAGCACAAATATAAAACATAGTATTGTTATGTAGTAGTTTTTTTAATTAAGACAAAATTATAACCTCTTGATTCTTTTGACTAAATATCACATAATATTTCATTTCCTGAGCAGCAGCACAGCGCAGAAGCTTTTAACATTAACACCTTTCCAAAAACAAAAAAAAGACAGAAAACACTTCTGTCTGAAATACCTTCACCAATACCAATTAAATTAAAAACAACATTATGTTTCTTGTGCTCCTTCGTTTTCAGCGAACTACTTCTCGAGTTTCCAGAAAGTCATGTTCCCCAACTCCTTCTCGAAATATGCATGCAACTGCAACAAAACACACAAACACATGAAAATACAGTTTAACATCAACTGCATTTATAAAACACGCAACTGAGCCGTTCTTTATCACACATACTCCAGATAATTACTGCACATGTCCCATTTATTTTAGCCTGTAATAGTACAGAAGAGAGTATTTTGTAGAATAAAAGTAGCAGCTTTTGCTTGGTAAGTTTACCTCCCAAACCCTGTATTTTGTTTTTGTCCATGTGGTGACTGACATACCTTTTGGAATACACTGTCCCTTGTGGTGCTTTTATCACAGAGGAGAGATTCTTTCGAGGAGCACAACATCGACAGACTGACTTCCCTTTTCTCTGCAACTGATCAACAAACAGAGACTGTGTAAAGAGGAAGCTAGAACAAGGAAGCACACTCTCATTCATGCTGTAAAATTTGCACATGAAGGAATAAATAATGTCCACTGAGGTCAGACACTAATTCTCTGTTTGTTTTGTCACCTAAGTTACCAGTTATATACACACAGTAGATGGACGTCCAAAGAACTTCCTTTAATTTATTTGATGTTTTTAGCCCATTAACGACAAATCAAATGTAGTTTAAGTTACTGCCGGACATTTTCTAAAACATAACATACACATTTAGATTGATTTCTTAGGGTGCTTTCATGCCTAATCTGTTTAGTTTGGTTTATACAAACTGTGTTGTGTTTGCCTGTTCTGGTGCAGACTAAACAATCAGACCACGACTGTCTGAAAAGGAAGTTTTCGGTCCACTTCCAAGCAAAACGGCCAAAACAAGCACTCTTTAAGACCTTTGTAATACCACGTAAAATGCAAGTCAATACCTTATTCACAGTCATACTGGTCAAAATATGCCAGAAAATCAAGTACATGAATTTATTGACATTTATAGCACATTTCTGTCAGTACTTCCCAGCTATATATAACCATAATAAGTGGTTATTATATATTATATAATAAAGGAAATATAATTAATCAGTTAACTCAACCTGAACCCAGATAAGTGGCAGAAAACAGAGGGATTAATCCTACTTGATTAAAAACTTGTATCAAAGAACTATAGCGACCACACACCTCCCCTTGTAATATTACTCCTTTCATTGGTTTCCTGTCTCTACCCGTTTGTCATTATTCATTACATGAGGTCCAGTTGAGGTCTTGACAAATAATGATCATAATCAGTAACTTCTTCGTGAGCACTTTGTGACCACTAGAGAAGACGAGGGCTCTAGTTACGATACAAGCAGGTGCTCTTTTTAAAAAATGCTTGCTGCAGTAAAAGAAGCTCCAAAACCACTAGATTTCAGAGTTTGCTGCCAAACTGCAATATTTTGAATGAATAACCACCAAATTCTCATAATCTTTTTCCTGTTTGCTTATTGTTTGTCTTCTGGGTTTGATTTCTCAACAACGCAGCTTGTGAACACTTTTGAACAGCTGCCTCTCAAACCTCAGGTGTTGGAGTTTCCTTGAATGCACCAAAAAGGGTTTCAAGTCTGAAGGAAAACGTAAAGTATACAGAATGCAAAACAACCAGTGTGGTCTTCTAGGTCTGAGAGTCTCACCTGTATGATGTGACAGACTTATTGCGTCACTACAGTTTCCACCCGCCTTTGTTTGCACTTCAAAGTCGTACCTGGTCCCTGACCTCAAGTCATCAAACGTGTACGAGGTTGTGTTTACCAAAGCAGAAAAACTGTGGCTCCAGAAGATGGAGCTGAGTTTGACTAAGTACGTGACTGTTGCTGTGTTGGCAGGGGGCATCCATGTGAAGGTGATGCTATGTTTATTGGAGGAACTGACTTTGGCATCAGTTGGCGGCTGTGGCGCTGGAAAAAATGGAAGAGAGAGAAAATGAGGCAGCATGTTGCCAAATCAACCAAATCTTAAGGATTATAACTTTAAACACACAAATGGGGCAAATACAACAGGAGCCAAAGTGACTCACAGGTGAAACTGGACTTTTCCACTGGAGGGCCGTAGAGATGTCCGCTGACGCTGTAGACGATCACTGTGTATTTGGCTGAAGTCTTCAGTCCAGAAAAGTGCTTACGATGTTCTGTTGTGTGTGTTGTTGTTGTATTTTCGCCATCCTGGAGCTTGACAGTGAACTTTGAAAAATGACCCTCAGGGGGGTTCCAGGTGGCAGTGAGGGTGTCATGTGTTGTCTCGGTTTTCAGGTTTGAAACTGGTCCAGGAGCTAAGTAGGAGTCACGGAGTCAGATTAGTGACATTGAACACAGCAGGACAGAGTTTTTGTTCTGTTTCTGTGACTCATGGACCTCCTACCAGAGCTAGTGTAAATAAGTTACCGGTGTAGCTGACGCATGTCGCTTCGTGTCCCTCCAGGGTGTGATTGGCCCGTGCTGTCACACTGAGGGTTATCTTGGTGCCCGCCGGCAGCCCTGTTACATTCACTCCTGTTTGGTCCACCACTTCATCAAACAATGTGCTGTTAGGAAGAAAAAACACTTACTTCAAACTCAAACTGCTGCTGGCAGAGGAAACTGTGCCTCATCAGAGCGACAAGTGGTCAGAAATGAAAAGATAATACCAGTTTATTACAACGTGGGTCTTATTTTCACAGTTTGGGACATCATTCCTATTCCTACGCAGCAACAGATGATCATACAGGTTTTAAACAAATCCCAGGTTAGATACTTATTTGGAAAAGAAAACAATAGCCACTGCCTGGACAGTATGTGGCGGTTAATCAAAAAAAGGGACAAGTAAGAAAAAATATTTCATTTGTGAGTCCAACTGAACCTGAATGCAGCGCTCATTCATTGCTGCTCAGAAGGTAGTTCGAGGTTCTGTCATAGGTTTATACAGGACACTTCACTTTGTGGGAAATATTTTCTTGTGTGTTCATATCACTACATGAGTGATCAGGTTTATATACTCATGTTGTTTACATAATCAATACATAACCTGGATGTGTTTATTACCACTGTGCATGCCTTATATTACTTGCATAAAATGATGTGTTCACGTTGGTCCTGGAGTGCTGATGATCAGAAAAAATTCACTGACGAAGCAGAAAACACATATCCAAGCACACGAACATAAAAGACAGTCAGAGGTCATTTTGACCTGCACACACCAGAGTGAGTGTGTGTGTGTGTTTGTTATTAAAACAATTTCAGGGAGTTTCCTCTCCAATTTCATTTTAAT